>JAGKQL010000047.1:2192964-2290397 GCA_018398635.1 Cyprinodon brontotheroides | reverse complement strand
CAGGAAGAACAGAGCAATATCGACGACACAGCACCTGAATTTCACTTAAACACGAAAATGGACCCGCAGGGCTTAATACCGTGTATCAAATATTAGTGCACGTGCCCAACATTTCGCCGCTTAAACTTTTTTTACTTTGGTTCAAACAGCGCCACTTACGTCCAGCTCTGGCATACATTTTGTATTGCCGTTTTCATGCATTCGTGGTGGACGCCACATTTATTTTACGCCTCGCCTTTACGGCAAACGCTTTTGAGTAATATCAGCGTATGCGTGTTCGCTTTGGACTGCAGGTGGATCGGGGGCCTGAGCCTGAGCCAGGCCATTAACCACCTCAACGACTCTCATTATTAAGGGTTGGAGCTGTTTTTCTGGCTTCAATTTGTATGTTTTCTAAGCCATAATAAGGTTTTTGTCAGGCTAAAAGCCTCAATATACAATACTCAACCATAATACAGACATTTTGAATTGAGCAAGCATCCTGAATGGGAAGCAAAACATCTTTAAATTTAGAAAACAAAGTCCAGTGCTTTGTTTTTTTTTAACTTTAACTTCTTTGGAATTAAGTTTCAATTAGGTTTCAACTATCAAACAATTCGGCTAGTTGTCTGAAAGAGAGGCCTGAAACAAAACTCTTGTTGTGTCACACTATTACAAATTATGAGAATCATGCATTCTATTCACCAGTGATGGGAGTAACAGCGTTGAAAGTTACGTTACTAACGCCGTTAAATTTTTTTATTAACTAGTAATCTAACTAATTGCTTTGACTGTAACTATAATGCAGTTACCAATGCCGACATCCCGTTACTGCACATTACTCAAGTCGCACAATTAACCTTTTTTTCATGATAGGACTTTTGCGTGCCTTGTCATGAGAGAGGGGAGGATGAGATTGGCTGATGTATAGCGAGATTACGTATGTCAGTTGGGAAGGTGTGTGTTTCCGCTAGCGGGTGTTAACGTACAGCACACACAGAGAGATGGAGAGTGAGGAGGACTCCAGCAGAAAAACACTGTTTTCCTGATGGAAATACCGGTGTTATGTGGAGCTGTTTTTCCCCATCAGATATGGTTTCCCCTGCATCTCCGCGCACAGTGCAGGCGGCACAATTCACTGAGCAAGCGACAGGAAACGTGCATGCTTGCTAAAGGCGAGTAACAGCCGCCCTGTGCTCGTGCTACAGGGGAACTACGGAGAGCATTAACGATCAAATGTTAGCTTATATGGAGAAAGGGAGAAATCGGGACGGACGGACGGACAGATACATCTATCTATCTATCTATCTATCTATCTATCTAAACTTCACACCTATGAGTAGAGGTATGCAGCCTGATGATATTAACACTGCATCAGATACCATTCCCCCCATGTTAAGAAACGGGGCCCGTCAGATAGCGTTTCCCCTTATGTCATTTACGTTGAGTTGCAATAAATGAAAAACTCTCTGCAGGTACTCGTCTTTGTTGTCCACTCTATTCAGCTGGATTTTGAAACACACGGTGAGAAGGTCGGGGAGAAGGTGGTGAGGGTTACGGGGGCGAGAAACGCAAAAGTAAGGCAATTGTTACTTTTACTAGTAACTAGTTACTTTTATTGTGGAGTAACTCAGTAACTAGTAACTGTAACTAATTACTTTTTCAAAGTATTGTGCCCAACACTGCTACTCACATAAAATCAAGATTGAGACTAGCAGTTAAAAATACTTAAAAGTAGGTTTGAATTGAGGCACGAATTTGTGGAAATATACATCATGACCAAGCTCAATAATGGTAAATACCACTGACGATATGGGGGTAGTTTTTTTCTCACCAGTCTACATAGAGCCTTTACTAAATAATATTGTTGGGGTATTTTGATTACCTTTTCATCCAAGCTATCCATGGCCATGCAGGTCTGATTCTTTATAGAAGAGCAGCCATCACTGTTTGGAGTCTCCATGCGACAGCAACACAGTGGTAATTCTTCTGCATATTCCTTCTCCTCAGCCTCTCCTGCAACATTGGTGCAACATTATCTAGTCAGTAAAGCTCTAAGCATGTAATGAATTCAACACATCTCTCTTTTCATACCTGAAAGAGATACTGAGAAAAGCTCTTCCTGAGCTTTCAAGTCAAGACAGTCCAAAGCCAACTCTGTGTAATCAACATGAGTGTCTTCTAAAGATATTTCCCTCTTTACAGATGCTGTCTGTACTTCATCTTTTCCAGTGTCCTGCTTAGGTACTCTCTTTTCAGCTGTCACAGAGTCATTCTTTCCCATGTCTTCCTTTGGCTTTTCTATCTGGAGAAAAAGAGACACCAGGCTTTTAGCTAAATGAAATTTCTCCAAACAGCCAGACAATTAAGCTGAGACCAGAAGAAAAAAAACTGCAAAAACAGAAAACAGTAATATATGGGGAGTTGGGGGTGTTTTGATGCCATAGAACTACCCAGTTTGTCCGGTCAAACAACATTTGCACATTGACCCACCAAACAGCTTGGCCCAAAATTGCTGTTTGCCGAGATGCAGCTATGAAGCGGCTTAACTGGGGTCCCCTGTTGTTGACGGCAGAGAAATTTATAACAATATTCAGATAAGAACTGGAGGCTGATGTGAAGGTTAGATCGTAGATTAATGCTGCCCCAAATCATCATTCAAATGCAATTATTATTAGCTTCCCATAATATTGAAGCGAGAGGTTAACTTTGTGTTAATAGTGGGGCTCTTCATTCAGTATGAAGAGTTTTATAGGTTCATGGTTTTAAATAGGCTAGTAAACTAGCCCCACCTGCCAGAGGCCAAATCCTTTTTGCCTGCAAGTTTGATCTAGCCTCGATCAATGCCCCACGCCTTAGAACTGGCGGGCCAATCACAACGCAGAGATGCGTTTTGAACTTCTGGATACATAGCGGGCAGGGATTTAAGGGGAATGATGACATGCTTGACGCTGGAGAAAGCACAACAAGTAAGATGGCAACAACGATTGAACAGTAGCATGCACTGCGGTAGTTGCAGCTTTTAATGGAGCGCTTCATTGAAAGTTAGTTTCCTTTTCAGTTGCTGTTGTTCAATAAATGTACATTTTAAGATCATTTCAGGCAAGAATATACTTTAAAGCGTCACTATATGGTCCATTTAACGATTTAATGTGCAATTAAAAAAACAATTTCCGAAGTTGAGAGGACCGCGGCAACCAGTAGACCTTCAAGGCTAACCACAGCCCATCTGCAGCAGCTCTCTCTTGGCATAGCCATGTGTGAAGGACCATTGGCTCTGATGGTGATTTCTTTGTTGTATTTGGCAAAATGTTCATTTGATTTGTGTTTATCTGACTTTGTCCATCATTATTCCCCCACCAAATGAAAAAAAGTAATAATTTATTATTATCTAGAGACTATTAAAAGGAGGTGAAATGCAGCCCTAGACCAGCCGGTCATGTGGTGACGTCACGAGTTTGCTTCTGTTTCAACTGACCCATATTTATACTGCACGCTCCAGTTCTCACCAAGTCCATACTTTCCTGTGTTCTTATCAAGAACATACTTAGCAAGGACACGAGTCCGTACTCACGTTCTAGGGAATTGAGAAACGTATGGAGAGGAACCAATCCGAGCGCGCAGTGAGACAACACGCGCACGCGCAAAACTTGAACCTGAAATATCCTTCTTTTTCTTTTAAAACAGCAAATTTAAATCCATGTCAATAGCAGGTAAAAGAGATGGATGAGGCAATGATCTAATAGCTGTTTTACTGAAGTTTATTTGAGATAATTCAAGATATTTTATAGTACCATCTTCTGTCCATCAAATGGTTAGGAGTGTTGACCAAATTACTGTAAGAGTTGTTTGATTTTCCTGACTGTGTTTTTTATTTTTTTCATTTAACCGGATGTAGTATGTGGAACGAATGCTTATGTATTGATGAACTGCAAAACATATGAACCTGAAAGGGAGAAATTGAGAAGAGTAGTTGAAAGGACAGGCCAAGAATAGAGTCTTAAAAGATTATTGGGAAATAAAGGAAATATAAAAAGATATTTATAGATTAAGGGAAAGCATTATTTAGTTATCTACAGAATACAAAATAAAAAAATAGAATTTAATAGATGTAAAACAATGTTGCTACAAACTCATGAACAGTAGGTGGCGGTATGCACCTTAAAGTTGCTTGCGATCCGCCATGATAGAAAAGAAGAAGAAGAAGAAGGAACGAATGCTTTCATTGGATGAAAAGAAGGTGGCGTGATTGGCTGATAGTATGGTTAATTAACATACATTGCTGAAGTGCGAGCGCAGAGAGGCTGTCGAAGCTAGCGGAGAAACAACCCCGAGCACACAGCTGATGTTGAGCGCGCCAGAGAGCAGGTCGAGCTTGAGCAGAAGACGGATTCGAAACGCACGCGCAGAGATGAAACTGGCCGCGAGAACAGTGTGTTGAGAGGGTTTTCAGAGTTGGCGCGCGCCAGGCGGTTTTCGCGCGTGCCAGCGTGTTTGGCCTCTCACTAAGCGCTCGGTTAGTTCCTGCGGCCGCTCAAACCGATGGCACAAATATCTCTCCATAGAAAAGACCAAGATGTTTTGAGTCAGCTTTGGAATCAGTTTTGGAAGGATTATACTTGCGGTTTTCATTGAAACGTGTGCAGGAAGAGGCTCTACACTCATTTATTTTTAAGAAACGTACTTGCCATTTTAACGACATTCGTTTCACATACTATTTGTTTACACTCCCCCACCAGCTTTCTGCCACTCTTACCACGTCACAGTCAGTTGTGCCCATTGGTCAGAGCTATCAATAGGCACAGACATGGTTTGAAAAACAACAGGTTGTTCTCATCAACAATCTTCCGACGTCTCATTTTGGCCAGAATAAATTACACATTGAATCTCACATTTAGTCTGGGTTATCAGGCTAGGTTTTAACAGAAGGTTAAGAGAAATGTATATATATATATTTTTTAGGGTGTTTTTATAGTGATGAGATTTCACATTGTTTTTAGGCTGGAAAGACACAGATCTGAAAACTCTGGCAGTGAAAGACAGATGGAGTTGCTAGATACACCTTTAAGAACATAGTAGATAATTTTTTGCAACAGTGGAGGAGTATTTATTTGGAAATCATTATATATTTTTTTTTAATTGGATACCAATTTATATTTGAAAATGAATAATTGATCATAACATCAAGAGGCATCACCAGAGGCGTAGCAAGACATGTTTCCCTGACAGGTGTCTTCTAACGGGACTGGTATGGTTATACCAGCTTTAACCCTCTGGCTCGGAGTCTTACTCTGTAGGCTATAGGTCTACTCTGGATAGTTCTGACCTGTAAGCTGTGATGCCTCCACATTCCTCAGCATCACTACGCTCTCCTGAGCTTAAATTGGCTGATGGTTCATATAAAAAAACCCTTTCAACACTTGATTTTCTGGAACAATCATCATTGTTTCCATCATCTTCATTATAGAATGTTGTTCAGTGTTATCCCTCTGACATCAGCACTCACCCATAGGTTTTTCTCGCAATTAATTGGTGTGGTGCTGTGGATCTACTAAATGTTGTATATTTGTGTTAAAAATAAACCTGTCGCCGGTATATTATAGTAGCAGGAACACTCTATCAGACACCCGTCTTAATGGTAAATATTTATGCTCCCAACTGGGATGATGTAGGATTTGCACAGAGTTGTGTCTCAGCTGGCAGACCTTGACAATAACCTGCTGATTTTGGGGGGAGATTTTAATTGCGTAATGGATCCTAACTTAGACCGGTCTAATCCTAAAACACAGACCATTTCTAAAATGGCTGGCAGGTTCTTAGAATTTTTCAACCATGTTGCATGTGTGGATCCATGGCGGCCTTTCAATGCACATACAAAGACATTCTCTTTTTTCTCAAATGTGCATCACACTTATTCTAGGATTGATTATTTTTTCATTGCGGAAGACTCTTGAATTCAGTACAGGCAGTTGAATATTCAACCATTGTAGAATCAGACCATGCTCTCATAATAATTAATCTCACTTTTTGCCAAAACTTCAGTTGTCGGTCTCAGTGGCGTTTTAGCACCACACTACTGTCAGATAACACATTCTGCACCTCAATTGAGGTAGCCATCAACAGATTCCTTGAAACTAATAAGACTGATGATGTGTCCCCATCACTTTTATGGGAAACCCTTAAGGCTTATCTTAGAGGAGAGATAATTGCATATTCTTCTTATATTAATAAGGAAAGAAAGAAACAAAAACAAAAGTTGATTGAAGCTATATTTGAATTAGATAAGAAGAACTCTACCTCCCCAAACGCATCAATTCATAAGGAAAGAATATCATTGCAAACACAGTATAACTTAATATCTCCATCTGAAAGAGAACGACTTATGAGATCCCGAGGGTTATATTATGAGCAGGGAAAAAAATCAGGACGTCTTTTGGCACATCAACTTAAGTCTAAGTCAGCGGCACAGATTATATCTGAAATTGCAGATGAAACAGGAGGGACCACCACCGACCCCTTAAGAATCAACAACATTTTTAAAGATTTTTATTCTGATTTGTATACTTCAGAATCTTTAAAGGACACAACATTGTTCCATAATATTTTCTTAAATCTGGAAGTCCCTACATTGTCTTCTAAACAGAGAGAATGTCTGGATGAACCAATTGAACTGAGGGAAATCAGTTTGGCCATCTCTGCGATGCAAAATGGAAAGTCTCCAGGGCCGGACGGCTTTCCGATCGATTTTTATAAAATATTCTAAAAAACAACTAGCCCCGCTGTTATTGGATATGTTTGATGATGCTATGTCAAATAGTAAATTGCAAGATTCTCTTAATGAAGCAACTACACTCACCAGCCACTTTATTAGGTACCACATGCTAGTGTTACGGGTTGGACCCCCTTTTGCCTTCCAGAACTGCCTCAATTCTTAGGTGGCATAGATTCAAAACAAGGTGCTGGGAAGCATTCACTCAGGGAGTTTGGTGCATATTGCGACGCTGATGGCATCCACACAGTTGCTGCAGATTTGTCGGGCTGCACATCCATGATTGCGGATCTCTCGTTCCATCACATCCCAAAGATGCTCTATTGGATTGAGATCTGGTGGACTGTGGAGGCTAGTGAACTCATTGTCATGTTCAAGAAACCAGTCTGAGATGAATCCAGCTTTATGACACGGCGCATTATCCTGCAAAGAAAGTAGCTGCATCAGAAGTTGGGTACATTGTGGTCCTAAAGGGATGGAATATGGTCAGCAACAATACTCCAGGTAGGCTGCAATGGCGTTACCGATGAGTGCTCAATTGAACAAGGGGCCCAAAAGGTGCCAAGAAAATATTCCCCAACACCATGACACCACCACCACGCCAGCCTGAACCGTTGATACAAGGTAGGATGGATCCATGCTTTCATGCCACGTAGGCATGGGAGAAATTCTGACCCCTACCATCCGAGATGTGGCAGCAGCGAAATCAGAGAACTCATCAGACCAGGCAACGTTTTTTCAATCTTCTATTGTCCAATTTAGATGAGCTTGTGCCAATTGTAGCCTCAGTTTTCCTGTTCTTAGCTGAAAAGGGTGGCACCGGTGTGGTCTTCTATCTGCTGCTGCCCAGCCCATCTGCCTCCAAAGAGATTGACGCGTACTGTGCGTTCAGAGATGCTCTTCTTGCCCGCAGTTTACAACGCGAGGTGGTTGATTTGAGTCACTGTTGCCCTTCCTATCAGCTTCCGAACCAGTCTGGCGGCCATTCTCTCCTCTGACCTCTGCCATCCAACAGAGGCGACTTTCGATTGCATAGAACTACGCTCACTGGATGTATTTTTCTTTAGGACCATTCTCTGTGAAACCATAGAGATGGTTGCGTGAAAATCCCAGTAGATCAGCAGTTTCTGGAATGCTCAGACCAGCCCTTCTTAGCCTGGGTGCCAGTATAAAGTCCGCCCACAAGGTTTGAGTTGGGGGAAAGTTGGTCTGGCTCTTTCCTCCACCAGCCTTGGTATTAAAGAAGCCCACTGTCAGAAGCGATCAATCAAATTGTCAGGCGGGCTTTTGCTCACGATGATGAACGAATGATCAAATAGCGTAATCAACCACTAGACCAAAGCGCGCTCAGGTGACAACAATAATGGCTGCCGCTGGAGAGTTTGGGTGGTAGATTCTGCTAGTGGGTCTGTTCTAGAAGATATGCGACAGCAAATTAATTTTTAAAGAGGAACAGAGAAGCACGATCAAGGCTCATCTTCTTATTCCTAGGCTGCGCTTTGATTTTGTGGACAACAACTATGCCTCAAAGCAACATCACGTCCACTGCACTCGTTGCTCTTATTGAGTTTGTAGATCTATCAATTGAGTGCAGAGGCATTTTTTCTGGATTTAGGATTCAAAACACGCCCCATAATCGCGGCTCTATGGAGCAGTATCAGACTCATAATCTGACTAGAATTGAGTCGGACTACTCAGACCAGAACTTCTGGCACCAACAATCATTGCACATTCAAAGTCACTCAAATCACCTTTCTTCCCCATACTGATGCTCGGTTTGAACTGCAGGAGATTGTCTTGACCATGTCTACATGCCTAAATGCACTGAGTTGCCGCCATGTGATTGGCTGCTTAGAAATTAAGTGTTAACGAGCAGTTGGACAGCTGTACCTAATAAAGTGGCCGGTGAGTGTATAACTCTTTTGTTAAAGCCAGGCAAGGATGCATCAAAGTGTGGATCATACCGACCAATATCCCTTTTAAACACAGATCTTAAAATCCTCTCTAAATTACTAGCTACATGTTTGGAAAAATCACTACCACATATCGTATCACCTGACCAAACAGGTTTTATTAAAAACAGGCATTTATTCTCAAACATAAGGTGTCTTTTAAATGTACTATACAGCCCCTCATCAACCATTGTTCCAGAAATTGTGGTTTCTTTGGATGCTTTTAAAGAATTTGACCGCGTAGAAATGGACTTTCTCTTTTATGTTTTGAAGAAATTTGGTTTTGGCACAGCATTCATCAAGTGGATCCAACTTCTTTACTCTTCTCCCAAAGCCTCAGTTATCACAAACCACATCCGCTCCAAAAACTTCACTTTATCCAGAGGTACCAGGCAGGGCGGCCCACTGAGCCCTCTTCTTTTCACACTTGTCATAGAACCACTAGCCCTGACTCTCAAATCAACACAATCAATAAGAGGTATTAGAATAAAAACTGTCATTGTATGCCGATTATTTATTGCTTTATATATATCAGATCCATTGAATTCAATTGATACAGTCATTTCAGTCTTGCGCAACTTTGGTGAGATCTCAGGATATAAACTTAATGAGTTTATATCACCAAAAAGCGAGTGTCTACGCATAAACAGTCTAGCCATCTCAGACCAAGAACTACCATTTCATATTTCTAGGTCAGGTTTTAAGTATTTAGGTATCAATATAACACCTTCATTCAATAACCTCTTTGATGAAAATTTAGCACCACTTATGTCTAAATTAAACTCAGATTTGCAAAGATGGGATGTTCTGTAACCATGGCAGGCAGAGTGAACTGCATTAAAATTAATGTTTTGCCAAAATTTTTATTTTTATTTCAATGTCTTCCTATTTTCTTGCCAAAATCTTTCTTCACTAAACTTGACAAGCTTATATCTAGATTTATATGGAAGGGTCAGAACCCTCAAATTAAGGAGTTCTTACAACGATCAAAGGTGGAAGGGGGGTTAGCTCTGCCAAACTTTAGAGCTTACTATTGGGCAACAAATTTCCATAAAATAGCATATTGGATTCAGTCTGCTGATACAGATTGGTGTGAAATGAAGTACAAGTCATGCGTATCATTGTCCCCTCTTGCTTTGGTTTCCTCTAAGCTTCCAATTAAGATTTCCAGGTTCACTTCCAACCCCGTAGTGATATCTACATTAAAAATATGGGCTCAATTCAGAAAGCAACATAATTTGAGGGATAATGTTTTGAGTTACACTCCACTAATAATCATAATTTCCTACCAGCAAACCTTGATCACACTTTTGTCTCATGAAATAGGAAAGGAATTAAGATGTTTAGTGATCTGTATATTAATGGATCATTTTCTTGCTTCGAGGATCTGTTTTCCAAATATGAACTTCAGCAAAACGACATGTTTCGCTATTTTCAAGCTGGCCAATTTGCTAGAAACCATAGCCCACAATTTCCTACCCTTCCAAGTGAATCACTTTTGGACTTAATTTTGAAGGCTCCTTTTTTTCTGAAAGGTTTCACCACACACTGTTACGCAATCATCATGAAAACGGACATTGTCAACTTGGACAAGATCAGAAATCATTGGGAGAACGAACTTGGAACTGAAATCTCAGACGACACTTGGACTGAAACTTTAAAAAGAGTGAACAGTGGCACGTCTCGTGCAAAACTAAATCTCATTCAGTTTAAGGTTGCCAATCGTTTGCACTGGAGCAGAGCAAGGATCTCTTCCATATACCCAAATATTGACAGCAACAGTATCAGATGTCATATTAATATTGCAGATTTGACTCATATGTTCTGGTCTTGCCATCTGTTGTTAGGCTATTGGTCTGATATATCTGATGTACTGTCAAAAGTCTTTGGAGTCACTCTACAGCCCTGTGCAATGATAGCGTTATTCGGGGTACAATCACAATTATTGTAATTATTTTTGGGTCCAGTCTGAGTGGGGGGAGGGTGTGGTTTTTTTCTAAATGTGTATAAAGTTTGAAAAACGGAAAGTCTTTTGTAACCATGAAGACGATCTATTGTTTCTACCTCTGACTTATCAATAAAAAGATTTGAAAAAAATAAAATAAAATAAACCTGTCTGATTCATTATAATTCAGAGACACTTGGTATGCGCTTCTGCATGATATTAATGCAAAATGACATGAAATCAATATTGCATCATCAACGCTTTAAAAGTAAAGAGCTGGGGATAACCTTACTGTCAGAGTGCAGAGTCAAATATAAACATGTTAGTCCTGCAGCTTACATTTGTAAATGGTAAATGCTGGTATAAATGGTATATAGCTCTTTTTCTTGACTAATATGCTTTTCACTACATTGAATCAATCACTGTTTGATCCTCACATTCACTCACTCGATGTGGCAAGCTACATTGTAGCCACAGCTGTCCTGGGGTTCACTGCAAGGCTGCAATACACAGGCAGAGCACAATCAGTACGCAATGTGAGTGAAGTGTCTTTCCAAAGCACACAACAACCCAACCCAAACTACTGCATCCAAAGCTCCTGTAGCCCCTCAGCGATATCCTTGCCCGTTTTGAGAAGAGAGAGGTTTTTATAAGATGGATATTTCTATCTGCGATAATTTAGATTTTTGCTTGTGTTAAATTACTTTGATTAGATGCAGCTTGTTAAGTTCATTACAGCAGATAGAGGCCGTAGCAACTCAGGCTAACTTGGTGTCCTTGTTTGTTTATAGGGAGGGGCGCACATAACATTTTGGATGAGTTACTCAGGTGAGTACCAGAAGATGGTGTTTGTTACTCACCCCATATGTAGCGTGGTCTTATTAAGCTCAGTCTTCCTCACTGTCCTCCTCAGTGTTGCTCCCACTGTCCTCTGCTTCAGACTCCAGCGTGGTAAATGATGCTGCAGAAGTACTTCCCTGTCCTTGGTTTAGCCTCCCATTAGCTTTCTCCATCCACAGGTCAAGAGCTGGCTTTGGGTCAAATGTCTCTGTGGTCTGCCTTGACAGATGAATGTGCATCAGGGCTGAGAGACGAGCGTGTGACAGACGAGATCTGTACTTGTTTTTTATTATGCTGAGATGCGAGAATCCCCTTTCACAAGCTGCACTGCTTAAAGGCAGTGTAAGAGATAGCTTAACCACCTTGTTGATGCTGGAGTAAGTAACTGGGTTACTTGTTTTTACAATTTGGACCAAGTCATATACAGAGGAGTCGTGTTTCTGCCTGCTTTAAGCGCATCCATTCTGTCACAGTGGTGTCTTTATCAAGGTGCAAGGCGGCCTCATATTTCTGGAGAATGCTGCCAACTGTTGTGTTTCCAAAACTGTGGAGGTCTTTCATTTCCTCTGGCCATGTTGAATGATCAAATACAAAAAAATTATCACATGACTTGAGGGAGTCATATCTGATTTCAAACTCTGTAATTAAGCCCCTAAGTATGCGTGTCTTGTCTTTGTCAGCATCTACATTAGAAGCAGTGTGTGCCCTGTAGTGGCCTTCACCATCAAGCAGTAGTGTGAACTGTCCAATGGCCACCATGAGTTAATCTTTACATTCTCCAACGGTCAGCTTTTCCTTCTGAAAGTTGATGGATGTGGTCTTCAAAATGTTTCCAATGTCCAGCATGTTCAACAGAAAGCACTGAAAACACTGTGCAGATTTGTTGCAAATCGCTGTCATCACTGGTAGCCAGTTGGATTTTAATGGCTGGCAGTAGTCTTGATATTTTTAACAGTGTTTCATGTCTCCGTGCAGATCATCTGATATTATGAAACTTACCCAGTTTCACAAAGGAGATCCCATTTTCTTCACACAGCCTCTTCAGTGCAGCATTTTTTTGCACCCTGTTTTTGTAAGTAAAACTGCAGCCGCTTGACCACAGTGCGATTTAATGTCTCACAGTAAGCAACAGTGCGATCGGCGGATTTTGCACAATTCTCCAGTGTGTGCGCGGTGCACAAAATGTGCACAAGAGACTCTCCAACTGCAGCAAGTTCCCTGAGCTTTGGCACAATGACATTGTACATACCGACGTTGACAGCAGCCCCGTCGACCAACTTTGTTGTCCAGTTATCCAAGCCTGCATCCAGGAAAGTCTTACAAGTCCGTCTGTTATAGCCTACGCGGTTCTATCAGCACCCAGTTCAATAAGTCTGAGAAAGTTCAGCAGACTGCAGCTTAACTCTTAACTCCTCTCTGATGGTTTGAGCAATGGTCTGCATGATCCGTGTGCCGCCTTCACGTGAATGATATGCACCTCCGACATTTACTCCTAGCCGCTTCAGTAAGGGAATGTCCTCAGAAAAGGAAGACATAGGACATGCGTGTTTAGCTTTTTGGAAGGCGAGGAGAAACATTATTGAGAGCTTGCCACTGTTCTTCATTTAGTTTATCTTGCGATCTACCAAGTGGACGACTAGACAGTTCTTGTCGGCTAGCTTGTTTATTAACAATGGCTTGCACCACATTTCAGTGCGCTCCTCGTCAGCTTCAAGCCACGGCACGTCTTAGAGCCACTTTTCTGAAAAAATTATTTTCTTCGGCTCCGGTCCAGTTTGGCGTTTCTTTGTTAGTGGCTGAACGCCAAAGAAGCTGCCTAATGTTTGTTGTTTTTTTTCAACATCTTCGACAGTAAAAACATGTGTTGATAAGGTGACGGTCAAGCAGTAAGTACGCAAATGCGCGTAGTAATATAATTGACGTTACACCTTCATGATTTGTGATGCGCATGTGTACCTGCGTACCAGTTATGTGCACCCCTGTTTATAGGGGAGTTCCGCTACAGCTTCATTTCCGATACGATACCGATCTTGTACGATACCGATCTTGCAGCTTTGAGAATCTACCGATATTGACCGGATCCAATATTAGCACAAATCAAACCAACTTCTATAACCTACTCTATACTGTAAATGATCAAGTAATATTTTTAAAACAGGGAACAAAAGGTATGAAAATAAATGAATTATATGAAATTAAAGATATGGAGGAGGATGTTCTTTTTCCAAGTGGATCATCAAAATAAGTGGTCCTCCTAGTTGTCAATCATTCTGGTAATATGTTAGTTGTTGGAAACCTCCTGCCACTAGAGGGGGCTACTGCTGCTGTTGGTGAGACGTGTCATGTTCACTTCTTATTTTGACTGCTGAGTTGTGTTGTTGGTCTGGCTATCTCCATCTGGATTAAGTTCCTTTTTTTCTGTAATATCTCTGTAAGTAACGCCAACTGTCCAGACGCACTTTAAAACATAGCAATTTCTGCCTTCACAAGGTTTTATTTCTGGTAGTAAAGAGTAGCTAGCCTAGGATAGCGCTAGCTTATCATAGCTATGACTTCTTCCTCTCCCTCCCTTGATTCTTTTCGACTCTTTCTTCCTCCTCTACTCTCCCCTGCTCTCTGTGTCATTCATCTGTGTCCTTTAGTGATAATGGTATGTGTAATAAGTGTGGTATTTTTTTTACTTTGCCAATGTGACAATAAGATTAATCGTCTTGATGCCAAAAAGAGCCCAATAGATTTTACTTTCACAAGTGGAGCAGTACTATTGCCATAGTGTTCTGCTTGATTTATGCATGCAAATAGATTTATTATATTTCATGCAGGGAGTATTACAGATTATATGGACACTGCAATGGGAAAATAGTACGGGAAAGGAAAAACAGGAAAAAAGGAGAAAAAAATGAAAGAGAGAGAAGAGCCAGCCACCCCGAAGTGGAAACGGCCATGGAGCCCGCAGGGGACCCAAGGCCCATAGGGCTTTTCCCCGCCCCGGCCGGTGTATGCCCAGACCGAGACGCCAGGAATAATAAAAGCCCAGCACCCACCACGGGTATCCCACCTCCAAACACTGAGCACCACCAGTGCCCCACCAGGCCAAAGCGCACCAGCCAGCGGGAGGGGGGCAAGATGGGGGAAATAAGGCATCACACTTAGCGGACACCTGAGTAGGGTGACCAAGACATCTCTGATTTCCGGAGGCAGTAGCCGTTTTCGAGGACTTGTCTCTGGCTAAAGCTATCCCCGGCAATGTCCCCAGATTTATGAATGAGGGGGAAAATGGTGCATATAAACTGTTACTATAGTAGAAAGCGTCGCGCGAGCATGCTGCGCACAGAAACAGCAGTTTACATATAGATGAGGAGCACAGTGCACCAGTTTTAAAATAGACGAGGAAGCCCGTTATTACAGCCAGCTGGACGCAGCTATCCTGTGTTACCCCGAAATCCCACATCCTCCGTCACCACTCCAGACCTCCTGCACACAGCAAAGCCTACAGTGACACTGTTCCTCCTGTCTCGCTGCACTCCAACTTCCTCGGAGCTCAAGGAAAGCATGCGTGATATTATTATTAAGTTCATAGGATCAAAACATATGGAAATTAATGCTTAATTTAATGACATATAAAAAAAATCCCCAGCATTTAGAATATGTGCAATTTGTACCCAAATATTTTCTTTTTGTTGTGGATTTTTGTAACAGGGATAACTAGGATCATATAATCTTTATATTTACATCCTGTCGAAATAATAACAGCTTATTTAAAACAACAAACAGCTGTATCTATGAATAGAAAATGGGATTATGAAAATGTATTCCTGTTAGGTTTCACTATAACTTTACTAAAGGATACATCATTTTTATGCTGGCCCTGAGAGCTTATTTTGTTATTCATCTATACATGTAAAACATGTATATTTTGGTGTGGCTGCTTCAAGCTGCTCATGGTTATATTTTTTATATTTATTTTTTTTTTTTTACAAAGCAGAGTGTGTATGACGCTATCCAAGCGCTGGACTGGAGTTGTGACAGGCAGCCCGGGCCACAGGCAGCTACTTTCTACCCCTTCTATTCATTTGGCCACCTAATCTGAATCGTTCAATTCCATTTGGAGAGCGAGGAGATCATCTGTGGTAGTAGCACTAGACATCTTCAAGGCATGTGAGTAAAACTAGAAGCAGTTCAGCCGGACAGGATGAATGAATGGTAGCCAGCAGCGCGTGGATGACGTCATACACACTCCACTTTGTTAAAAAATATAAATATAAAAAAATATGACTGCCGGATGTCTAGGGAGACAGTGATTGGCCTACATGTTATGAATGCTGATGCTACTACCATAAAGAATAAATTATGAACAGTTTAGTTTGTGTGCCTTCAAATTGGTTGCCCATAGGAAGATTAGGAAGATGTTACTCGGATATGACAAAACCGGAATATCTTCAGAACGGCTCCAAATGACACAAAACTAATATGGGTGAGTAGAACATTATGATGTAATAACGTAAAAATCAAGGGGCCAATGTAAAAACGGTCGATGCACTGAAGGAAGATGACTTCTGAAGATTTGTGCAGCAATAAGAGCACATTCTGTAGTTTTTTTTTTTGGACAGACATCTGGAAATGACTACAGAGCTGTTTACTTGATGAGAACTTGGCATTAATTGGCATTAGATTAGCCATGTGACCACTTAACATTCATTAGGGTATACAGTTGATGTCAGGAGAGGAGATTTGTTCTATGGGATACAGTCAGTCAGGGGGGTGTTATACGCAACATCAATTAGCTTTAACAGACATAAAAAGCTCCAACTGGCCAGGTCTGTTCAGTCGTCCATGCTGCATGGTGTTACGTTCTGCATTTTTTTCAGACACATTTTTATGCAGAGGTGTAATTACTTTAGAATCCACTACCCAAGTTTGGTTTCCAATATCTTTACCTTTCTCCATGCACTCAAGCACAAAGTGTGATAAAAGCCCAAATTAGAGGAGTGAATTAAAAGGTTAATATAGGTGCTGCTGATATGCATTTCCCTTTGGAAGCAAGGTTGACAGAGAAGAAAATTATAAATGGACTTGCCTTCTCCTGATGTTTAACAGTCTTAATCTTCTTTTTTGGGACAAGGCTATATATTCCCATTTTCCTCTTCTTCTTTTTGTTCTTCTTTATAACTAGAGGAACAAATAAATCAGGCATCAACAATTTAATAAAAAGAAGTAATCATACTGCAAAGATCAATTCACTTCCAACAGTCTGCTGTCCAATCCTCTGAAACCGTTGGCTCGTGGCTTTCTAGCACCAGATCAGCTTTGCATTGATTCGAGATATCACAACAGGATGATATATCATAATAAATATAAATTCAGTTCAGTTTGTTGTTTTCCATCCATCCATCCATCCCTCCATCCATCCATCCATCTCTTCCACTTATCCGGGGCTGGGCTGCAGAGGCAGCAGTCTAAGCAAAAATGCCCAGACTTCCTGATCCACGCACACTTCCTACTGCTGCTCTCATGGGACCCCGAGGCGACAAAAGGCCAGCTGAGAGACACAGTTCCTCCAGTGTGTCCTGGGCAATATGCCTGTTTGTTTTTTTCATCACATAAAATACCTTCACATGACACCTGGTCCACTGGTCACTGCAACGATCATGTCTTTAAAAACCTGCAGGAACCTTAATTTTAGACAAAGAATGTTTGTGATTGCTAAACTGTTATTATTCAAAATAAACATTGCAAAACATATCACACATTTGGGTTTTCCTGGAGCCCTTGAGAACACGCTCTCTCTCCTTTGGCCCTAGTAGTGATTTTAGTTAGTTTTTTTCTTAGCCGGACACTGAGCCTGTTTACTGAAACACGCGTCCTTGTGTCTGATGATGTCATGATCCAAATGGCAAAACTTATGAATCTCTAGACAATTTTTAGTTGCCTCTAGAGCCTTGTTAATGAATCATCCACATAGAGGTATTAGTATCAGACATGTCGAATAATTTCTCTTTTTTTATGCTTTGTGAGTTTATTCGAGGCAATTCAAATGTCCAAGCAAGAACTTAGATTAATCAAACACAAAATATATTTATGACTTTGTAAATTTGGCATTGTGTTTTCAAGGTCTCTTTAACATTGACAAAGTCACTACCGTATTTTCACGACCACTAAGGCGCACCGGACTAAAAGGCGGACTCTCAGTTATGTGTCCCATTTCTGTATTTAACACACACATAAGGCCACCCGGACTATAGTATACCAAGCTATACTCTGAGTACAAAGTCCTCTACTACCTTTAAATACCTCTACTGCGTATTTAAAAATACAGGAGGGCAAGCAAAACTGAGTATGACTGTGCTTTATTCATGTATTTATTACAAAGTATTAATCAAACCCTGGCAGCTGAGAGAGAGCTTACATCGCAGATGACACAGCTCTGTGGTCACTCTAAATTAGCAAAAATCCTGAAACCTGCTGGCGGAATATGTTCGCTTTTATTGCCGGGTATCCTGGTGCCTGCAGCTAAAATTATTTAAAGATGAAAAACACCATGCTTAAGCAGCCGCTTAGGAGGTGAACTCCCCTGGAAGCTGCCCAGCCTACAGAGCTACTGCTGATGAAGAAGATTTCTGCTGTCAGCGCGCCGCTGGTATGTGGGGGTCTGAGCGGCTCCGACAGAAATAAGATAATCCTTTCATGAACTTTAGCTGCAATTATTAAGTTTTCAGGTGGGACTTTCTCAAGTTAAAACATATTAAAACTACTTTATTCCACTGATCACAGCAAATATAGCTGCAAGATTTAGAATTGCCCCAGATGAAAGCTTAGCCTGCCAGCAGCAGCGGTGAGCGAAAGGATTTCTCCTGGCTCGGCGCTCCCGCTGGTATGTTGGGGAAGTCCTGGCGCCTCCGGGCAGAAATAGATAATCTGGATGAACTGACTGCAGTGATGAAGTTTTCAGGTGGACTTTCTCACTTAAAAACATATTAAAAACACTTTATTCCCACTGATCACAGCATAAATATAGCTGCAAGATTTAGATTATTTGGGGACTTCAAAAACACCTTGCCAGCAGCCGCGGTGAGCCGAAAGGATTTCTCCTGTCGTTCACCGCTGGTATGTCAGTCTGGCGTGTCCGACGAAATAGATAATCCTGGTGAGACGGACTGCAGTTATATGAAGTTTTTTTCAAGGGTGGACTTTTCTCACTTAAAAACATATTAAAACTACTTTATTCCCACTGATCACAGCAAATATAGCTGCAAGATTTAGATTATTTAGATGAAAAAAGCACCTGCCAGTCACAGCGGTGAAACCAGAGGAGACCAGCTGCTGCCCGAATTAAGTTTTCAGGTAGAAAAATAGAGCGGGAGCAAAACTGAGTATGATTGTGCTTTACATTCCATGTATTTATTACAAAAGTATTAATCAAACCCATCAAAGTCATCATCCTCTGTTTTCTGAATAAAACAGCTGCGCTAAATCAGACATGCCAGTTTTACAACTTCATAACTGTCCAGAGTCACTTTCCGTTTGGCGCTGCTCCTCAAAAATAATGCCGGCTTTTGCGGCGGGCAACAGAGCCAGCGCAGACACTTTGGTCAAGCATCTACAAATCCATCACCCGCGCCAAGTGGTGAAAGGCGTGTCTGCCGGCGCTGCCTTTGCTATCCTGAAAACTGACCTGAGATTATAAATTAGGTCATCCATGCCCGCTCCCAGCTGCGCAGCCTTACTGGCGAGCGGCGAAAACTGCGCCGAGTAATGCGGCCGGTGGAAAGCTCCGCTGTCGAACCCGGGATAACTTGGCCCGAGCACGGCGTTCATTTGATTCATCTTTTTTCACATACGGCTGTGAGATGGACGCATGGCGATGGTGATGCGTGGAAAAACCACCTAGTCTTTTCAGATACACCTGCCTTTCATCATCTCCTCATCGATCCAGCCTTTTTCATTTGCGTTAATATCGCATATGTCATCAGAAAAACTGTACTGTCTGCGGCTGTCAGCGGCCAGATCAACTTCTCTATTGAGATTGGGTTGATGCGAGTGGCGTCCAGCAGCAAAACAGGGCCGCACCCATGTCGAGCAGCTGGCAAGCAGGGCGTTGGCGGTCGCGTCAGATGCTTAAGCGGCTCGAAAGGCGTACGCTGCACCAAAAGCGGCGGCTGCAGGACGCTTTTGCTATACCTAAGTACGCCGTTGCAAACGTCGCTGCATCTGCTGCACCTGCTGCGGTCGGTAAACTCAGAGTGTAGAGGCGTTTGAACTGCGAGCACAAGATGAGAATTTGTTCCCCATGTTTTTCATATCAGCTGAGAGATGGGCACGCGAATTACATATGCTAACGGTGGTGAGGGGTTTGAAAAAAACACCTGAATGCTCCCTAGCGTTCAAGCCACTCTTTCATCATCTCCTCCAATGAGGGGTGGTCTCTCCAAAAGTGCAGTTACAAAAACACACACATAGAGGTAGCACCGCACCATGAGGCACTTACCCAGCACCATAGAGGCGCCACCACGCACATTTTGAGGAAAAAAGAAGGCGTTTAGAAATTAGCGCGCAGTGTGAAAATATGTTCAATACTGCTGCTGAAAGAGATGCTACAAAGCAAAATGGCATTGTATCTTTACAATCTATCTTTATCCTCATTCAAAAATTAAATTAAAAACATGATTACACTACTAATGTTGTCTGATCTCAAAATGATAATCACAGCTATGACCACTCTCATATTGGTATAAAAGGGCACGATCTATGGATGAATTAGCTTCTTTGAATAGAAAACATTCTAATTACTAAGCTGCACAGCTGTTAGTAATGCAAAAATGTAGGGATGACCCCAATCTGGTATAGATATTGAAACACAGTCCAATATCAGCTGAAAAACGAATATAAGAATATCAGCCAGTATCTAATATGTTTGTAATCTTTTGGTTTAAAGTTTATGTAACCCATCAGTTAATCATGCATGGGTCAGTTCTCATGACTACTTATTGTTCTCTAAAGCCGGGCGTACACTGTGTTTTCTATTGTTGCACGCAGCTGCTGCTCACACTGTACGACTAATCGCAGGGTTTGGTCATACAGTTTAAGTTAACAGCTCACGATTTATGTTCAGCCCGCCGCTCTGATGCGATCTACCTGCTCACACTGTGCGACTAAAAACAACATCGGACTGAGCTCCGCTGTTAGATGGAGCTGCTCTGACTCCTCTATCCGGAAGCCAAACAAGTAGAGGGGGGTATTAACACTTAATATAGTGAACCGCGCTGCCCTGCCAATTTGTGCAATTTTGTGCTGAAAATCCTAAAAAGAAAAGGCGACGACGTATTTGAAAAAAAAACATGGCTGAGCAAACGTGGCTACTACGGTCTGTCAATTTTACAGAACTGCATTTCACTCATTGCATCGCTGCCACGCTGCTGTTTTTACATCTGAGAAGAAGAATAAAAGGAAAAATCCTTGTTTGCGCATGCGCCCTGAGCGATTTGCACACGATGGTCGGAGAATATCGAACATGTTTGATTTTCTCCTGACCTCACAATTCCTGAGCGGGAGTTGGTCGTGAGAGGCTGATCGCCGCTCGTAACCCCCTGTACACGACTCACGATCAGGCTGAGTCAGGCCGATCGAAAAATACTTGCATGACTGGAAAATAACCCCGAATATTGCACAGTGTACGCCGGGTTTAAATGACAATACATGATCAATCCTTTTCCTGACATTCCACTTTAAAAAATTAGTATAATAATAATAGTGTTGGGGAAAGCTAAGTGCTTACAGCTTCAAGCTTTCTCTCCTCAAACTTTCCTGATAAGAGATCACTTAGTAGAAAGACTTGAAAAAACACATTTGAATGTAAATATATTAAATGACTATTGAACATGATTGCAGGTTAAAGAGAATTCAGTCTTACTCAGACAAGATAGGATTCGATGGACACAATGGCAGTGCTTACCATCGGGTTCTTTTTTAGGAAAAAGGACCCAAATAACAGTTAAAATAATATTTTCATACATCTGCGGTTACACCCTGCCACATCATTACATCATACACGTTTCTAAATGAAGAGACATCACTGGCTCCACCCATATTGAGATATACACACTCTTCTAGATCAAGGATATTCAATTGCAAACTACCAGAGATTTTCTCAGTTAATAAAAATTTAATCTGTCTTTAAATTAGCCTGTATACTTTATAGTGTTAAACCATGGGAAGGAAACATTCTAATACATTTACTATTCCCAATAGGAAAGTTATTTAATTGTTTAACAACCGTATAAATGAATGACAAAAAATAATCCTAACCAAATTATGTATGGTTTATATCTATACTGTATCAGGTATGGGTCAACACTCAAAGCTGAAATATCAGTATTGAATGGAAAATGAAAAAGTTGTATGAGGACAACTAAATACTTTGCACAAATATAGTGGCACATGGTGGGTCAAATTGCTTGCTAGGACTGCAGTGAAATGAATACAACTTGGGATGTTCAAGGGTACAGTGTGAGGTAAAGTGTAGGGCTGCAACAACGAATCGATAAAATCAATAAAAATCGGCTTTTAAAAGCGTGGGCAACGAATTTCATCATCGATTAGTTGTGTCGGGCGATTAATGCGTCATCCGCCGCCGTCGTCATCACTGCCACTTGATTGAAACGCGGGAAGAAAAAAAATACGTCAGAGCGAGCCAGCGCCGAAAGGTGAGCAAAGGCGGTTTTCAAAAGGCAGTAACTTCAATTGTTCTAATGACCGATACCGCAAACGCAAGCTGCGTCTCAATTCGCAGACAGCCTGCGCTTTGTAAAGCAAAAAAAGTCGTAACATGCAACTTTTGTAAAAATAAATTAACATGGCACGGAAGCACCACAGTTATGATGCAGCACCTGAAAAGGAAACCCGTTGGAGCCTTCGATGGCAGTGAGGAGAACTGATCAGCAGGGTGAATGTTTCATGTTAAAGTGGGGAAACGTAACGTTAGTTTCTCAGGTAGCTCCTCTGATGCTTTCCTTACCTTGTTAGTAGGTTACAGACAGTGATAAGGTTGGCTACTTATTTTACTTTTAATTTCATTTGAATTAGCTTAAGCAGCGTTTATATTTTCTTTATAAATAAATTAACTTGCAAATTATGAGGGCAAAGTTTAAATCTTCTGTCAAAGATAAAGTAAAGAAGATCCTGCAATTTATGGAAGTAAAGCAGAATAAAATCCAGCAAGATCAGTAATAATATGTCAATTAATTATATGCCACATTCCCATGTAAATTCGTCTTTGGAGGATGTGTTTTAGCACCCTAGTTCTCTATTTTATTCCAAATACAATTTATAATTTGAATCACAGGGCTATTTTTATCTCTATGGTTAAGTAATCAGATTTCAGAGTTTTTGAGGTTAAGTACCGTATTTTTACGACTATAAGGCGCATATAAACGTCTTTTTTTCCCCCTCAAAATGTGCGGCGCGCCCTTTGGTGCGGTGCGCCCTATGTGTGTTGTTACTGCGGACTTTTGAGACCACTCATTGAGGAGAGATGATGAAAGAGTGGCTGGAGGAAGGTGAATGTAAGGAGACCAGGTGGCTTTTTTCCCCACTCATCACCATCGCCAGCGTTTAGCCGTGACTCCATGCGTGCCCATCATCTCACAGCTGATGTGAAAAACATGGCTGAAACATATGAACACTGTGCTTGCTGTTATTCAACCGCCGACATCGGTGTGAACATAAAGCAGGTGCAGAGAAGCAGCTTGTGGCAGATTGACAAAGTATGGGGGTTAAAAGGCGCGAGCGCAAAAGGTCCAGCAGCCGCTTGAGCAGCTTAGCCGCCAATGCACTGCTACTGATGGAAAAAATTGAAGTTTTGCTGCTGGACGTACCGCATCAACCAATAGAGAAGCTGATCTGGGGAGCTGACAATGGTACAGACACACTGACATGATAGACATATACAGAAAGCCAGATCGCCCTCTGAAACAGTTTATTGACGCCAAATTAACTTAAAATGCGCCGACAGAATATGTTCGCTATTATCCAGTTTTCAGATGGATTCCCACTTAAAACATATTAAAACTACTTTATTCCCACTGGATCACAGCAATATAGCTGCGAGGTGTATTTAACACAAAGTATTATTAAAACCTGGAGCTGGTCACGAGATAGACATTATCGCTCTGATGACATAAGATATTAAGGCAAATGAAAAGGGTTGATGGATGAGAGATGATGAAAGGAGGCGGGCTGAGGCAGGTGTATGTGAGGAGGACAGGTGTTTTTTTCCATCACCATCACTGCTAATCTGTGACTCCATGCGCGCCCATCCCCACAGCCGTATGTGAAAAAAGGTGAATCACTCAACGCCTGTGCTCTCACCGCTATCCCAGGGATTTGACAAAGGAACTTCAACCGCCGACATCGGTGTGAACCGCCGCTCAAAAGTAAGTGCCTGCGAGCGGGCACGTGGGAGCCATGGATGACAGACTGAGACCACAGTTTCAATGGTGCGGAAGGTCAGGGGTTACGCCACCGCTTCGCGGATGGATTGTTGATGCTTGGACTAACGTGTTCGCTGGCACTGTTGTTCGAAGCTTTAGAAAAGCCGGCATCATTTCCCGAGGAGCCGCCTCGACACGGAAAGTGACTCTGACAGCCGAAGAAGGGGAAACTGGCATGTCTGATTTAGCACAGCTGTTTAATCCAGAAACAGAGGATGATGACTTTGATGGGTTTGATTAATACTTTGTAATAAATACTAGAATAAAGCACAATCATACTCAGTTTTGCTCCCGCTCTATTTTTCTACCTGAAAACTTAATTCAACAGCAGCCTCCGGACAGGTGTTTTTCATCTAAATAATCTAAACTGCAGGCAGCAGGATAATAAAAGCGAACATATTCTGTCGGCAGGGTTCAGGATTTTAAGTTAATTTATGCTTCAATAAACTGTTTCCAGAGGAGTGATCACAGCCCTGTGTCATCAGCGATGTTTATTGACGAAATAAATGAAAAGGGCTGGAAGGATGAGGAGATGATGAAAGCGTGGCTGAGGGAGGTGTATGTGCTAGTATATGCGTCAATAAACTGTTTCAGAGGAGTGATCACAGCCCTGTGTCATCAGCGATGTGTCTGTCTCACGGCCAGCTCCCAGGTTTGATTAATACTTTGTAATAAATACATGAATAAACACAAACATACTCAGTTTTGCTCCCGCTCTATTTTAACTACGCAGTAGAGGTATTTAAACGTAGTAGAGTGACATGTACCTGTATATAAAAAAACGCCCCCTATAGTCCGTGTGCACCTTATGTGTGTGTTAAATACAGTAATGACACATATAACTGAGAGACTGCGCTTTTTAGTAGCCGGTGGCGCCTTGCATATAGCTCAAAAGGACATTAGCCTCCAGAGGGCCGGCATGCCCACCCTACTAGAGGCTTAAGCTCTTCATGGATTCTACTCAAATTAGTATCCTTGTTAGAGATTTATGCTGCAGCAAGCTGGACGTCATCTGGGCATCATCATGTTTACTCAGTTTTACAAACTTGATGTCACAGCTCCATCACTGGCGCATTCAGTACTAAGTGTAACACCAAGCACTTATGAAAAAAATTATAATAATATTCATAAAAGAGACAGCAGGGAGTCACAATATGTTTTGTTCCCAATATGAGACACGAAACGAATGCTATGAAAGGGGTTACTTTCGTAACCTCGGTTCTCAGAGTAGCACGAGTGAGCGTCTCACCAAATCATCCTCCTTGCTGTAACATTGCAAGAAGGAAGTGATCGTTTCTGAATAACTCTCAGAGCAGTATCTGCCTAATATATGGGGGGAGGGACTCTGCCCTCTCTGACACCGACAGGTTTATTTTCCAGCCAGTCCTGGCTGGGGTATTGTAAAAAGGAGCTTTTGATGAAGTCGCGCTGAAGTCGTTGCCAATATGAAACACACACTCATGCTACTCAGAGAACCAAGGTTATTAAAGTACTCTAAAGTTCTCCGTACCGCACGTTTTTGTGTGAAAGCTGCTTACTCCCCAGATGTAATAAATGCTTGAAAATTCAAACCAAAAAAGGAAGAATTACTATCTACATACTGTTGCTGCTGATCATGTGACATCAAATCCTATTTTCAATTAGATCAAAATAGAAACTTAATTGTAATATAATATTTTGGCGGGGCAAGAATTATTGTTTTGACTGAAACACTTTGTATAGGTAAACACATTAATAGTCTTAATTAGGTTTTTTTTTTTAGATGGATGGATGGATAAATAGAAAATAGGAAAAAAGCATCAACCAACCTATCTTAGCTTGCGTAGAGGCAGACACCTCAATCCCCATCCCCTGTTGGTTCAGATGAGGCTCTGCAGTGAATGGTGCATGAGGTATGTTGTCCTTTGGTGTTGGCTTTGGTGTCTTTCTACCAGAGGTCTTTAATATGAAAAAGAGACATGGATAATTTTTGATTAAAAAAAAAGCTTTTATCAAATAACTTAGCAGAATATCTACCTCCCCTCCAATAGTTACAGTATTCCACAGCTGTAATATTTTTAGTGTATACATCAGAGAAAAAATATTAGTAGTACTAGCATTTAGCTGGCACACCTGACCATAACTGACTGTGGAAACTTCAAACTGGACTTCAAGCAATGTAGATTCTGTCCCTCTAAACTCTTCCTTCAGACACCGGGAACTTGATTTCTTAGTGAAAGATCAACTTTACTTTAAACTAAAAGACGACTTTGGACCAATAAGCAATGGCTCTGATTTGTTTTATCCTATTACAGGTAAGACACCAGAATCCAATGTGTGGTTTATCTGTGCCTCTTGGATCTTCATGTGCTGACTTCATTCTCAAGCCACTCCAGATTACAAGTATTAAAAAAAAATCTGTGCAATAAATCTATATAATGAGTTTTGATTTCTAAAATGAGAACATTGCATTTTTTGTAAATTTTCTGTAGATGCAAAACTCGCTGTTATATATAAAGCTATTTACATGGTAGTTACCTTGCTGAAAGAATCTGAATGTTGTGCTTCTCCCTCTTGCATAGCCTCTGCTGAACCTGAAGATGGAACCAGTTGCCTGGAGTTTGTAGCTGTCGCAGCAGCAGTAACATTGCCTTGAGGAGGCTGTTCAATGTCTTTAGTAGCCAGTCCTACAGCAAAGGCTGATATCAAACTACAACGAGGTGGCAGCTCTTTCCCAGCAGATACTTGTGCAACTTTTCTCTGCAAATCACTATTGTTACTGATTATAGGGGACCTATGGAAAGGAGTCAATGTAAATTTAGCCTTTTGATTAATCTTAGCTTCTTTTCCTTTGGGGGTTGTAGAACCAGGGCTGGGGGACCTCTTCAGTTCAGTGGCCATATGGTTTCCATTGGTCTCCATTGCTGTTAAGAGAAAGCATATTTATGTGTCTGATTGACACTTGTTTGATCACCAAAACAAAGAGTATTGCTGTTAGGCTCCTAAGAAAGACAAGGAAATAAATGAAACAAAAATAACTGCATTTAGATTCATACCCTAAGCGGGCCTACTATCTCAGTTATCTAGTAATCCTGTGTGTTTGGATTGTTATAGATACAGCAACATCCATTCATCCATCCATCTATCTATCTACGCTCTCCGTAGTTCCCCTGTGGCGCGAGCACAGGGCGGCTGTTACGCCTTTAGCGAGCATGCGCGTTTCCTGTAGCTTGCGTGGTGAATCGTGCATCCTGCGCTGTGCGGAGATGCAGGGGAAACCGTATCTGTTGGGGAAATGCAGCTCGACGTAACACCGGTATCTCTGTGAAACAGGCACGTGCAGAGGGGGCTAAGGGGCTTGAGCACCTGCCCCTTTTGCTCCATGATCCCAATGTGCCCTGGTCCTTAATTTTTATTTGACACATGTACTCGAAATTATTATTATTATCTTTTTTGGCAAGAAAACAATACAATAAGCCTCCTCCCGTCACATTGTTGGCCTTTGACCTTTTGCCGTGACTCCACGCACTTGCCTTGGCCACAGTCAGATAAGGCGCTAACTGGCGGAGCTTTTCAAAGGTAGCTTAATATTCCACATTACACTGTGGCCGCTGCTCATTTGGCCCTAAGCAAGATCAACTATGATCGGACGGATGGCTGTGTCTTCAGTCTGCACCGCGAATTAAAAACATAATTTTTGGTGAAAATACTGGAGTAGGCTTCCTACTTGTCAGACAACGGAAAACTTTGAACGTTGTATAATTTCTCTACTTTAGCAAAGAGTAGCGGTTTAAACGGAGGAAAGTATAGGACGCTGCGCGCCTTTTCTCTGAAGAACTACTGAGCGGGAGGAGACAGCCAGGTGAGGAAAAGCTGTTCTTATCCTTATCGATTCAGTATTTTTTATCATACAGACATTAGGCTGTTGTTCTTACGTGCTTATGAGCTACCGCCTAGCTCAATGACTTTGCCTAGCAAAGCAAGATAACCTAAAAGCTTCCCTGTGTCGTTGATGATAATAGGACATTCTTCAGTAAGTAGTTATGCAATAGGGGCACATAAGCCGATCAAAAACTTATCATCTCCATAATGGATATATGTCTGATTTTCTAATTTCCTTTGCTGCATGATGTACCAATTGCACGTTTTATTCTAAGCGTTAAGGTAAATGTATCTTAAAGGAGAACTCATCTAAGAACTACCATGATAGATATCATGATATGATAGATATAATGTATGAAGCTGGTGAAAAACAAACTACTGTACAGGCTTATGCAAGGAGGATTGGTTGTCAGGCCTCCTTCTTTTGTTGGCAATCAAGTAGGATGTGCCAATCATTCACAGTGAGGTTATTAACATTTTTTAAAGACATGGCTAACCAGAAAACTGCTGCTGTGAACAAAAGAAGAACAAAAATGCTTAAAAAGTTGGAAATTTGTTTTTTTAAACAGTTAAATCTTACCATGACGGAAAATAAGTTTTTGGATCATAATCTTGGATTTAGATTTTGGGGAAAAGAGAAGGCAAGAGACTGAAATAAATAAGAACGTGACACTTCACTCCAACACCAGAAAAAGATGAGAGACAATGAGGAAAAAAGAGAAAAGAGAAACTGACAAGAAAAAACGAAGAGGAAAAGATTGAAGAAAATGTATATATAGGTACTTAGAAAATACACTAAGACACAAACAGAGTAGGCTTTTCTCATGGTGACCTGCATTAATAAAATGTTTGTTTTGTTCTTTTTTTTCTGCAGTTCCACGTTAAAGTTTGATGCAGCAGCTCTGCTTTTCTGAATGGACCGTCTCCATCTCCACTGTCAGTACAGCAAACCAGGCAGACATTCTTTTTTATAGATTACAGTACAATTAAAAGGTTGCATTTGCCCCTTGTATGCATTTTAACAGTTTAATTCTGTAAAGACAAAATATGTCTGGTGGTCCAGCTCTGATTTACATCTTTGGCTAAATTGCAGGTTTGAATATTGTAATACTTTCCTATAACAAAATAGACCTGCAAGAAAGAAATTACTAATAAAAATATTTTACATATGCATAAAAATTCTATGTTCTATGTTCTATGTAGAGATTTCCCCTTAGCTTTGATTGTATGTCTCACAATTTTTGTAATTTATCATTGTTCATTAAACTCTGAAAGCTATGTGACTTTGTTAATATTCTGTCCTAAAATGCGATAAGATGTGCCCTTTTTCTTTTTGAGCACCTGCCCCTTTAGTGGTCTCTGCACGGCCCTGCTGTGAAACCATTCTACAAGTGGCAGTGGCATTACTGACACGCTTTCCAAACTGAGTTTCTGTACTGAGGCTATTTATATCTTCAATTTGGTCTCTTTCGTTTCACATTTCATCCAATGTACCCCATATAATCTATGACCGCTGCCTGTTCAGAAAGCACCGCTGCAGCGCCAACTTCAGCCGCATACTTTACCGAAAACACAAACTTTCTACACTACGGTATGCGATGAAGTCATACGCTTGAAATAAGCAACGAAACAACGGGTGCCATCTTTGTTTTGTTTAAGAAGGGGAGGCAGACTTTGGAAAGTAGCTATTTCAATTGGATTAGTTCGTTTTTATCCCGAATAGCGACTCGAGTGTCTGCAGTATTTAAACAATAGAAGCAGTTCTTAAATCGTCTCTATACGAGTTCAAAAGTAAAGCATGTGGAACTCTACCTAAAGAAGGAATAATCCAACTAGAACGTCGTGTTAGAAAACTACAGCTAATAGGTGAATCATAAAATGAAGGCTTAAATAAGAAAGGTTAAAAAAAAAAACATAGCAAGGTTTCAACTAACCAGTAGGAGAAACGTAGAGAGCAGCAAGCACACTGTGTACGGAATGCCTCAAGGGTCATGTTTAGCGCAATTCCTCCTGAAATTACTAGAACAGAAACTATATATTTAAAGATATTTGAAATCTTTTTAAAGGTGGCCGGTGTAACATCGATGTAACAACGGATTATTCCCTGTTCGTATCATCTTCTGATTGGACTTTATAGCATTTATTTGCACCATTATTATTTTTGCAACTCTACCGTTCATTGTTATGCACACATTTTTTTCATTCTTCTGCATGCTAAAAAAAACAAAACAAAAAACTGTTTTTCTCCTTGCTCTGGTATATCTTTATTACTGCCGCACTTTATATTGTGATGTTATTTAATTCAACTCCAGTCCCTTTACTTGTCGTAAGCTGCATGCACTCTATGTTTACAAGTTTGTCTTAGTCTAATTACAATAAAGCCATTTATTTATTTTTAAACTGATTAAAACTAGAATTAGGCAATAACTTGCATTTGCAATATCATTGCGATTTTACAAAACGCAATTTTCAAATTGCAAACGCACATTTATGGGCGTTAGACACTCTCACCTTAGTCCTTTAGGTGGCGATAATACGCTTAAAGTGGGCTTTTCTTGCCTAGATAGCTTCTTTTTTAAAGTTATTTACTAAAAAGAAGTTCAAAGAAGGAAGCGTTTGGAAATTATCAGTTGTCCTACTCAACGGTGTGGAAAGCAGTGGCATATTCAGAAATGAAAGACAACATTTGAATAAAATAAAAGTCACCAAAATAGAAAAAACATACGAGTGTATGTTTTAGTATCAATGTGCATTAGTGAGTAGTACATTAACATTTCATATAACATAACATTTATAATATATATATATAACATTTCTTCTTTATGTGTTCGAGACATTTCAAGAAAATGTTAAAAACTGGAGATGATCTAAGGTTATTTTCTGTTTTTGAAAAATGATGATACAATATAATTAAATATTTTTTTGTCTTTCAATATTATCATTGGTTCAGGAAGTGTAATTTTTTGTCCGAACCATCTTTCTAAGGATTTCCAGAATATTTTGGTTTTGTTGCATGTATTATTGAAAGCATGGTCTGTTATTTCACATGATTATCATTTACTTTGATAAATATTGTGACAAATTTTTAGTAATTCTTTGGAAGTGTAAATAGCATTTGAATTTTAAAGAGTGTGTCCTCAGCTTTTAATTATGTAGGGCTTTCAGATAGACTAAAATTTCAATCGATTTCTTTATCATATAATACCATTTTTTATCATACCATTATAGGCCTTATTTTGTTTATCATACCAGTGAGTACAGTTTTGATTAAACTGTTTCTAATTGTACTAGTTATTGAATTTTGAGAGGTTGTAGGACGATGAGCTTTTACATTTTCAGTCTAATTAATTCATTCTTCTGGCAGGGCTTTGAGTAATCTGGTTACTTCAGCTGTATAAAGGGTTATATTTGCAATGGTCACAGTGGTCAGTTGCAACAGCTAGTGATTAACAATACAAATCATCAAATTATTGGCTTATTCAACTATTTTCCCTAACTGTTTGTCCTTTTCCTGTCTCGAGCATACTTAGGGGAAAGAAGAGAAGATGGAGGATATAAAAAACATGGATTAAGCCTTTAAAGATCAATTTGATGTTAAATAACTCTCCTTTATTGCTTTATATTGGAATGCTGCAAATTACACAGTTGAAGCAATTGTACACCGTTTCTATATGTTCATCCATAAGGGTTTGAATTCTGCAACTTAATGACTTGTAATCTGCTGAGTTTTTTTAAGATAGAAACATTTTAACCAATCTGTAAAAATTGGTTTAACTGACTCTTTAAGGGCCTTGATATGAGCTGTTGAGATCATCAGTATATAAATAATAGAGGTCTAATGAAAGATCAATCCACACCAATGTATTGATTAAATTAACATTCCAACTATATTTATAGGAAATAAAAACATTGATTCAAATTTAATACATACCTTTATTTTGAAATTCACAAGGTGAGAGACAACAGTGAAAAGGCTAGCAATCCATATAATAGGAAACACTTTTTTATCTAAATGATCAATGCATGTAAGTGCTTTGAAATAAAATAGTCAAATCATTTTTTTCTTTATTTGGTGAGCTGATATGAATCAAAATAATTGTGTTAGATGTGCAGATTATGTCACACTTCATAGATATTTGCATTTATTAAATAGAAACCTTACATCATTTTGAGAAAGTCTTTTTTATGCTGCTGAAAAAGGGCAGTATTGGCTGGGTTCGCTAAATGTTTAAGCTAGGGTTAGTCTGACTGCACAAGAGGACCAGCCAATCTTATCTATGCAAGGACTCCTGTCTTTGAAGAGGCCATCGATAATGGTGCGATTTGCAAACTCGCTAGTTTCACAGATGGGTTTGGTGAGGTGCTCTCATATGGAAGCTTAGATGACAGAATGCAGTCATCTAAGCTCATCCAACTAATTTAGTAGTCAAACTACCTTGGACAAGCAGACTGTTGTAGGTACAAATGAAATTGCTACCTGATTTGTTGTGATGGTTTTGAGATATAATAAGGGAATCTAGTACTGCTGTGCTACTGTAGCCCTTTTTTTTGGGGGTAAAAGAGATCTGTTGTACAAATTAGAAGTTGGAGGAAAGATTAGCAACACTTTATTTATATTTGGTTTATTAAAACAACGACAGCAGCAAGATAAAATAAATAAATATAGAGTCTGCTGGATTTCACCAGGAAAGCAATATATCTGCACTGATGTAAATAGAAATCATATTAGTAATGGGGAAATAAAAGCTCAAATCAAAATCATGCTAGATTATTCTAGACATTAATACACACAAGTTTGTGAACACAAGGCAAACAGACATACCTGATGATAAAGATTAAACAACAACAGAAAAATAAAGGTCCAAAACTAACCATGAACATTTACATGGTTATAATTTTCAACATTTTACTGCTAAAAACAAAAGGCATTAAGAGGTTTGGTTTCTTAGGCTACTAGATTTAACAGTAAAACTAACGATATAAGAAAAAATTACAAGTTACCCACAAATATACATCTGAGGCAAACATGCAAATCAAAGTATTCTATTTAGGTATTGTATTGATAGATGTTGTCAGGGAGTTACGAGACTGAGATAAGTCAACTTACACTTTAAAATAATGTATTAAAAACTGGAGAAAAAATAACCATAGTGTATTATAGACCAAAGCTAGCCCTCCAGACATACATTTGCTCATGGTTGCTCGCTGGCCCCCTGTGTTTAGTTGTCTTTTTATTTTATTTTATTATTATTATTTTTTTTATAGTAAAACAAATTGTGATTGCGTGTCCATATAGTACATGCTTTAAAAATCACACAACTATTATCCTGGATCTGTTTTCTTGATGAACTTCATGTATTGCAGCTCTCAGTGTAGGAAGGAGGGGCTTCTGGAAAAGACAGACATAAAAAAAAAAAAAAAATGTTACTCAGTGCACTTTTTATACAAAATATAAAATCCACAACCTTAAAAGCAGACCATGGTGAAATGCTGAAATGGCTGATTCATTTAAATAAACAGCAACCTGGGCTTTTAAGCTTTTCTATGTGCTGCAAGAATCGAGAATGTGTCTTTTTCTTGCAACCCTGAGTCAAAGAACAGAGTTCTTCCAGCAGTGGTAATTTATTTTACATCAAACCTCAAGAACTAATTAGAAGTACTCATAAGACCCCCCACTGTAGCATATACCAGTGTAGGTACTTTGTTTTATTCAAACTGCTGACCATTAAGACAATAGCCTGGATCCACACTTGATTAAGCTGTGCATAGGTCACGTGTTGAAAACATTGCAAAAACACACTTTCATATTCACGTAGACCTCCAAGAGAGAACTGACCTCTCCATTCTTGTATTGTCTTTGAACACACTAAAATACATTTATACTTGTAGTTACGTTCCCACGCCCCAACTCTGGCTTATGCTTTAGGTCTAAACTTTGGCATTAAATTTGATCTCCGCAAATCAACTACAGATTTTACCCTCTTTTTTAAAGTTTTCATGACCAAGATGACTTAAAATTTGCACAGGCAGATTAGGTGCAAATTCAGATTTTTGTTTTTCAGGAGCATAAAATATCCGGACTTCATTGATGGATGAAGGCACATCTTTCTGATTTTATAGTCCTTCATGAAATATGTTGCATAACAACAAACCTTGTGGATAAGCCAAGGCACCATAGTCTGGAGGAAGGGTATCATGTTGAGCTCTTGGTTGGGCACAATTCCCTGAAGGATAAGGAGCTGTGGCCTCTGTCGACCCCCTTAATGAAGACCCACTTGAGGCTGTGGCAGATACATTAGGCAGTTGATTCTGTGGAAAAAAGAGGCCTGGGGCATAGCTGAATCCATTGGGTGACACCGGCTGAGACTGGCGCTTGTTTGGAAAGTGTTCATTCGTCACGTTCCCAGCTTCTGTGCTTAACGGGTAATCAGCCGGAGGCGCGCTGGGGGAGGAAATCCTGGAGCGTGGAGCTGGACGGGGAGCAGGTTTAGGGGCAATATGAGGTGATGGTGTAAGCATGGAAGAAGATGGGAGGACATCTGATGTCGACGCAGAGGCTGTCAGCTCCTTCTTGGAAGGAGGAACTTCTTTCTTGGATGAACAGAGTTTCCTGTCAAGTGACACATTTCCGATGTGGATTGGTAATGTAAGTGTAACTTCAGGAGACTTTAGGCTGACCTAAGGAAAGGAAAACAACAAAAAGAAAACTGTTCTTCAGGCAAATATTGAAGAAGGCAAGATGGGTTTTTTAAATTGTTACATAGGAAATATGCAACATTCAAGAGTAATAATCTTCTCACAGATATGCTAGGTATACAATTGAAAGATATCTTAGACAAAAAACAATGTTATCACTTAAACATCATCAGTACTATCTGCAGATCTCATAACAACCTTGACATGGTTGCTGTTTTTAGACAGGACAGTTTAAGATAAACAGCATCTTTGGAAGCATTGTGCATTTGTCATAAAATACATTAGAATAATGACTAATCTATTTGATCACACTGGAATAAAAAATAATAGAATGTATTTTAATTTGTTAGTATGTTTGTTATATACTGTGATAAATGTTTGCTTGTTTAAAAGGTTTTATGAATGTTTTCAAGTGAAAACAAACAACAAGAATGCATCTATCTATCTATATATATATATATATATATATATATATATATATATATATATATATATATATATAGCTGAATTACTAAAGAAATAAAAAACATTGGATGTAAAAAAAAATCAGCTCTGCCTTAGAGATGCCTTGAACATTACAAAACTGCATAAATGTAATTTGCCTCACAAAAAGAGATACTTGGATACTGAGTCAGTCACTGTTATACTTAATGAACTGGAGTTGAAAATGTATTACCTTGACATAGTATTCGATCTTTATAAGTTCACAACCAGCAAGTGATGACTGAGGGAGGGCAGGAATGATGATTTGTTCTTTCCAATCTACCTCTCTACCACCTTTTATTGCTCCTCCTTCCACTTCCACTATCGACTTCAGGTCATAGGTTGGCTTCTTTGTCTCATACGTCACCCTCTGTAAACATTAAAGCACAGATGTCAAAGTACAGTCCTCATGGGCTGGTATACTGCAAATTGGTCTGTCTGTAAGCACACCCGAACCACATAGTTGGGTCATCAGCAGTACTATGTAGATTTTAAGTCCATGAGGAAGTGATTCTTCCATTGATTTAGACATAACAGACTTCAACACGTAAAAAGGTTGCAGGATAACAACTCCTTGAAGACGATCGCTTTGATGCCACTGAATTAAAACACAGAGTTAACAGAATTGCATAAGATCTTTTAACTGGTATAATATGGCAAAAGGGCATTGGAATTAATTGACAAGTCATTAACGCTTATCGTCAGGCAGTCTTTCCTTCAGGTGACTGTTGATGCCTCCACCTCAGTCTTCTGAAGTTTCTCACAAAGTAATTCAGGCTGAATCGTGTTAAAAGCACTGGATAAACCACATAAAAATGACCTTCACAGTGCTGTGTGCCCTCTCTTAATGACAGTGGGTTTTTTTGAAACGGGTGAATGATGGCATTTTCAACTCCAAACCCACAGCAATCCGTGGAACGAAATCCGTGGAACCATCTTGTTGGGGTGGTGTTATCCACACAGACGTTGATGTAGTCAGTCACAGTGCTTGCATGGATGTCCTCTCCATGGAGCTGATACAATGGATTCCAGTAGACTCAAAACAACCCTGCAGGGCCTCTTCAGCTTCCTGCGAGCATCTTCTTACATTTCCTTCTAAGGCAGATTCTCCCTTATAAAGTGACTTGTACTCTTAGAGAAAAGTAACCAGTAACTAATTTACAAAGATCTGAAAATTAATTTTTAGACATCCAGAATGTTTATTTTTAGATAGGAGTAATGTTTCAGATATGTGAAAGTAACAGCTCAACACAGATGAATGGGGAAAATTGAGGTATTTTGTACTAGTTAGGATTACTAGATAAATTACCTTAGATAGGAGGAATACTATTAAAAATATCTGAAATACATATTCAGTCAAGCAAATATATATGAAACGGCCACTTAAAATAAGTACAGATTTGTAGATATCTGAAATGTAGTTCTTACTACTACAAATATGATTCCATTTAACTTAAAACGTAATTTCAACTGGTGGAAATGTAATTAGTCTAAAATACAATTCTGACCAGGAACATTGTAATTGTGACTAGGTAGAGTGCTTTAGTGCTATCTCTAATAGAAATGTGACTAGTCAGTTAAAATGGAGCTGCATTTTTTTATGTTAGTCAAAATTATGTTTTTAAGTATCTAAAACCGCATTTTTAATAGGCATTATTAAAATCAAGATACTTGAAAACCCAATTTAACTAGTCATAATATATTTTTGATTTCAATAATTGGATTTCTGGATTTCTAGAAGGTTATGTTCATTTTTGATATCTGAAATAGTTTATGGTCATCAGAATTCACTTTTAGATAGGGAGAATATTAATTTTAGATACAAAGAATGTTATTTTAAATATCTGAAAGTAAAAGCTCAATACACATGAATGGGAAACATGACGTCATTTGTACTCGTGCAAATTACATTTAAGATATCTGAATTGCTTGTTATAGATTGGAAAAAAATTATTTTAGATATTGGAACTGTTCATTTTGACTAAGACGAAATGTATTTGAGATATCAGAAATATATATTCAGTCAAGCTAATAAATGTCAAAAGGGCCACTTATAATTTGTACAGGTTTCTAGGTTTCTGAAAGTCTATTATTACAAGTACAAATATATTTCTTGCATCCTGAAATTTAATTTTTGCTTGCAAAAATGTTATTCAGGATATCTATATGACCAGTTCTGACTAGTAGGAATTTAATTTTAACCCGGAAGAATCTTATTTTAGAGATCAACAAATAGAACACAATGGAGAGGACAGCACTTTTAATGAATGTCAAAACAAACTGCCATACAAACACTGCCAACTAACATCCATTGAGTTTTCAAGTCTTCTTTAGATCTCAATCTGCTCTTATTGTCAGAAAACCTGGCAGAAAGAGGCTGAAGTCTGGAGGATCATCCTGAAGCCATGTTTCAGTAAAAAAACATAATGCTGCATTGCCGACATTAGGGATCATAGCCCTTGGTAGGGCTTTACGTTATTTTAACTTGTTTCCTAATGCCCATAGTGATTGATGGAAGAGACGGCTTAAATTTCCTACTCCTTAAAAATTGTTAATGGGCTGCTCCCAGTTGTAAAGTAATTCCAGAATTATTACATAGATAGGGGCAACGAAAATGCTTAAGATACTAGTAAAAGTCTTTACCTGCATCAGATTGGCAGCTATGTGGCCTGTGGTCTTGGTGGACTGGTTACTGATGTTGGCTGACAGCTTGATAATCTGGCCCGGTGTGTAACCCTTCATATCTGTTTGGGCCTTCAGAATGATCGTCCCCGTTTTCACAAGCATGTAGGTGAACTGTTGAGTTACTGCAGAGGAAGCAGGTCCCTATAAAGCAGAGGTAAAGGACACAAGATAGAATATGTCTGCAAGTTTTTTTAACCCCTAATTTATAAGTTGTTAAAGTCTTATAAATATATATACACACACACACACATTTTTTTTTTCAATCATGGAAAAGATTATGATATGCCATTATGATATGATGTTGCCAATAAATAGAGCACTGGAATGACATCCTAGCAGAGATGGGGACTCGAAAGATTGTGACTGCACAGAGCTGGATACATGGTGCAGCACTTAATGATATTGCGATATTTAATGACTTCCACTCGACTTGACTTGTATTTGAAGGATCAGAAAATACTAACAGACTGAGACTGTCTCCCAGTGATTTCTGACTTGTGAACATATTTTATATTCCAGTGTAAAACACACTTATTCAAGTTTTTTCTTGCTGAGGAGATTTACTTTTGCAGGTGCAGAAGTGATACTATTAACGAACATGAGACAAACTTTGACGCATGGTTTTACTCCAGATGAGGTAATGATGAGGTCGACCCTTTCCTGTGACCACAGATTCTTTGACCAGAACTGGCCAGGGAGCAAACACCTCAAAGACTCCTACAAACACTTTTTCCCTTTAAAGAGATCACTCAAGTTCAAAGTGTTTTATTTACTCACAAAAAGCCACAGCAAAAAAAGTGGCATAATAAAACTGGATCAGTCCTCATCTTCTCATCAGGATAAAACCAGGAAAAGTTTCAACAACCGCCAGCATCAGAATGCAGCCACAGACACACCCTTTGTCCGGAAGACATATATTCCTGTTTATGCTTTAGCGACCAGGGCTCAGCTACCCTCAAAGATGTTCCTCCTCTGCCCTCATACAGAAAGCTCTCAAGGCTCCACCTGCCAGATGTCTGACATCAGCTCTGCCTTTTCCAACATGAATGGCAGCGATATGTCATTTGTCTCTGGTGGATCACCCTGCAGATTCTGTTGTCTCCCTTCTCCTTTCCCAATCAAGACTCCTTTTATATTAATCTTTAATCAGCCCTTGACTCACACCTGGCTTGTGTGAAAGCAATTACATTGGCAGTTTATTTGATAGTACGCAACAGTAATGCACTCACGCCTCCTCAGACAACTACTTCAGTCCAGTGCGCAGTGGATTGTACACAAAAGGAAAAAACAAACACAAGGCAAAACAGCCCAACATGCAGGAAAAATTCAAAGTCCTAAAGATAAGGGAAAACAATCATATAAAAATGAAACATCAAAACATGCAAAGCTCAAAGAAAGTCTTTAAGTACAAAAGAAAAACAAATCATGTATCTTCCTCTCCAAACATGCAAAGAGCATAAAACTAACATGTTTAAATGACAAGAAAACCATAAATCATAATTAAAATACGAAACTTACACTTTTTACGTCACTGGCCTTTTCAAGCTGACGTCAAGAATGCCCATATATGCCAGTGCGCATGCATGCATACAACCCAGTTACAAGGTAGAAATGTGAAGGCGACTAATAACCCCCCTGTTTCCATAGTATGCCACCGTTCATAATAACCTGATGGCTACAAAAACTTTTACATAAGTACTTCAAATGAGAATAAAATACAAAAGAAAAACAAATCATATCTTCCACTCCAAACAAGCAAAGCTTATATAAACTAGTTATTTAAATGAAAATTGCTCAACCAAACACATATTTTCCCTGTGCAACACACTGGCGTCACTATTGTATTTAGGCATGTGCACATGACACATATACCCGTCGCATGCAGTGCGCCACAACCATATACAGGTATGGGCGAAGAAAGGTGATTTTTCGACTTTGAACGTTCATAATAGCTCTTGGCTACAAGAAAACTTTTTACATAAAGAGTGAGCAGAATAAAGAGCGGCAAACTGCAGATTCTTTAGAAAAAAGCTCTAGGGTTTACGATGCTTGGTCCACCACATTTAATTTTATCAGCCACAGTGCAGTGCAGGTGTACAGCCAGGGACATCACAGACATAAGGCAATAATGCAGGACCTTATTATTTCATGCAACCTCCCCTTGTCTTTGATCGACAAGCCCAGCTTTAAAAGCTTCATGGCAGTGGCAGTGGTAGAGGAGAAATATGTTGTGAATAATGTTGTAAATTGGCTAAATAACTAAAGCCTGAATTGAATTGAAAATACCGCTGCCCACCAAGACATTAAGTTACAAAAGTTATTGCCACAATCTTTCTTTTATAAAGTATTGTTATTGTCATGCTGTTTAAAGGGTTTTCTTTATCTCTTGCTGAGTTGCTAACCTCATATGTATTAATAAAGGGCAGGATTGTGATTGTTTTTTTTTTTCCCAGTCCTCATTTTCACTTAAAGCTAAAAGACTCATTTGTCTGCTAAAAACTAGAAAAGTTGTAACCACAAATGTCAGGTAAATACTGTAAGAAAAATTGTTTTTTAAAAAGAAAAAAAAATAAAAATGCAAAATTTATCTGGAAATTTTTTTTATGAGCTATGTCCATTTTTTTTATTTATATTTTCATTTTAGCAGTTCAAGATAATGATAATTCCATAGATATAATAGCGACCTTTAAGCTATACGTCTCAGTAGCGGAGATGAAAACACAAGGAGAGAAACAAGCAAACTGTATCTGATTATTGCACTTTTTTTATTAATCAAGCAATTAGAATTTTTTGTGCGATTAATTGATAATAGCGGAAGGCCTTCTCAAGACATGAGACTTGACTTGAGCTCCTCAAGACTTGACTTGGAGGTAAAAAATGACTTGTAGACATGTCTGCATCCCTAGTTAGCCGGTGAGTGTATATATATATATATATATATATATATATATACATACACATACATACACACACATTTTTTTTTCAATCATGGAAAAGATTATAATATGCCATTATGATATGATGTTGCCAATAAATAGAGCACTGGAATGACATCCTAGTTGGCAAAAACATTTTACTATTTTTCCCTATGATGATACCTTTCATGGTAAAAGATCTATTTGCTGACAATTTAAATTTTTAGTTCTTATCATTATCAGTTACCACTTTTGTTTCCCTGGAAAGAGAAAAGGTAAAATCAGTTGTAAAATTTACTTCTTTATGTCTACAATGTACAAGTGAAATGATAAACTTCTAGTACTCGTACTCCTCGTCTCCCGCTGAATCCGGGTCGAATTGGCGTGGCAGTAGAGACTCTGAGACTTCCCTTCTCCCGCAGACACATTCCTCCAGCTCTGTTGGGGGTGCAAGCCCTAGGGCGCTCCCAGGCTAACAGAGGGACGCCAGTGCTCCTGGCGTGTCAGTCCTGGGTCCTGCCCCTGCTCCCAGTGGGACGCAGGCCTTGAACACCTCCCAGGGAAGGCGTCCAGGGGGCATCCTAAAAGAAGATCCCCAGGAACCACCTCAACTGGCTCTCTCTAGCTCGTGGAGAGGTGAGAACCGGCTTTACACACTGAGCCTCTCCCAGATGACTGAGCTCCCCTCACCTCTTCTCTAAGGAGAGCTCCAGCCACCCTGATGGAGAAAGCTCATTTCAGCCACTCTGTATCCGGGATCTTCGTTCTTTAGATTTCGTGATCCAGATTCTCAGGACCAAAGGAGATGGTAGGAACAAAGACCAATCAGGTAAATTGAGAGTTTTGCCTTTTGGCTCAGCTCTCTGGCACTGGCCGGTGCAGCGTCACGCATTATTGAAGCAACCCGCACCGCAATCCTGCCTACTCCCAGCCCCCAGCTACATTCTTCCCCTCACTCATGAACAGGACCCCAAGATTCTTGAACTCCTCCACTTGAGGTAGGAACTCTGCTCCAACCTGAAGGGACAAGCCACCTTTTTCCAGTTGAGAACCACATGGCTTTGGACTTGAGGAGCTGATTCTCATCCCAGCCTCGCTTTACACTCCGGCTGCAACCAGCCCCAGCACACGCTGTAAGGTCTTGGGCAGGAGGGAGCCAGCAGAACCATGTCATCCACAAAAAGCAGGGATGAGATCCGCTGGTCCCCAAACCAGAACCCCCTCCGGTCCTTGGCTGCGCCATAGAAATCCTGTCCATAAAAGTTATGAACAGGACCGGTGACAGAGGGCAGCCCTGTCGGGGTCCAAATTGCACCGGGAACAGGTCCCACTTAATGCTGGCAATGCGATCCAGACTCCTGCTCCGCTTGTACAGAGAACGGATGGCCCCTAATAAAGGGCCCCCCACTCCATACTCCTGGAGCACCCACCACAGGGCAGCACGAGGGACACGATCGAATGATAAACCTGACCTCTTAAATTAAACAAACTTCATAAGTAAAAAACAAACAACAATAAACCTATAAAATGCTGCAGTAAGAAGCTTCTTTTGAAGTTGTGAGAGGCACTCTTAGAAGCTTTGAACAGATTTCATTAAACTTTTAAGCCTCTTAGTATAAAATAAATAAGTTGATGGAGATGAGAAATCAGCTTCCTGGTATGATGAAGTACCAATAGTTTGCATCCAATCATTTCATTAAACGCTTTTAGTTTTTGGAAATATATAAGAATTTTGCTCTTCTTTCTAGTTACCGATCTATTGTTACTATATTTTAATTTGACAAACCGAATGTTCTCCATGTTGTTGTTTTTTTCTGTTGGGTGTGACTGCAATTGCGGGTCTTGACATGGCCAGTCTGGAGCGGAGCAAAAAATAGCTCGGCTCCGTATTTTGATGGTGACAGGCGGAGAAGACGTACGTGGACGGTGACGTGCGGAGGCGTAGCGGTGGATGTGGAACAGCTCCCATTGATTTACATGAAAGACAAGTACTCCGCACAACGTACGTGAGCGGGGCGGAGCACTGACGGAGTATGTGGAATCTGGGGGTTATGCTACGTTCACACCTAAAGCAGCAAGAGCAGCAAAACTCATTCAGCAGAGCTACCCTGTCCTTTCTTTGCCTGTAACAATGGCAGATATATTTGCTGTGATCAGTGGGTAAAAAGTACTTTGAATCTATTTTTAAGTGAGAAAGTCCACCTGAAAACTTTGTCAGTGCAGTCAGTTCATCCAGATTACCATCCTGACTTCAAATATTATTTCGGGTATTTTTCGAGTCGCTCAGACCCCTGTACACCAGCAGTGTGCTGTCACTGGCCCGGTCACTGCTTTGTGGTTTGCCACGGCGGCTGGAAGGCATTTTTTGTGTACGTAACCAAACTGCAGGCACTAGGATAATAAAAGCAAACATGTTTTGCTGGCAGTTTTCAGCATTTTAAGTTAATTTAGGCATTAATACACTGCTTCAGAGGAGTGATCATTGCGCTCTGCATCATCAGCTGCTGTGCCAGTCTCTCTGCCAGCTCTCAGATCAGCGACATGCTGCTTCAGCTGCTCAGATGCGCTGCTCCTGCTGCTCTAGACACGCTGTAGACAGCATGCATGTTCATGTGTTTTGAAGGCGTGGTTTCGAGGGGAGAGGCATGGTTGTGTATGTTCAAAAAAATAGCTTGCTGGAACCGCTTTTTCAAGATCTCCTACAGCAACTTTAACACTATTAATCTTAGTGGATGTTTTTCTACACCTCCACATCCTAAACCTAAGCTTAACTGATCCAGGAATAGTCTGGAGAAAAATTCATAATGGCTCACCCATATATCTGGCAATTCGTTCAAGTTGAGAATTTTTAGCAGGTAGAAAGGCATCTCTGTGCTGTAGTCCTTGGAAAATCGCGGGGTGTCGATGAATGCCCTCACTCTGTAAATGATTTTACCATAGACGCCTTCAAAAGATGTTGGGGCAGTGGCTGTGGAACACAAGCATAACAAAATGACCATTACAATTTTAAAATCAGATCAAGCAAGGTATATCAGATATATATCACATACAAGACTGACTTTTTTTACTTCCAAATACCAAAATTGATCAGGTCATGTTAAGAACTTGAAAACAAATTGATAAAGGGTAAGAGCAAACACACTCAGATACACTGACCCTGCCAAAAAAGTACTGAACAGATAACAAGTAAACACACATAATCACAATGTTTTGTAACAACAAGGGACTAGTTGGACTGGTTTTGTGCTTTGTAAGAAAAATTACCTCAGGTAGAAAAGCTTCTTAACCTCTTAAAACCCACCGGGTCACAGGCGACCCGGTGAGTTTTAAGTCGGGGTAATAATTCAGAATGCTCAAAATTCCACAGGTAAAATTTTTACCAGCAGGTGGAGCATTTGTGACAGGAATGACTTAGAACACCACATCATAATTATGACACCAACGTCACGGAAATGGCAAAGCTAATAAAACAATCGTACTTGACAAGATGGTGCAACAAAAGATTCTTTGATAATCTAAGGTTTGTTTCTATCAATTTTCTTTAAAAAAAAATAATAATAATAATTTGGTAACAATTCAAATAAAAAATGAAAGTACAGTTTCAACACAAGCAGTGATTGATCTCTTGTAATTCATCTAATAAATAACTATTACAATTGAATTGGCAAACATAAAAAAAAAAAAAAGTCCATCTGTTGTTTAAGCACTTCTTAATGGTAAAATCCTTGCAAGGCATTTGTAAAACTTTTTTTAAGGAACAAGGAACCACAGGTTGAGAACCACTCGTCTACAAAACTAAATGCTGACAATCAAGTGTTCTTTCAATCTTATCTATCTGATCCATTTCAGTTTGTTCACGTTAATGACAAATCTTCCTCATGCTCTCTCAAAAGTTACCTGTGAAGTTACCACAGGGATCCCTGATATAGGACCAATTCTCTTTACTTTTATATATGCTCCCAATGGGTGGGAATTATTAGACGAACGTAGGGACAGGCGCTGTGGTGGATATGCTTTAGTGATACCCAGCTATATCATACTATGATCACTAGGAGGCGGCGTTACATAAATTTAGGCATCTTAGTAAACTGGAATGACTCAAACATTCTCCTTCTGAATGGGGCCGAAGCAGGGGCTATGAATATTTGGACCAAGTGCTTTGAAAAAAAACTGATTAGTCACTGCATTTTGGATAGGATTAAACTGATTTCAGATAATAAGTAAAAAATCTTGGTGTTGTTTTTGATCAGGACCTATCATTTTAAATCCCATGTATCCTGAGGTTTAGAATTTCCTTCTTTCATCTGCGGAAATATTTAAAAAATTGAGAAAGTGAAATATCCTGTCCAGGGTGATGCTTGTGAAAACTATAGTCATACCGACTTTGTTACTAAGGCCGGACTATTATAATTTTACTATCAGGAAGTCACAAACTGTAGTTAAAGCCCAGCTGATCCCAATCTCTGCAGCCAAGAGTTCTGATGAAAAAATGATAAAGAGATATATCTCTCCTATCCTGCTTCTCTTCTGTGCTTCCATATACTACTTCACTTTGGGAAGGTATTTAAAATCCTCCTCACATCTCACTATAAGCCTGCAAATAAGCCATGGCTCTCATCATCTTTATATCAGAGATATTATTTTTCCTTATGGTTCCTATACAGAGCACTTTGTTGTCAGTCTGCAGGTTTACTAGTGGTTCCTAGAATTTCTAAATAGTAGAATGAGGAGGCCAGATCTTTCAGTTATCCTTGAGGCTCCTCTCTTGGCTGAACCAACTACCACCACCAGTTTTAGGTCCGTTAGAGGCAGACACCCTGTCTACTTTTAAGACTAGGCTTAAAGGCTTTTCCTATTGATAAAGCTTTACTAGATTTAGGAGTGTGCTCAGGTTATACTGAGCTATCTCTATGAGTTATGCTGCTATAGGCTTAGACTTTTGGAGGAGATAGGACCCCCATTTCCATCATTCTTGCTTCATTCTCTCTATTCTCTTACAATCTGCAGAATCTGTTAGTTCAATCTCTAACTTTTGCTTGCTCTCTCTACTTTTTCCTCATAGTAGCTTTGCCATTCTCTCTCATTCCTGTTTGGCGCAGTGACACCATCCTGGAGAGAAACATACAGCTGTACTGCTTCCATCAACACCCGCTTGTTTTATAGATGCTGGAGAATCCATCCCTGTTTTCCAGTGTAGTCCTGTTTTCTCTGACCGTGACTGAGGTTTCCTCTCCACTGTCGCTACAAGCATGCTTAGTGTGAGGGAGTTGCATTTTGAGTCAATGAGTCAATGTAATCAACTGGTTTTCCTTTGCAATGAGAAAACTTTGAATCAATTTGACTGTATGATTCTGTGGTTGGGGCTGCCATAAGTGCCTTGAGATGAGTTGAGGTAGTTAAAGCAATATAAATAAACTGAATTAGATTGAAAGTAGTGCTCCAACTAACGATTATTTTTTAAAATCGATGAATCGGATGATTATTTTTTCGATTAATGCGATGAATCGGACAAAAAATATTTTTTATATTGTACCTCTTTATTCTAAAAATCGCCCACATTTTAGACCAGAACAAACAAAAGGCACACAAGTACAGGTTGCTCATTAACTGTCCTGGTGCAATATGAAAAATAAATGTTTGTGTTAAAACTACGCAAACTTACATGAGAAATGTAGCTGTACATCCACAAAATATAGGGTACTTTGTTTCATAAAGCGCAAAAAAAGACAGACATTTTGTTTTTTAAAGCCCCTAAGGGCTTCAAACAATTGGTTGTCCTCTATTTAAACAAATGAGTTTTTTTAGACTAGAAGAGTTCTCTACTTTTAAGACAGGAAAGTATAGTAGTTAAAGTTGCTGCTTGAGAAATTTACTTAACTATAGAGATAAAAATAGCACCATGATTCGAATTATAAATTGTATTTGGAATAAAAATGAGAGAACTAGGGGTGCTAAAAAACACATCCTCCAAAAACAGATATTTACATGGGAATGTGGCATATAATTGGAATTGACATATTACTGATCTTGCTGGATTTTATTCTGCTTTACTTCCATAAATTGCAGGATCTTCTTTTACTTTTATCTTTGCCAGAAGATTTAAACTTTAAAAGCCTTGCCCTCATAATTTGCAAGTTAATTTATTTATAAAGGAAAAATAAACGCTGCTTAAGCTAATTCAAATGAAATTAAAAGTAAAATAAGTAGCCAACCTTATCACTGTCTGTAACCTACTAACAAGGTAAGGAAAGCATCAGATGAGCTACCTGAGAAACTAAGATTCACGTTTCCCCACTTTAAAACAAGAACAAACATGGTGGTTCCAAAGTACCACAATAATGTTGTTTTTACAAAAGTTGCTTGTTACGACTTTTTTACTTTACAAAAGCGCAGGCTATTTTAATAATTAGCCTTGATCAATTTGAGCGTCAATCCGGTAGCATGCTGCGCATTTGGGCTGCAGTCATGAAGCTGAGGGTAAAAATACGCTGCAGCTCTGACTGCAGCGCGAAGGAACTCCTGTGGGAGGAAACGAGGTTGGGATGGGGGAGGCGCCCCACGCAAAGTAGGAACAATACATGCTTTCACGTAAGAGTATCCAAAAGCCGCCAGTGACACCATAAAAAGTCGCCAGATTTTGTCACTAGTCACTTTTTTGAAAAAATAGTCGCTGGAGAGGGTCTGAAAAGTCGCTGGGAGTTGGCAACACTTGCACTTCCGGGCAGCGCTACCGCTCTGTGTGGTTTTTTCTCACCACGCTTCAGATCCAAGTGGCAGTGACTGGCTGCGCCGGCGGATGACGCATTAATCGCGCAACACAACGTAATCGATGATGCAAAATTGATACAACACACTTTAAAAGTCGCATTTTATCGATTTTATCTATCTCTTGTTGTTGCAGCCCTAATTGAAATTGAATTGAATTGTTTTGGAGAAAGGAGAACTAAAGATTTACTTGACACCATAGGCTGTATCAGTGTTAAGATACTAGGGGTCCAACTGAAATCCGTACAAATCTTGCATGAACCAGAGACTATTGTTAAAGGGGTTCCCAGTAAAACACCATAAGAGTCTTGTCTATTAATATGCATCTCCAAATCTCAGAGGCTACCAACAATTTCGCAACAGAAGCATACCTGTATCTGAATAATTTACAGCCAATATCAAAGGTATGTCTGATCTCTCACAGTGAACGTTAACAATGCAAGAATTGGTGTAGAGTGAAAAGGAACAGTAACATCCTAACCAAATCTTTGTTAAATCAAAATAGTATGCAAAACCCATTAATCACAGGACAATATGTTGGCATTCATTAAAACAATCCTGAGCACCTGCCATTCAAATCAAACAACCAGGCTTTATTTTTTCAGTGCAATTCATTAAAGGGGTCATAGAATGCAAAACCGAGTTTACATTAACATAAATGAATAACAATAGTTTAGTGGGTGAAACAGATGTAAGGAGAAGTTCAAACTTCATTGACACCTCCTTTCTCTGCAATTTTCACAATTCTACACTTCCATTATAAAACGGAGTTGACCTAAACTCGGGATGGCTATTAGGTGTCGACTGCTGGGCCACTGACTGGACCGAAGCTCAGCAGAGAGCCATAAGCCGCCCATCCTCAGCCGGAGGAGCGGGGCTGAGGGCCGGTAAGGCCGGCGGGGGGAAGCACAAGGCTGGCAGTCTCCAGGCTACAGTCAACGGGTCAGGTTCGGCCGCCGTGTCCCCCGCTGGCTCCTTGCCCCCGTTTGCTGAGGTTCCTGGACCAGTCCCAGAGCTGACAGCTCAGATTAACTGCCGGGTGTGTTTCGACTACGTGCTGCACTGCAGTCTACCAAAATCCCGGACGATTTTGAACCCTCCCCCCCGCCGGACATATTGGACATGCAGTCCAGGGAAAAGAGGACATCTCGTCACCCTACCATTTTAACAATTTGATTTTTCTGTGAGTGAGTGCCTTCTCTTCTGCTATGATGAAATCTTTTACGCTCAAGCAGGCTTCCCTCATTGTAAACCAACTCAATCAGTGCACAGCTCATCTACATCATTCATGAACACACCATAAAGTGGAAAGTAAACCTGTAGTTTTATTTTGGGGCTCTTAACCAGGCTTCGCAATTAGGGCTCATTAGAACAGTAAATAAGTGCCATTTCCAGCCCAACCAATGTTACACACTCTATACAGAGCCCTTAAGGACCAGCACTACCAGCTACCCTATAGAATCATTCTATGACCGCTTTAAGTGCCATTGTTGTGTTTTTGTTTCTGGAATGCTGAACTTTTTTGTATCTTGCGTAAAAAAAGAAAAAGAAAAACTAAATGAACACATAACACACTGACACATAGATTAGAATACAAATGGGGTTCACTGTTCTGTCTGAGGATCAGGTGGCTGGGGGAAGCTGGAATCAAACCCCCAACCACTGCTCTTGGAAGAAAGGGTTGTAGGTATCTGGCTCCCTTACTTTCAGCGAGGCAAAGCTGCCCTACAGCTGCTGAAATGTACAACAAACCACTTATTTTTATCAGAATTCTGCATGAGAAGTTAATTCTAAATTATCATTGTCTTAATGGGCACATATACTAATATAGCTTTTCTTAATCACCCAGTCAGAGTACTTACTTGCAGGGCACAACTCAAAACTCAGAATATTAGGTAAAAGTCAGGTGGAAGATATGCGCTTCAATATCTAATCTTGATATGTAGTTTCCTGCTAAATTAAATTTTTTTCATTTAAATTTCTAAATCAAAACAACAGCGATGGCTTATATTGATTTTGAAGACTTTTTGTGAAACTTATGCTTGTAAAACAATCACGTTTCACGGCAAACAGTGAAAATGCAACCAACTAAACAGATAGGTGGTTTTACAAAGAGACCCTAGTTTATGGCAGGTTAATGAAAGGAAGAGTTCTTAATATAAGAACAAAAAACTGATGTAACTGTGAGCTATGAAAACCTATGGAGAGGATTAGTTTAAGTTTAAAAATGCAGAGTTTCCAAAAATGAAACAGTCATGAACAAAGAAACTAGATTAAATCTATTTTTATCGCCCAGCCCAAGGTAAAAGTGCATTATGTTTTAGTAGATTATCTCAGGAAGTGAAAATCATAAAAATCATCACATAAATTCAACTAAATAACTCAAAATACGTGCAAAGGTTTTACTGAGCTGTATGATGGCCTCTCACTCTTGGTCAGTTTGCTACATTATCATGGACAAGGATGCTGACCTGACAAGTGCCCAGAAGGGAGCCATCATCCTTCTCATGAAGCCAGAACAGAAACCCACCTAAGGTGGTGGGCCACAGGGGTGCTGTATCTAATACTGCCTCATTATGCTATTATATGTAGTTTTAACATTTTCTTAACAATTGTTTAACAAAGGAACTGTCACCCCAGTACATGGCATTATGGTTTAAACAACAATTTTGAAGGCTTTAAATGTACGGTTCTTGTTTGGAATTCATTTCAGGCCATCTTGGTCTTTGTGGTCCCGGAGACCTTAAGAAAAAGCCCGTTTGGAATGCATGGCTGTATGCGATTTTTGTGCTTATCTAATTGTTGAAAGTCTGGGATGCTGGAAAACTAGCTGGCTGCTACTTCTGGTGAGATGCGTATAATCGATGCTAAAGTTGCTTATGATATAGGAAATGAGGCAGGCATATTGATTAATAGTGGGCACAACTTAACATAGGATTACTTATATACGCTACTGTTTGGCCTAATCACAATTTGCCATTGCTGCTGCCTACTTATCAAGAGTGGCACTTTAAAAATGAAATAGATACCGAAGCTGTAGTAAGGAAGAAGCACTATATGAGCTTCCCTACCTACAAATTGGCCAAAGGAACTTGAAGGAACTTGTGCTCTCCCCTTATTTCAGGTTCCTGGAGCGGGGACACAGAGAACAAGAGAAACAATTAGCTTTATTTTACATTTAGTGGCTAAAGTGGACAATTACAACTTTAAAATTTACACAAGGCTTTACACAGTGATACTACCAATTTTATGACACAGAAATAATCAATAATATGGTAAACATTATTGGTGCTGCTAAGCTTACTTACAATAGAAACGTTAGGGAGACTTGACATTTATATTAACAGTCTCATCAGTGCTGCAAATTACCTTTGTCTGAAACAGAGAGGGTGTTGTTGAAGTACTGCTCCTCTGTTGTCCATGCTGTGTCATTTATCTTATTAGTGATACCACAGAAACCATTGCAGTTCACTTTCACGGCTGCAGATGGAAAAAAACAAACAAAAAAACAGACGGGGCAAAGATTAAACTCATCTAATGGTTGCCAGGACACAGGTTTCAGCCTTTAGCTATCTTCATTGGCTTCCTGTTATATCTAAAATAGAATTTAAAATCCGTCTCTTCACATATAAAGCCTTAAATCGCCAAGCGCCATCTTATAAAAGAAATCGAATTGTATATATTATAATCTTCAACTTTATTTTTACTTATTTCTTTAAGTATTTATTTATGTGCATTTAATAATATTTTTGTCTGGTTTATGAATGACAGGTTTATTTCCTGATACTTTTTGTGTGTTCTGGTTAGGCTGCTAATGTACAGAATAACGTGGCACAGCATATAAATATATCCTCAGTTAAATAGAAGGATGTGCAATATTCTTGTCATGAAGGATATTTTAAAAAGCAGTTAACTGTTGGCTAAATTATTCTAAATGCTAAACTTGTATTTTACATGTAATATTTAGCTGGTCGAAGAAAGTGGAAGTTGCAAAAAACAAAATGCTAAAACGACAGAATGTAAAGTAAGAAGAGGAGAGAATATGAAGAAAGGCGTATCATTCTAACTGTTTAAAGTTTTATATATATATATATATATATATACTATATATATATATATATATATATATATATATATATATTTAAATAACTGATATTGCACAATCTTCTTGCATGCAGTCCTCACACAAATTGTGCAGCAGGAAGCCACAGGTCTGGCAGAATCAATTGCCTTCACTCTAAGGCTACGTTCACACATGGCAGGCCTTGATGCTCAATTCGATTTTTTTGGTGAAATCACGAGATTTTTGTGTTGCTGTTGGCATTTAAAAATATATGCAAGCTTGTATGTGAGATCTCCTGCGTGAACTGCAGTCTATACAACGCAAGTGTCCTGCATGCGATGAGAGGACATTACCAATGACATCACAGGCCCAGCGTGCTCTGCATTCATGGAAGTAAACATGGATGGTAGTGCCAGAGCTCCATCAGATGGTGAAACATAAACACTGCTCTCCGCATCATCTTCTGCCACGGTTGTTTTTTCTTGCCGCTTCTTCATAGCAAGACCCAGTATAGTGACCTTTGTCGGGTGGTAATGGTGTTCAGGTCGGATGAATGCGACCTGGCTGTTCAGACGCATTTGAAAAGATCAGATTCGTATCAGATTCAGGACCACATAGCCAAGTGGCCTGCGTCAGACTGAAAAACAAATCAGTGTGTTGTTCAGACAGACATGAAAAGATCAGATACAGGTCGCATATGAGCCACAAAAATCTGATTTGGCTGCAGTGTGAACGTAACCTACAGGATGTTTTGCAAATCTGCCAGAACAGAGGTTTGTTATAACATAATTTGTGGGAATAATTTTCTAAAAAGCTAGTAGAAAAACCTAATTGTTTCCACAGGTACGTAGCTACAGTCAGTGAACAAATTGTCTTCATTTAAAATTTTTCCAATTATAGGAACCCCAGAAGATCAACTGGATGAGAAATAAAAACTGTTAAAGACAGAAACTTCTATAACAATGAAAATATTTACCTAGAAATATACATCTGATATTAACGTCCAACTTGCTTTTATTAGAGAAGCAACCTGATCTGCCCAAACAGGAATCTTGACAAACTGGAAATACCATAAACAGAGGGGCACTCCCAACAAGGAAGAAAATGGTGAGGAAGTGAAGTTTCACCTCCCCACTTGAACCTAGTAGCTTGAGCCCATGAGAATAAGGTGGGTAAAGTGATTTGGAAAATTCTGACGGGTTTGTTTTGTGCTGTTCTCAAGTTCAGTTGTTCCAACTAATCAGTACTCGACAGCTATAAAATACTAGATTAATAACACTTTGAACCTAGCTGTAGTCAATTCCTTTTTTAACTGCTTTAATAAATGGATCCCAGTGTAATCAATAAGACAGCAGCTGATTTTATTTATTTTTATTCAGTAGGCCTATTCAATCATCAGCAATGAAAGCCACTAAAAACTTTTGAAAGTATAACGGTTATTTTAATTCACCTGAATTCTGTATTTTCATGTGATCCCTACGGGTTTGAAGTGCTTCAATGTTATAACTCAACAGGGAGGCTAGGTGGGTGGGTTAGTTATTTAGTTATTTAGATAGTTAGTTAGATGGTGCAAGGGTGTAACAGTGCCATAGTTAATATGCCTGCAATTAAAAAGCAGGTCACACATAAAACAAAAGGAGCCATCTTTTGAATCCCAGATATATCGCTCTAGTCTGGCACCAATTCAAAAACAGCCAGGCCTACATTGTATTCCATAGCTTTCCTTAGCTCAAGCTGTTGGGTCACAGAAATTAGACTGGAAGAATAAAAAATCTTCAAATAAAGCCCAGCGTCACCTGGTCATAGAGGTGAGGAGGGGAAAACAACATAAAAAAGCGGAAAGCCTCACTTTGAATAACTTCCCACTTCCTTGTTCAGTGTCCAAAACAGGTGAGAGCGTTAATTGTCCTACCTTTGCATTGGATCGGCTGGTTCAGTTTGACTGTCACGGTTCCAGAAATTGATTCTCCCGGGATGTACAAGTCTTTTTTATCTTTAAACTCAATCTCGAACGTCTCAAGTTTCCCCATGATCTCCTCTCACCGAAACCGAGGATCACCTGTACTGCAAACAAACTGAACGCTTTACCTTGATCGTTAACTCCACCCCTAATCTGACGTCTCCTTCCTGACATCACCAAAAGCTCAAAGATAATCTTGACGAATATCTTACACGTAGATCAACCTTGTTAGTTTTTGCCTAGTTTCTACAAAGGAGATTTTGAATCAGGATTATCCAAATAAGCCTATAACGTCCCACTACGTAAAATTCAAATTTCTGGTTAATGTACGTTTAGTGAAAAGTAGAAAAATGTTCCAAAAAAATGTCAACCTTTACAGTTTACACTTTAAATCTTCGGATTATTGATTTCAATAATCATAATATATTATATAAGTAAATCTAAACAATGTATGTATAAAATATATATCTGCAAAATGTCTAATATTCAACAAAAAATACTTAGTTAAGCATACTGTGCAAAACAGCAATAAAAAAAAATAAAAATCCTATCAGTCCCTGCACTGCAGATACATTAGAATGTGTCCTTAAATTACAGCCAAACTCATTTAAACAGTAACAGATAAAAACCTTTAGATAAACCAAACATTTCCGCCACATATCTGACTCAATAACAGTTAAAACAACTATTTTCATTCATTTCAGACGAAACTATTCAAATACTTTTATTATATTAAACTGCACTTCCAATTTTCACCACTGTTCAGCGCCAAGTAACCTTTCCTCTGATCACGGAGCAGCCGGCTTGCTTGGTCTCGCAATGATTTCTGGGAAAACCAAGGGTAAAGAGGATACATCGGACCGTCCTTCAAATCGGGCAAAAAGAAGGGCCCATATTAAGGCCGCATAACGAGGAGTCTTGGGGTGCGTCCTTAGAAGGCCAGATTCGAAGAACGATTACATCAGAGCAAGGTGCCGAGGTCTGGTCGGAATCCAAGAATCCTCATTATGCGGCCTTAAAATGCATCATAAAAACTTAAACCATCGGAAAACTGTAATGTCTAAATAAAATGATAAACACAGGAGTTACCATTGATGAACCAAAAATACATTAACATGATTTAAAAGGAAAGAAGAATGGTCCAATCATATATTCCCATGTTTGCATCAAATTGTTCTTAGCATTCACATCAAAGTATGCATTTACCTTTCATATCTCTTTTCTTTTTTATGCCCCAACGGATGTGGGTGGTGCTGTGTTCCCAGTGGATCCCCTGATACCACAACAGGCATTGTAACTGTAAGCAAATCCCATTTTGAAAAAATGATTTTTCAAAATAGGATTTTTAAGGTCCATACTGAAAATTGTTACTGTACTAGTACGGGGTGTATGAGGAGACATTGTCTGGGACCTTCAGAGGGGAATTCATGGATGAATCAGAGGTTGCCTATTACTATCAATTCACTTTCATTCCTTAACAGTCTTGTGGATTATAGTGTGACATTTAGCCCCTACTGATGTATTAATATATTCACATCAGGAGATATACTTAACTGCTACTGCAGAGATTGACGCATTAAGATAGAAGCTAAGTAAACCTGACAGGGTCATTCTGTGCAATTCTGTGCAATTTAAAATATATGCAACTGTATCCCAAGCTACCTGTTAAAGAAGAAGATAAAATCTACCTTCTGAAGAAAATGTAAAAAGACTGAAAAAGAAATATTTTACTCGGACTGCCAAAGTAGAAAAGCAGTCCTGGAAACAGCCCGACACTGTTCCTCAGCTTCACTAGACGTGGATATACTTTATATTGCTGTAAAATTAGTCCTATATTTTTTTGTTTTTTACTCGAGGATTCAACCTCTGCCATTTGCACAGCTTTAAGTGGTAACTAGGTGACTGCCAGAGAGGAACCCAGATAAACTTATCAGACTGATCCAATCAGCTCTCTGATCAACCAGTCGCCTGGAACGCTGGTTGATCAGAGCATCGGCACAGGTTTCACCAGCAACCTCCTCCTCCCCACACCCTGCTCTCGGTTGTTGTGTCTGCGCAATTGAAGTAGTTATAATCCGCACATGATGCATGAAATATTGTATTGCCTGCCCACTCTCACTCGCATTAAAAAAACACCACCTCCCATAGTCTAAAATCCGGGATAATTTATCAGACTCGTGGGCATCCGTGAACAACTATCTATATCAGGGAGATTCCCAGAACTTCCGGGAGACTTGGGATGTCTGCATTACATAGTTTGGGGCTCTGAAAACTGTCCGGCTTACCGCAAGTTCTACTACTGCAGAAGCCGCACTGATATGTTCACTGCTCGATTCGCCATCGCCTCCACTACAACCTCCACCACCATCATATTTTACATCAGACACCGGAGCAGATGAAGGGCCTGCTGTTGGGAACATGTCAGTCAGTTTGATACATTCGCAGCGTCTGTTTGAAGAACTCGTTTATTTTTTTCGCGCAGTTTCTCTGCGCCTCCCTTGTGTTTCTTATCCATTACTACTGTGAACTCCGCTGCACAAAGTTCTAATGGAGAGTGAAGGTGTTTTTCTACTTTCTGAATTGGCCTTGCCCTTTAGACCAGAGGTCTTCAATAGGGGGTCCGTGACCCCTAGTGGGGCCCTGGAGGTACTGCATGGGGGTCGTGAAAGTTTTGGTTGATTCAAAATTTTTGTTTATATTCTCCCCTGTAATTTTTTCCACTAATTGAAATGCCTTTAAAAATACATTAACATGAATTCAACACACTGTAGTAAAAGATAAATGGAGGCAGAAGATGTCTTTTCAGTCATCAATGCACACATTCCATAACACACAGGAGCTCTTTCAAGGTGGGCACCATTCACAACACCTGTCCAATCAACCAGGAATCAGAAATATTTTAATAATCCCAGGGAGAAATTACTTTAATTACATTACTCCGTCTGTAGTTGAGTGACTATAGGACCAGTTTGATACAATATTCGGGGGTCCCCGCTCCATCTTGCCATGAGTTTGGGGGTCCTTGGCCTGGAAAACGTTGAAGAACCCTGCTTTAGACTGTCAGGGATGATAACCAATGGGCTGCAGTTGTCTGTGGTAAGGGCCGGTGTCGTGCCAAACGAAGTATCCCCGCCAGGATTTGTATCCCCTGCGTCAGGAGCGCGCATTCAGCTTGTTGAACGTATACACTAAACTACGCCTCATTTCCAGCCAATTCGGCGTGGAAATCAAGATGTTTTATTTCTCTTAACGAAATATAGGAATAGTGTCGTTACATGCAGATAAATTACCTTGGAAAGCAGTATGAATTAAAATAAAAAATACTATTACAAGTATCTGTGTTGTTGTTTGTGTCTAAAGTGCCATTTACTGCTAATTTCCAGTGGTGATACTCATTTATAATCCCCAGTAAAACTTCATGCTCCATTGGTTTTATCTGAAAAACATAAATAATAAATAAAGAAAACCCTTTAATTGAATAAAAGTATTTGGTCAAGACAGTTTTTACTTACATTCTTTTTTCTAACAGGTTATTCCTTGCATTTCAAAAACTTAAATCATTGACTTAATATAGAAAGATAATGATTGAAATAAAATTACTATGCATTTGTGAGTATGTCAAAAATATCTCGTTAGGTTATATAGACCTTAAGCCTTTGTGGTTTTCCATTCCAAATTGCATTCATTGCAAAAGAGTCTATCACAGCTGCTTTTCTTTGTCGGCACAATTGTGCCCACGCACTAATAGATTCATGTAGGCATTGATGGACTGTCAATGAAATTTTCATAGATATAGCAAAATGCAGTTAGTTATGTGGATAACTAAAAAAGCACTCAAAGTCATTAGCAGTACTGTGTACCTCACTGTCCAGCTCCATGTTTGGACCAATTTGAGAAATGTCCCAATAAAATAATTTGTATGGCCCGATTTTGGAAAGGAGAACATGTGAAACATTTCCTTCCCATGCTTCCTGGACATCTATTTAAAAATATAAAGAAACAAAACTGTCAATAAAGAATTGCTGCTACTGAAGCAACAAACTGTTGTGCCCTAGGACACACATTTTCCATGCAAAACAAAGGCATAATTAAAAATGCATGATTATAGTAGTTGATCAGAATTACGTGTACAACATGATTAGATATACCGGTAGGTATTTTTATAAATCAGAGCCAAAAACATTCTTACATTTCTCAAAAACAGCTGTTGTGTATGTTTGCTCAGAACATGTATTTGAAGGCTGTGGTGGAGTCACTGGAGCTGGTGTTACAGTTTCTGCTGCTGGCTTTGAACATGCATTTGAAGGCTTTGGTGGAGTCACTGCAGCTGGTGTTACAGCTTCTGCTGCTGGCTTTGAGCATGCAGAAGGCATGGTGGATTTGGTGTGACAGCTTCTGCTGCTGGCTTTGAACATGCATTTGAAGGCTGTGGTGGAATCACTGGAGCTGGTGTGACAGCTTCTGCTGCTGGCTTTGAACATGCATTTGAAGGCTGTGGTGGAATCACTGGAGCTGGTGTGACAGCTTCTGCTGCTGGCTTTGAAAATGCATTTGAAGGCTTTGGTGGAGTCACTGGAGCTGGTGTTACAGCTTCTTCTGCTGGCTTTGAACATGCATTCGAAGGCTTTGGAGGAGTCACTGCAGCTGATGTTACAGCTTCTGCTGCTGGCTTTGAAAATGCATTTGAAGGCTTTGGTGGAGTCACTGCAGCTGGTGTTACAGCTTCTGCTGCTGGCTCAGAACAAGCATTTGAAGGCTGTGGTGGAGCTGCAGGGATAGTATGTCTTGGTTGCAGATGATTGTGGGCACCCTGGGTGTGCTCTCAACAGCCAACTTGAGCTGATCAGTACTAATTTTGTTAAATACAATCCCTTTCTCATCTCGCAGATCAGCACTTTTTCCTTTTATTGCTGTGATGAAATAAGGGCCAAAGTAGCTTCTTTCCAGCTTCCCCCCTTTTCTTTGTTGGCTTCTGAGATTTTGTCTCCATACTTTCTCCCCAACTTTGAAAACTATTTTGCTGTCAGACTTATTTTTGTTTCTGGTTTTTTCATCTCCCTCATCAAGATGTTTTCTGACTTTCTCAAAGAGTAGTATCTGCTCCACAATCTCCTGCGCTAACTTCTCTGATGCCACTGCATCCTCTATGCTGCTGTCAATCTTGAGAAAGTAACAGGAAGTTTGGATTAATACTGTGTGATTTTCATGAGTTACAATTGTCTGTTAATATTACATTTAAAAAGTTGAAGGAGCCAGCCTGCTCTTCCAGAACATTTCACACTGTTATGATACATATTAAAGGAAGTGCATAACCAAAATGAAACATCAATCTTATGATACATATTTTAACTGAGACATCAGTAAACCTTTGGTTTTCTTGATAATGGTGTAGCTAACTGTCTGACATGCACTTTTAATAATCTTGTTTCTTATAAATGTGATATGAACAAACTTGCCATCCGTTTGAATAGAATACACTAAACATCGAATCACTTAACAGAATATCAATACCTCAACCTCCTGGGGAATTTCAGAGGGATATCGAGCCTCTCTCAAAAACCAGATGTAGTAAGGTGAGTACTTTGTGGTCATATTTTTTTTGTTCGCAGACCAAACATGACCGGATCCAGAAAGTCATCCCATTTTTCTGGATGACCTCCAATCACTTTACTCAAGGCTCTAGGATTGAGAAGTTTTTAATGATTTAGTATCAGAATCAGTTTCTCATATGCTAGATCTTTGCACAAGTCAATGTGCACGAAATTGTAGTAGATAATTATTTGATGGTTTGTGAGCAGAAAAGAAAAGAAATGACTCACCTCTGAATTGTCAAATTCATCCTTTCAACCAGCCCATTAGTTTGTATCCTCTTGGGGGCTCCAAACCAATAAACAAATTTGAGGATACACTCAGTGACCTCCTTGGCAGACTTGGTTTTTAATGGATAAGCCTCTGACCACTTGGTGAAGTAGTCCACCATTACACAGATGTACTGGTTCCCTTTTGTTGTGGTTGTTAGTTTTCCAATTAAGTCCATCCCGACCAGTTCAAGTGACTGAGAAACCTGAAACAAGACAATATATTTTCATTACAAAAACTCAAACCATCTCTCTCACACAGAGCTTAATTTGGGAAACTTTCAAAACAACTTTTAAATAACATTAAGTCTCTTAAATTGTCCTTTATGTCTTTTTGGGATTAAGTTTGTACCCCTTCATGAAAAAGGGCAATATTAATGGACAAACCTTTATTGGCGTAAACTATGATGGTTTCTTGATGTTGGGATCTGGGAGATCTGCCACCTGTCTCCAGCAGAGAGCTATGGGTCTCCTGAGCTGGAGCTCCCACACCTGAGGATCATCATCAGCCCATCAGGAGACCAGCTACATAAGCAGCGGCCAGACCTGTCTTCAGTGCCAGAGTGTTGACCAGTTTTGGTTAGCAGAACCTGATCCTCAGCCTGCACATAGAATCTCTGTCTGCTCTGGAGAGTAACCTGATTCTAACCAGCCTCTGCTCTCTGCCTGCCATAGGAAACCTGATCGAAGTCTGGCAGCTCTGGAGGAGCTCATGTTTTGGAAACCCCGCTTGCCTGCCCTAAGAAGCCAAACCTGAAGATCCTCAGTCTGAATCTTCCTGCTAGTTCTCGGGAGAGAATTTGGAGAACTACTCAAGGTCTGAACCTCGCTAGCCTGAAGCTAAGCTCCTGCACAAGCTTACTAAGCTCTCTGCTGAACCCACAGTCTCTGGACCCAAACCGGTTCCCTCTCCACCGATCAGTCTGAACCTTATCAGGTACAACTCTGAATCAAAACCCTGTCAAGACGTCATAATTACCTGGCTAACCAAACTATCCTTCTCTGCAGATTACTCTGTGAAACCAAGTCCCAGACCAGTACCAGAACCAGTGCATTGTTTACTCTGTGTTTGCCTTCCTTAAATAAACTGTTAAACTTTTACCCTGCTTCGTGTGGTGTTCTGCATGTGGGTTTAATCACAGAGACCCATCATGACACTTGAGACATGGAATGCTGGCTTGACAGTCTAAGCACTGTGAGACCTAAAGCACAGAATGTTATACAATAAAGAACAAAACTCAAAGGTAAAAACAAGTGATATGAAATAAATGAAAAAAAAATAACTGGTATTAAATATCAAGATTTATCAAATTTTGTACTGAAAGTTCTATTTTGTGTATGTAATGCTTACTGTAATGCTACAGCTCCATGTGTTTGTTTTGGTAATGTGTTCTGTGTTACTCACTGCTCTGCTTTCCTTATTAGCTCCATGTAGCAATACCTGTCACCCCTAAATAGAGGTAGTGACTGTGGGGTGCTTCTCGGACCGCCTGTTCACTGCTACACAGCTCACAAGCTAGTATGAGCAAAGCCCTTTCTTTGTACTTTCTCACATAAGCACCAAGCAAGTGCAACTCGTGGACCCATTGAATGTATCCAGCATCATCTACAGGATACTGAAAATGTTATTGGCTTTTATTCTGTGTTCACCACATTCCACTGAGATTTCTGAAGCAGCTAACCTTATTCTCTGTTAAAGAGGTTCCTGAATGCGCTCCAGCAAGTTTCCAGCCTTTCAATGCTTTTTGCTTGAAAAAACCTTGTAAACATATTTTTGTTTGTCTGAGCTAAATTATCAGGTCCTCTATATGTCTTGTTACAGCATACATACCCATTTGTTGATGTCGACTGACATGCCAGGCCAGTAGTATCTCTGAGAAATTGCTTCTCTTGTTTTAGTTTGGCCACAGTGGGCCCCAGTAGAGCTGAAGTGAAAATCCTTGAAAATTTTATCTGCATTTTCAGCACCGCAGACCACTTCTGTTTTGAGGCTTCTGGCAGTACCTTTGTGACGCCAGTAAAACAACTTTTCTCCTGAAAAAAAAAAAAATTTTTTTTAATTAAATTACGTTTAAGCAGAGTTTAAAAAACTGCACATTTTAAGCTTTCACAACATGTTGAGTATCTTCTGGTCAGAAGAAATAAAGGAACACTTTGAAAACAGCAGATTTATCTGGAAAAATGCTCCAGCTGGACATCCATCTTTATGTTAGAAACAATGTTCTGTTTTATTTGAAAAAAATCATCATCCCACTGAGGACTTAATATGCTGACATGTCATTTTAGCAATTAAAGGTACACTATGCAACCGGTGTTGATTTTCCAGTGAGGCCCCTCCAGAGGGCTTAAAGTAAAAGTGCACTGTCGTATAATATGCTCAGCTGTTCTCGTGGGTTTCTCCGGCCAAGCCAGGCGCTGCTGTTTTGAGCTTAGCAGCGTAATGACTAACGCCAACGCTCACACTGGATGTAGCTGGCTGGCTGGCAGCAGCGAAGCTTTACATGCAAAGTCAATGGTTGACGCTAGCGCTGCTTTTGAGCTGCAGGCGCAGCACGCCTGAGCTGACTGCAGCAGCTGGCCGCGCGGGTGCTTAACTGCAGGGAGAGACACAGCGCTGATGATCACTGCTCTTAAACAGTTTATTGACGCCTAAATTAACTTAAAATGCAGAAATCTGCCGGCAGAATATGCAGTTTGGATTATTTAGATGAAAAACACCTACCAGCTACGCGCAGTGAACCGCGCTGCTGATGAAGGCAGATCCATACTGTCGGCGCATCCCTGGTATGTGGGGGTCTGAGCGTCTCGGACAGAAAAATATTGAAGGCAGGATAATAATCTGAATGAACTGACGGCACTGATTACGTTTTCAGGTGTATTTTCTCACTTAAAACATATTAAAACTACTTTATTTCCACTGATCACAGCAAATATAGCTGCAAGGCAGAGAAAGGATAGTGAAGCTCCTACCAACGCCAGCCTCAGACACACACTTTTGCAGCCAGAGCAGCAAAGCTGCTTCAGCCGCGCGTCAGAACAGAACTAACTGGTACAAGCAGCAAAATGGAAGCAGCAGATGCGATTTTGCTTTTTGCTGCGTGAACGTAGCATAACTGTGCACAAAGATTGCCACTGTGCTAGCAACGAATGCTTTTAACTGGGGGTGTGTAGCAGTTCTCGCCGCAAAGCAAGACTGACTCTCACGAGAGACTTCTGGAGCCTGTGGTGCGTGGTCGGTGCTCCTGCAATTCGCAAGTGCAGTATTTCCCCCACAGACCACCAGGGCGGCCGAGAATACCTTTTGTTCAACCTGAAATGACTCATTTAATCATCCATAACGTTATGGAACACATTAATTAACTGAAAATGTTGCATAGTGTCCCTTTAAAAAAGGATGGTACTTAGTAGTTTGTTTGTCTGCTACAGGATAGTATGCATGCCTGACAGCTTTGGAAAATCCCTGTGAAAAGATGGCACATGGTGTCCAGGGTATCTGCTCCCAGATGATGACCTGGTCATCACTGAGCTCCTGGACAATCAGAATTACAACATTTGGGTGTCCTATGGAACTAAAAAGGATGTGTTGGAGATTTTTTGCTGCATTTAGTTGGGGAAATGTGAAGGCCATTTAATGGTGTCACTTCCTCCTTCAGGAGTCACATGCAGACTCTTGCCATGTGATGTATTATGTAATGGAGCAGGAGGAATAAAGGCCTTACTGCAGTAGCGAAGGGCCTAACAACAGGTCAGAGGATTTCATCCTGACCTCTAATGACAATATGCAACTGTTTATCTTGGATTCATCTGAACATCTCTCCATGGAAATACCTCACCAGACAGACATTGACCCACCAAGTCAATCATCGTGAACACTGTAACAGCAATGTCACATTCCATGCAACTTCCACAGACCCTTTCGTCTGTTTCACATGAGCTTACAGTGAACCTGCTCTCATTCATGAAAAGAATAGGGGAACATTCTCAACCTTACTATTTTGGTGTTCACTCACAAATATCAGGAGGGATTCACAGTGTCAGGTGGGGAGCACAGGGCCAATTAAAGGATGCCAGGCCCTCAGATCTACCTATGAAGTCTGTTTTTGAAAGTTTTATTAGACATTCACGCCAGTGGCCAACTGGAGGTGAATTTGAAGGGCTGTAGCACAACTTATCCTGCTCCTTGCACTGTATTCTTGTAATGGCAAATATTGAGGTTTCATCCTGTTGCTCTATGCTTCTTCAGGAGGGAATGCTGCTTGTCGGGACTTTGATGCAATCAACTGGTTCCCTTATATAGGAAATTTTTTTTTTACCAATCTGTATAATCTGACTCAATCTGTATGAATGATTGATTTTGACTTTGTAAAGTGCCTTGAGATGTTTCATTAATTGCCGCTATATAAATAAAATTGAATTGAATAAAATTGAATAGGTGAAAATAGACTACCTCAGAGACCTCTGACGCAGGCAAATTCTCAAAAAGTTCCATTGTACAGTTTTCCTGTGAATTTTTTAACGTATGTAATTTGCACATACTTTTACAGCGTTTTTGTTTATGTCAATCAACTGTCAGACCTACAAGATAATACGTGTTTCATAATTTACAGACAAATCCATACATCATGTTTAATATGAATATAGACACAATAGCATATAAACTTCTGTAGATGTAATGACAAAAAACTTAATTTAAGTATAGAGTCCTGCCTTATGTAAACTTTGGAAAGTTGTGATATGAAATCCTGACCAGAAAGACTCCTCACAATGTAGAAAAATAATAAGAAAAATAATGTAAACATTCTTTTTATGTTTGAAATTTAAACTTTTTAAAAAAAAATAAATTGCTCTCAAAAGACCCAAATTAATTACTCTTTTTTCAACATCAGCGCTCCAATATTATGAAAAGACGTCTTCAATGCTGTAAATTGCAGCTTTTCGTCGCAACTGAAATTTTTCTCTCATGTTTAAAAGAGCTGGGTAAACTCCATTGAGTTTATATTTGACAATGGTTTCATACTCTGCTGGATTCATTTTTGTCGGTGTAGATTTCTCAAGCCACTTCAAAAACGTAAGCACTGTCAGCTAGCAAAACATTCAGGTATTTCGTCATCTAATTTGCATAATTAACTATGGGACGAGACAAGGTCCTATAAGCGATCTTGGGATTGAGTATTTTAAGAATAGAGCTATAGTACAGTTTATGTGTGTGTTTTAATTGTACATAACTAACTGAACGGAAGTAGTTAGCTGTTGATATTACGGCCGTAACCTTCAGCCACACTTTTTGCAAATTTGTAATGTGACGACTACCATGTATTTCAGTGTCATGAGAACAATGTATGATTTTCGAACCATGTTTTAAATCACCGACACAGTCATTTTAGTGTTTTATTTTTGTGGGTGTAAATCACATTTGCAAAAGCTTTATTCTTCTTTTATTTTGTTAAAATAAATAAAACATCTTAATTTCCACGCCAAATTGGCTGGAAATGAGGCGTAGTTTAGTGTATACGTTCAGCAAGCTGAATGCGCGCTCCCGACGCAGGGGATACAAATCCTGGCGGGGATACTTCGTTTGGCACGACACCGGATGATCGGAACAGACTCTTGATTTTATTTTTATATAATATATTTTATATATTATTAATAATAATGATAATAATACGTATTATTAATATACATGTCGGGTCTGCCGGCCCAAACATCACGTCGGCCCACCGGGCAAATGCCCGGTATGCCCGATTAGCAGTCCATGCCTGCCTGGAAATATAAATACTGGAGCACAAGTTGGCAAAGAGTGCATGGTGACAGGATTCATGTAAAGTTTTTGGAAAGATGCAAACATTCCATATGTATATTTGTAGAAAAAAGAGAATACCAAGTAAAATGTGTGTCATCTTACTATTTTCTTTTTACTTAAGCAGTGGTGATGGTGGTGACTTAGAGTAAGAAGTGACCCTGGTAGATGGTGTCTCTTTCTACTCTCCCATCCTGCATGGCTGGTAGATGCAGGGGGTCGTCATCAGGGTCTTACATTTGTAGAACAAGATGTTAACCCCCCTAAAAGTGACAATATTGTGATGACCACAAGCCTGAGGTAACGTAGTCACTGGAAACAGGATTTGAACAGGCCTATGGTCATCTTGTCCTGCAGTGAGCCCAGCTGGAGTTCTGTTCGGGACCTGATTCTAGGTCATTGTAAGGCGTCAGCAGCCTTTGTTAGCAGGGATAACTCCTGTCTCACAGCAAATGGCCATCAAACTCTCCTGCAATGTATAGTGGATAAATGAAATTGCATTAGCCCTTTAACTGCCTTGTCAACCTGCATTTCACTGAGCAAATGGTCAACCATGTGGTTGACCACTGAGCTGAAATGTTAAAAGGGCAGGAACAGGTTTATTGTATTGTGCGAAATAATGGCAAACCTTCCTCATGCTAAAGGGTTACCTGTGGAATACCATAGGGATCAGTGCTATATACTATGTACTGTATATGCTCCCAATCGATAGAATTATTAGACAGCATGGGATTAATTTCCACTGTTATTGTGATGATACTCAGCTATATCTGTCTATAACTCCAGATAAAGCTAACCTATTACATAGAATACAGGCATGTCTTGAAGACATAAAAAACTGGATGACTTTTAACTTTCTGCTCCTGAATGCAGACAAAACAGAAGTTATAGTCTTTGGGCCAGAGTCTTTGAAAAAGAAGATGATTAGCCAGTCACTTCATTTGGATGGGATTAAACTGATCTCAGATGATAAAGTAAAACATCTTGGTGTTATTTTTGATCAGGCCCTGTCATTTAAATCCCATATCAAATACCTTTCCCTGAATTTCCTTCTTTCATCTGCTGAATATTGTAAAAATTAAAAATATCCTGTCCAGGGGTGATGCTGAGAAACTAGTCCATGCATTTGTTACTTTAAGGTTGGACTATTGTAATTTTTTACTATCAGGAAGTCCACAAACTGTAATTAAAAAGCCTTCAGCTGATCCCAAAATGCTGCAGGGAGAGTTCTGATGAAAAAATATCTCTCTCTATCCTGGCTTCTCTTCATTTGGCTTCCTGTTAAATCCAAGAATAGAATTTAAAATCCTCCTACTCACATATAAAGCCTTAAAATGGCGAAGCTCCATCTTATATCAGAGATATGATTGTTCTTATGTTCCATTATGTAACAGAGCACTTCGCTCTCAATCTGCAGGTTTACTAGTGGTTCCTAGAATTTCTAAAAAGTAGAATGGGAGGCAGATCTTTTAGTTATCAGGCTCCTCTCCTGTGGAACCAACCTCCAGTTTTAGTCCGTGAGGGCAGACACGGTTGTGGTTCTAGTGGCTCAGCTTCTCCTGAGCTATCAATATAATTATGATGCTAATGGCCTGGCTGCTGGAGGACATAGCAACCATAAATCTGCTTTATTCTGTCTCTTCTAAAATTCTGCAGTATATGTTAGTTAAACCGCTAACTTAAGGTTCTCTCTGCTTTTTCTCATCAAAGTGCATCAATCTGGTCTAGTAGCTGGGCTGATGCCACCATCACCTTTGATAATAGAGGAGCCCCAGTCCTGTGCTTGGGCTCAGCTTTTACTGTGACCAATAATAAGTGTTCTCTTTTATCTCTTTGACATGAAAACTGGCTCAGAGCTCATCTGCTTAACTGTTTCTTTTCTAGACAGAGACACCTGTGCAGGTAGTTTACCTTTACATCATCTAACATTTAAAGTATTTATGGATCAGTGTTTCCATGTTTGTGTCTGCTTCAGTCTTCTTAAACTTCCAGTTGGCCTCGAAAGAAGGGATGCTCATTGTTAGGGATCACTCAACAACAAAATGCAAGCGAATATCTACTGTTGCCAAACCCTAATCCAGAAGTCCTGCAAAGTCAAAACTTGATGCCATAAGCTGTTTTTTCTAAGAAAACATTTTTTTTAATCCAACTGACTGAATGATCTGACTGAATTGTCTCTGGGAAATATCTTGAAATGATATGCATTGTGAAACAGAGTTATATAAATAAACTAGATGGAAATAAATTGAATGGTAGATGAAAACTCAGACTGTCCTGGATGAGCAGGGTGCAGTTGACCGTTTGTGGTTGTCTCTTCAGGTTAAAAGAAATTAGGAGGGCTACCTTGTGCTGTATGCAAAAGCAACAGCATATCTGTGTGTCTCTTTAATGGCCTTCCAACATGTCCTGTCAATATGCATAGATTTTCTAGTTATATTTAATGGATGGATGGAACAGAATCGGTGACAAAGGGCAGCCATTACCTTCATGGACAGAATTTCCCAGGGCGCTAGCCAAGGTGTTGAGGGGATCCGCTTTGGTGGCCTTGGGATTAAGTCCTTTCCTGCTTTTTGCAGATGATGTGGTCCCCATTGGCTTCATCAGGTCGATCTGCAGCTCTCGCTGGACTCGGTTCTGCAGCCGGAGTGTGAAGCGGCCGGGATGGGGATCAGTGCACTCCAACTCAAAAGGCCATGGTCTTGAGCTCGCAAAAGGGGGAGATTGCCTTCTCCGGGTCAGGGGTGTCCTGCCCCAAGTGGGGGATTTAAAGCATCTTGGGATCTTGTTCACGCATGAGGGAAGAGGGAGCGTGGTATTCATGGCGGATTAGATTGCAGCGTCTGCCGTGAAGCCGGGCGCATGTACCGGTCCGTCTGTGTTGAAGAGAGAGAGCTGAGTCAAAAAGCTTAAGCCGGGATTTGCGATTCCATCTGCGCCCTACCTCATCTATGGTCAGCGAACTCTGGGTCACTGACCGAAAAGAACGAGATCATGGATACAAGCGGCTGAAATAGGTTTCCTCCGTAGGGTGGCGCAGGCTCTCCTTAGAGATAGGGTGAGAAGCTCGGTCATCCGGGAGTGACTGCGGAGTAGAGAAGGAAGGGTACGCCAAGAGGAGCCAGTTGAGGGTGGCCGGGCATCTGTTTAGGATCACCTCCTGGGCGCGCCTCCTGTCGGTGGCGAGTGTTCCGGCGTCACACGAGGGAGGGAAGACGAGGACCCAGGACACGCTGGAGAGACTATGTTTCTCGGCTGGCCTGGGAACGCATTTGGGTTCCTCCTGAAGAGCTGGAAGAAGTGGCTGGGGAGAGGGAAGTCTGGGCCTCCCCGCTTAACCCAAGCTGCTGCTTCGCGACCCGACCCGATGTTTGGGAGGAAGATGGATATGGATGGATGGATAGGATGGATGGATGTGGATGGATGGATGGGAACTTAAGAAGGGGTTAAGAGCACTATGATCTCTGAAACAGAACATAATTTAATAAACACAAAATAAACAGCTCTTTATTTTTGTTTATTGTGTTACAACTTACTTAGAGCAATGCTTATCAGCAAAAGTTATTAATGAAGCTTATAATACAGCTGGGGACAGATTCTTGGAATTTTATGATAATCGTTGACCTATTAAGAGGTTGGTAAGAAAAAAACAATCAATCCATACTCATAAATTTCAAAAGGAATCTCATGAAAGAATACAAAACTAGCCAAATTTAAGAAAATAAAGAGTATTATCATAAAACAGTGAATGAAAAGAAAAATGAAATTAAGGACTCAAAATGTTCTAAATAGCATTACAAAAACCACAATTGAAGAGAAAGTTGATTGTTACATAAAAAATATTGTTTTGTAAATCATAAATTGGCTAGACAGAAGCAGTGACAGAAATCCTTGTTGTTGTTTTTTAATTCCAAAGAAGCTAAAGATGAATTAACAAAAAAAAAACAACATCAAAATAATACAGAAGTTTTGGTTAATCCGGTAACACTGAAATTATAGAAGAGAGACCATATACAACTGTGGACAAAATTGTTGGTACCCCTAGATTATTGAAAGAAAAAAACACTATGGTTACAGCAATACCTTGAATCTTCATAGGTAAAAATAAATAACCATTATCTGAAAATAAAAAAATATAAGTCAGACATTGTTTTTATACATGCTTTAACAGAATGACAAAAAAAAAAAGCCATGAAACAGCCATGGACAAAAATGATGGTACCATTTTAAATAAAATCTTGCTGCAAAACCTAAGACATATGCACATCTCAGCAGGGATTTTGGAGCACTCATTAGCCAGTTGTCCCAGGATTGAAAAGTGCTTTTTCCAAACCATATGTTTCTTTCAAAGATGCTAAATATGATTTAGGTCAGGGATCTGTTTCACAAAGCAGGTTTACCAAAAACTAAGTTATCTAAACTTGAAAACATGGAAACTCTGACTTTTCCATTTCACTAAAATAGTTTCCTCAGCCTCTGTTTCAGTCACCGTAGTAACATTCTCTCCAGAGCTTACCTGGTCAGTAGGAGGGTTTTTTCAGTAAACCCAGAGTTTCCTCGGTCTCCCCTCTCTCTGCAGCCAATCACATTGTTTTATTTCCTGATTTAGTCAGAATTTTGTTGTTGTTTGATGTAGTTTTATGCATACAATACAAAAAACATCTAGGTCTGTTTAGAAACATTGGGTATATAAAACCAAACTATACATGTCAGTTTGACGAAGATCTTATTACACAATGATCTTCACTTTTTTTTTTACAGAGAATTAGGTTTTTATAGGGAGAGGATTCTACAACTGAGTTGACAGGGAATGGGTTTACTTGTCTTTGGTTTGTTTAATATGAGCGGACCAGGGTACGGATAATTTTATTTTTATTTAGTTATATTTAAAGTAGATGAAGCACAACAGAAATTTTCAGATTACACATTTATTGATTCAATGGGCAAAAAGGAATTACTTTAGAGTTAGGATTTACTCGATGATAACAACCTAATAAGCCTATTGGCACAATCTGAAACCATTCTAAGGGACTGATAGCTAATAAAAACAGTTTATTAGGATGATAACATCCGAACCGTGGCTGCAAACAGCCACTTAGTATTTACTGTGTAAAATAAGACTAAATCAACATGAGGAGGGACCCATGGGATGATGACTTAATTTTCACCTGCTACCAGAAGATTTCAGCTTAATAGATCTGAGTGGTTCTACTTGGAGTTGATTGAACTAATTCAATATTCACAGCAATAATTCATAGCAGCTATTGCAAAACCGAAAACTCTGAATAACAAACTTTAGGGCTGATCAATCTAGAGCTGTGGATTTTAATCTGAGTTTGATAAACCTGCTTCGTGAAAGGGTCCCCAGGGCTCATAGAAGGGCACTTCAGAGTAGTCCAATATTTTTATATTATATCTTATTAGCCATTTTGGGTAATTTTGCTATTGCAACACCAATGACCTGTGAATGAGATCAAGCTTTCTAATGCTGGGAAGTACAACTAAGGTGGAACTGTAGTCACAGGAACTTCAAGCTGCTCAGAAATGGTCTTATAGCTTTTATCTTTAACATGTTTGAGAAACATTTCATTTCAAAAATATTTTTCTTTCTAATTTTTTCTCTGGTCCTTGTTGAATCTCGTTCAAATCATGTCACCAAACAGCACAGTGACTGACACCTGTGACACCTGTTATGCTGATTACAAGATTGTCTACACCAGTGATGCTAATTAGTGGACACACAAATCTAACATGTCCCTTTGGTCATATAATTTATATATATTTTTTTTCAGGCCTATTTCATGTGCTTGTTTTTAAAATCTCTCAATTGAAGCATGGTTGAAAACACTATCTGACTTTCATTTGTTCATTATCTTAGAAGTTTTTTTTTAAACTGTAAGTTAATCAGATCCAAATAATTTATTTGATAATTGCGAGTTTTATTTGATTTAATAAGGGGCATCATCAATTTGGTAAAACATGCTAACTTGCCGGATTTTAATACTTGCCTATAAGAACCTTCATCCAGTACATTACTTTAATATTAACTCCGATCTAAGTTTTGTATTTGATATATCAGATGTTGTTGTTTTTTTTGTTGTTGTTTGCTTCAGTTTACGGGGCTCCAATTAGTCAATAACCTCTTGGCTATGGATTTGCAGTCATTTCTGATTCACTTCTGTTTGGCCTGTTTGGAACATCCATCTTCCCAGTTCGAAGAGACTGAAATGCATCTCGAAAATTCTGAGAGCCAAAACAATATAGAATAGGGTCGAGACAGCTGTTTACTCCTCCTAAAATCCAGGTTGTGTAATATGCTGTCTCGATCCCCTGGAGAAGGCGGCATTTTTGTGGATAAAATTTTTTAAACACAACTCCCAGAGTTCGTGACACATTCAACGGGAGGAAGCACACACAGAATATAAGCAGACATATACCTATCATCCTCTGAGATTTCAGCCTGACCTTCAAACCCTTCGCTGTGCTAACGTTGAGGGTAGTCAACTTGTTTGCCAAACGGCCATAGCATATAGCAGACACGGAGAAAGGAAGTAAAAATCCAATTATAAACAAGATGAAGTTAATGATAAAGTAGGAATCAGTTAGATTTTTCTGATGAATTGAGAGACAGTGACTGTTACCCTTCTCGGAGCTGGGAGGGAGCAGGATAGCAAAGATTATAGCCTGGATCCCCAACAAACACCAAACACATGCACAAAGTTTCTGAACAAATAATTTCTTTTTGATGCAGCAGCCTTTGTTATAGTGCACCACTGTAGTGTATCGATGGATGCTTATGAGAGTAAGAAATATGGAGCTACCATAAAAATGTGAGCTTAGCAGGGCAATCTTGACCTGACACATGAAGCGGCCAAAGATCCAGTCATTACCCACAGCAAAGTACACAGCCATCATTGGGGTAACAGGTGTGGCTATCGCATCACTTAAAGCCAGGTGAAACTGTAGAATAGTTCCAGAAGTCCAGCATGGAAAACGGCAGCAGAACACCCACAGACTAAATATATTCAGGAGGAAGCCAATGAAGAACACCAGGCAGAGGAAGAAGGTGAGAGCAACATGTTGGTTCACCCCCTGACAATGGGATAAAGAACTGCTGGCGTTAGCAGTGGTTGGCAGTACTGAGAGAACACCAGTGGTCGTCGTCTCTGGCATTTTTTATTTTTTTTTGTTCACCTATGGACAAAAAGCAGAAGGGTGCTTTAGTAGTATGTACAACACAGATATATTTTTCATTAGTAGGAGTCACAACAAAAGTGTTGACTGTGCCTAAAAAGCCAAAAGGAAGAAAGAGGAGCAGAAGGGAAAGAAGGAGAGTTTACATCTTATTGAAAACTGATTTTTACTCCTACAATATCCAACCATATATTAAAAAAAGCAAATACAAAAATAAATAAAAAAAATGAATAAAGATATAAAATAGAAAAGAAATTTCAAAATTGGTCAAGCCAAGGAGAGTTGATCTATAAAGCACATTGCAGGAGCAAGACAATATCAAGTGCTGTACATAAAAAAAAGACAAAGCAAAAAAACTTTGCAGTGGCATACACTAATTAACATGTTGATAACACGATATTGACATTTTTAGTGTTTTTTTTTTTATCTTAAACGTTATTACCAATGAACAATGTAATAATTTTAAGAGCACCCGTATTTATAAAAAAAAATGCTGCCAGTCAGAGGACTCACGCGTTGGTTAGTAACTGAGGGAGAAAGTGGAAGTGGTGTATTTGAAAGAACAAGTGAGAGCTGTAGTTGTTTTTTTTTTTGGACAGCTGTTGAAGTTTTCATGTATAAAGATGCAACTGTGCCTTCATTTTATTTTACAGTTTTCTTGCTTCAACCTCCATAAAGATGGTGTCAGCTTATTTACGTTTCCTTAGGATTGTTAGCTGCTTTCAAAGTGGGTGAAGAATGTAAGACGATCTTGGGAGAAGTTGGCACACTCCACAGCATCTGTTTTTTCAAAGGAGTACTTTTGTTATTTTGTTCCTTCACTGAAAGAGTCACTTGGTTGTTAATGAAAAAACTAAGGTGTGCCACATCTACTGCGCCCTTTCCCCCATGGAAAGGAGAGAATATTAGCCAGTATACAAGCCAGACACAGGCCAATTGTTATGTTATATTGGACATTCATGCTGAGATGATGCTGAGGTAAGAGAAATGGAAAAAAAGTATTCAGAAAAGAAATGGAGGCAAAATCTATGAGGCTGATCATAGATTTTGCTGTTCCAGATGATGATCCAAAGCTATTTGTTAGTTTCTGTAATTTTGTAGTCAGTGTAGTTTTGTAGTTGGTTTGTAATCAGAGCCTAACTTCATGATAATTATGTGGCTCCGTGTTCTGTATTAGTGTTTTATAGGTTCATTGTTAGAACAAAAGGTTCAGAAGAATTTTTAAGGAATATCAGGGGATCAGACTTCTCCAGGGATACCCCCTGGATAACTTAGACTTAGACAAAGTATACAGAATGCATACAAAACAATATTTCGATACATCCAGCTTTTCAAAAGTGAATGAGTAGCTTACAGCAATCAAAGTAACATATTCCATTTATAAAATTCAGTAGTGATCAGAAGAATATGTTGCAAAATCAGTGGAAACATTGAGTTCTGTTTAAGAGGGGTTTGAAAACTTTGCCATATAGTCCAAATATGATGTTTACAAGTGTGATGCAGAGTCTCCTTTTGCGACTTGATTACAGTTTCAGCAGTTTAACAGTCTTATGGCAGCAGGGTAAAAGCTGTCACAGAACCTGGTGGATCTGCCACGGATGCTGCAAAGCCTCTTCCCAGAGGGCAGCAGGGAGAACAGTCCATGGTGGGGGTGTAAGGGTCACTGATGATGTTATGGGCATGATACAGGCAGCGCTGGGATCAAATGTCTTGAATGGAGGGGAGTGGAGCCCCGATTATCCTTTCAGCTGTTCTTACCACTCTTCACACGTTCTTCTAGTCTGAGGCACTGCAGCCTGCACACCATACATTGAGACAGCTGGTCATAATGCTCTCTCAATGATGGTCTCCTTAGTCTTCTCCACGTTCAGGATCAGGATGTTATCTCTGCACCAGCCCATGAGCGGCTCCACCTCCTCTCTGTATCCTGTAACAGCAGGGGGCTTAGGATGGAGCTCTGAGGAGAGCCCGTACTAAGGGTGATGACATCAGAGGTGTTCTGTCCAACCCATACTGTCTGAGGTCTGTTTGTGCGGAAGTCTAACATCCAATTGCAAAGGTATAGAAGCCCAGCTGTTCCAGTTTTCATATTAGATGCTGTTGGAAGATGGTGTTGAAAGCTGAACTGAAGTCCAAAAACAGCGTCCACATGTGGATTTTTTTCCTCCTCCATGGGTGTGCTAGGCTCAGGTGAAGAACGGAGGGGATGTCTATTGGCCAAGCTAAGAAGGAATCCCCACAGACCACCGATCCCATCAATCCTGCTCTCCAACATCAGCTCACTGGAAATTACAATGGATTATCTCCAACTCGAGCTAACCCCATCATCTCATCAGGGCTTCATTCATCTACACCTGGCAATGCTCTTAACCTAGAAGGGCTGTTAGCCTGGAGGGGCATATATTATCGGTCAGGCTAGGCACTTTTTTGTACTTGTAGTAATTATCTTGGAGATTACAGAAAACCTGTTGTCAATACAATTTATTACTTCTGTTTTTTTTTTGTTTTTTTTTTTTACTGGGTTGGCACTATTACAGTTTGGGGCCCAGTAGCTGATCCTATTCTGTGCAATTGCGAAGAAATGCTGGTAAACATAAAGATTGTTTCTGTTAAGAACATAGATTGTGTTCCCTGTTTCCATTTTGGGGTGAAGCAAATCTATTTTAAAGAAAAATATTCCTGAGTTTATAGCTGCTTCACTCCTATCACTTGTTAGTGTAGCTCACAGATGCCCCCTACCACGATGTGGACATTTCTTCACCCTGGTCTTTCTGCTTTGTCTAAAACTGAACTTTTCCTGTCAGCCGTCTTCATGATCTTTTAACCTTATGCCTAGAAAGGTCCACGGGTGTTTCAGGTTGGTCTAGTTGCTAATGTGCTTGCTGGGGTATTGAGCTGGCTGTTGCTTAATGACTGTCACTCTTTGGCATTACAGAGAGAATTAAATATTGATCTCAACATTCTAGACTTCAAGTCAACCTTATTTAATCTCTTTGGAAGCATTGCAGACTCGGGTTCCGCACCGTCATGGTAGCTCTGCACGATGCATTTCTGTTTGGCTCGTATCCGATGACGCCATCCTGGAGAGAAATATCTAAAACACCGTGCGCTGCTGCCATCAACACCCTTGCTTATAGATGTTGGAGATCGGCCTGTTTTCCAGTATAGTCCTGTGTCTGACTGCTTGACTGGCTGGATGTGCTCTCTTGCATCCTCTGACATGTGGAGTTTGTTTCGGAGCTCCATATCTGCTGCTGGCGGTGTGTGTTTCCTGGAGGGAGTCGCCTTTTACAGCCGCTTTTTGTAATCCTCTGTTTCTGCCCCTCATTGAAGCCCATGTATGGCCTGAAGCTTGAATGCTAAACTCACACCTTTTATGCCTGCTGGTTCTGCTGGAGGTTTCTTCCTGTTTTTCCTCTCCACTGTCACGCTACAAGCATGTGCTTAGTGTGAGGATGTGCATTTGATCAATGAGTTGATGCAATCAACTGGTTTTCATTAGATAGAAAACTTTGAATCAATTTGACTGGATGATCCGTGAAACTGTAAAAGTGCCTTGAGATGACATCGCAGTTGTAAATTGACGCTATATGGATAAACTGAATTGAATTGAATCTCCAAAGCATGTTTATCCAGTAAAAGCTTTTCCAAAGCCATTGTGTGTGGTAAAGGGAGGCATCTTTTGCTGATTAGCAGTGTTGACTTGTCCTTCCTTCAGGTTTGATTAAAAAAAAAGTGGGGAAATCCTTTAGAAGGAAAGGAAAAGTAACAATAGTCCTTGGGAGTTACTGATATGAGGTAGTCTAAGTTCAACACTATTTTGGCAAAGAGATAAGTTGAGAGGAAAATGTAGAATGAAATGAAAGATGGAACCTTTCTCTTATTGAACAAGTTGTATTTGTTGCCTGCCACTTACCTGCTTAAAATTAGTTTGACACACAATGGCTGTTATTTCAAGAATTGTAACATTTTTATGGTCCTTCATCCAACTTTGACAATAATGAAACATTGTGGAAAGCCTTACTTGTGCAGTCTGCCTTTTCGAACACAGAAGATGTTTATATTTGTCATCAGGGCTTCATAAGAAAAAAGCATTTTCTCACTTAAGAAAAACAGAGAAACTGACATGACCACCATACAGACGAGCTGACTTGGACTTTTAAAATATAATATTCTAAAGGAGGATGAGTAATAATGCATTATTTTAGCTAAAAAGAAATATAAAAAAATAATAATGTGAAGAACAAATGTATCTTTTGATCTGGATACCATAAAACCATCTCACTCAGACACTTGCACTAGTGTAGCAAGTCATGAGTTGGAATTGAGAGCACTGATTGATGGCATCTTACAGAGGAACATTTTATCACCTATCGGACAGCATCACACTTTTTTCTTTTTTGTTTAGATTGTTGTAGTAACTGTGTCATGATCTTGGTGCTGGTGACTGGCATGCTACTTATTTCATTCACCTGCCTAGCTCTGACCCAGTTTCTCATTACCATTCATCTGTTCCACCTTCTCCAGACTCTATTGAACCTAAACTTCTTCTAGATCGTCCTTTGCAGATGCTCAGAGCCATTGGTGACAGTCTTCTAGTGTATCTAAGTGTTTCTGATTGTCTGATCCTGACCCGTTCTGCCTCTTGGACCTCTGCGCCTGCCTGTTCCTATTCTGATCCATTTGCCTGACCTGTCTTCAGACACCTGCTGGATCTCTGCCTGTTTATCGCACCTGAAACTGGATTCACTGACCAACTCTGCCATGGATTTCTCTTCTGATCTCTGATCTTCTGGATCGGACCTTTGAGCACCGCCTCAACACTGGCTTTGGCTTCTCCCTCTGGATTATCTCCGGAGTTTCAACATATTGGACTCTCTTAGCAGCATCCGCCACATCTCTTCGGCAGCCGACGGTTTGGATCCAACCTCGTCCTCTGGCAAGGAATGAACTTTAAGACCAGAGGTTCCTGCCTTAGATGTCCTCGTTGTTCACTGCAGATCCGTTACTCTTAATCAACACTTTTTGAGATATCAAACTGTCTGTCTGCTTTGAAAACTGGGTCCTCTGTTCTGAGCCTTGACCAACTGCCCTTTTTCAATATTTTGACCATCCCCTTACTTAATCCTGACTCAAATTCCCACACTTGGAGTTTCTTGCAATGCTCCCTTTGGTTGCATTTTTCAAAATTTACCTAGAGGCTGGGTAATACTTTGAAATAAAACTATTACGTTTCTCTTATGATATATTCTACATCATATGAACAAAAGAATGTGAATTAAAACTACTATATTGCATAAGTTTATGGTTTTTTTTTTAAGATGTGAGCAAAATTCTCCTAATGTTCACCACATTTTACGACTCTGAAGTCTTTCTTCCTAATATTTGTATTATTAAGGAAGTGAGATGCAATGGCTGGATTTATACCTATAAATACAAAACCTCACTTGATCACTTTAAGGTTCCTCAAAACAAAATTTTGTGACCTTTTATTGTGGTGGAATTTGGTGGTTCCTTGATCAAACTCCACAGTGGTCAGGCACTTCAGCAAATATTTTCAAACATATTTTAAATACAAACAGGACCAGAATTTAATAGCATGCAAGTTTTCAGGAAAAAAAGATATCGATTTTAATGACTGGAAGTTTTTTAAATTATGCAAATTACTGTATGTATGAAAATTTAGGGTTATAATGTAAAGCATTGAAGACTGACCATTTAGCAAAAATGTATTGTATTTTAGGTTACATTAACTGATAGCTTGTCCGGCATGACGAAAGCCTTTGAAAACATAACTTTTAAGCATTGAATACTTTGAAGGGACTTTGTATACAATAGCAGGACGAACAGAAAAGGTGCATCTCCTTATGTTTTGAATGAACATCCTGAAAACATTGATATTTTCTGCTTTGAATCAACACTTCAAGCAGGTAGTGTAATAATGTGGGCAAAAATTTTTTGGCATAGCCCTATGGTTCTTTGTGGTTTCATTCCATCAAAGCTCATTGATGTTGATGATCCACATCATAATCTGGATTCAGGAATTCTCTAAGATTGTGAGATAGAGATATTTGATGGAACAAGCAGTTCCCCACTAAACCACAAGGTAGCTGCAGTGACCATTGACAGCGTCAGCATCGAACTAAAAAAGCCCAGAGGTATTTTACTGAGGACCAAAACACAATAAAAAAGGGAATGTTGTTGGTTTGTTAGCAGGATCAAGTGAAAACCTGTGAACAGATTTTATGTAATTTCTTTTTCTCAGAGGTCTGTCTTATGCCAAGGAACCATTCATTTAGATTTATGTGTAATGATCCAGATAATGTGCCAAATTTAGCTATAGGTTTTTCCCCACAATTTGGAGCAAAGTTTGTTGATTGGCAGAGGTCTGCACTCTCACATGTGCTTGGATTTCCAGTTTTTAAATCTGAATTTAAGCTACAATAAATTAACAATAATCCTAATGTATTGGATGTAAGCAGCACTAGCAATCAGATGTGTAGGGTTTACATTTTCAGTAGAACATTGCCTTTACATAGCCTAAACCAAATTAAAACAAACTGGGCCAGAACAGAAATAAACCTGATCTACAACAAACACAACCCAAGGTGAGGCTAATGTGCAGCCAGTTGTCTGAGGGTGAAGAAGCAACAAGGGCATTGGCAGCACATACTGTAGTTTTCAACTGACTTGGAATATTTGGCCCAGGGGTTCATTTCACATAGCAGGTTTAACAAATTCAGACTGAAATTGATCTGAATTGATCTAACCTAAGGTTGGAAACTCTGAGATGTCAGTTGCACAAAAGCAACTCTCAGTAGGTATATTTAGCGTGCGTAACAAATATGAATAGCCATTATCAGTAGAGCCCTGATTCGATGAGTCAGACCACTGGTCTAGAGATATTAATGCCTAACTGAAAAAAATTATTGGAGAAAAGCACTCTTCTCCTAAAGTGCAAAAGCACTTTAGGAGAAGAGTGCTGCTCAATTTAATGTATACGTTTATATGAAGTGTTCTATGGCAGGCTGTTTCTTTTTGGCAGGTGTTTTAACATGTATTAAAAGTGCTCTCCTCTGTTGTTCCATTTGTAGATCACTAAAATAGGGTTCTTCCTGGTCAAAATCACATTCCTGGACAGAACTGTAATAACAGACTTTAAAATTACAAAAAACAAGAAGTGGAGCCTGTTGACCGTCAGCTTTTGTATCTCTGCTACTTTCTGTATGTCTGTTTCTTTCTCCTTAAACCCAAGTCGACCTTTAGCAGATGGGGGTCCTGAGCCTGCTTGAATTGAACTGACAATCATACTAGAAAGAATTAAGTTTCATATAACTAGAAATGGCCAGTAACAATAGGAATATGGAGATCTGAAATTAATATCTAGATATCCAGAATGTTTATTCTAGATGTGAAAAATTTACTTTTGTTGGAAGTGGTCTTGTTCAACTAGGTGGGACCTTGATTCTCACTTTAATTACACGGTAATTCTTAGCAACTTTGTGAATCGTAATTCTAACCTTAAGGTAATTCCAATCTGTGTGTATTCTGAAAATAATTTCAGCTTTTCTTCATGCATCATTAAAAAAACATTTTACTTATACAAACCAAAAACAAGTACATTATATATCCTGTCCTCTGAGTTGTAGAATCCTCTCCTGATAAATAGTTTATTCTACTGTGAAAAAATTCAAATCACTCTTTAATAAGATCCTCGCCAAAAGGACACGTATAGTTTGGTCTTAATACCCAATGTTTGTAACACACCTAGATATTTTTTAGATTGTATGTATAAAACTATGAAAAAATCTTCTGTCTAAATCAGGAAATAAAGTGATTGGCTTTAAGGAGAGCAGAGAAGGAGGACACCCTGAGTTTACTGAACAAAACTCTGGGGAGAATGTTACTTCAGTAACAGAGAAACAGAGGTTTATTAAACTCTCTTTGTGAAACGGAAAACTCAGTTTCCCTGATTTAAGGTTTAGAAAACTAAACCTGCTTTGTGAAACGTACCCTTGGTGTTTCAATTCAGCATCTTACTACAGTCCCAACTAACACAGGGGTCATCACAATCCGTCTCCTGGTAACCTCTAGCAGGACTATGTTATAAAGTTGGAACATTTTAAACTGCCTTCTTGAATGTGACAAAATAATCTTTAAAATAAATTGTGTAAATCTTTAAGAAGGGGTGCTTTCAAAGTGCATGAAAAGAAAGAGAATTAAAGGAAACCAGTTTTCAGTGAAAGAAAACATCAGCCTAATCTTCATAATTCTTGTTGTTGTGATCTAAAAGCAGACTAAAATAGCTGAAGTGTACATTGTGTTTTACTTCTTAAAAGTACCATTGTGTTGGTGGTGTAATAATGGTACACAGAGCTTTCATTAGAGAATTATGATTCAAAATTTCTGTTATATGTATCCATCAAATAAAGCTGCAGTTTTTGACCTTTCAATCATATTAAAATCATCTAAACTTTTAATTGTATTCCCTGGTACTTCTGAATTGGTAAATCAACTGAAACAATATGTAAAATAAATTTTACAATCATTTTATAAAAAAAAAAAAAAAAAAAGATGTCCCGGGATAAAGTGATCAAAGTCATTTCCATATGTTAAATTTGTAAATATCAAAGAATTACCAGAACCGCTTAATCATGTTTAAGTTTTAGCTGCATTTTTGATAAACTGCTCATTGGTCATCTAAACTGCGTATTCATTTTCTTCTTCAAGTTTTTCTTGGATATCTTAATTAAATCAAATAAATGTTAAATTTCCTTTTTTATCATTTTAATTCAGTAATAGAATGAGTCTTTTCGTTACAATATAGATGGCATTATAATAGAAAAAAAAATGGGCCGCAAAATCAAAGCAACATCTTAAAAAATTTTGCCTGAAAGTTTAAGTTTAGCCGAGATGGCTGTTCCTAGCTCAGAAAAGCTGCTATTAATAGCCATTAGGAGTTTCATGCACAGTCATGCTTGCTACACTGTTACCAGGCAAGTTTATTTCTCATTTATCAAATGTTAAAGTTGGGGACATGTCTGGGGAGTTTTTGCAAGGGACAGATAGTCCAAAATGGGAAATACCTAATCTGATTACCCATGTTTTCACAATTAAATATTAAATAAAAAATATTGTCATCGTTCTTTTAAACCTACCATAAAAGATACTCTATATTATGCTTTTAGTAACATTGTTACTTCTTTATATAATAGCTAAACTAAATTATAGAAAAAATGCTCAAACTGGCAGAGGACCCTGATGATCATCAAGATCAACAATTCAATGGAGGAAACCCTGTTTTAAAATATATTGATCTAATCCTGTTATCAGCAGTAAGCAATTGACTGTTCTACGAATTCTGTGATGCGTCGGTTACAATGTGGCAAGAAAGGTTTAATTATCTTGTAATACCAGTACAGCTTTCACTTTGACTTATTGGGCTTACAGTGGTTGCCTATCAAAGATAGGCCACATATAATACATGCATTCAATTGTAAAATTAATTCCCTCAAAAGTCCTCAAATGCCAAACCTCTTCAAACCATGTTTCATGTCTACAGAATAGCTGCTGTTTCTGATGTGTGTAACCCTCTAGCTGAAGCGTTTCTTTAAATTGAAGTTAAACAGGCCTTACCAAGACGGAAGATGTCGACAGGGTAATCTACCACTTCTCAACATACAACCACTTTTGTCACTGACATTGATAGTGGTTGCAAGGGGAAGTGGCCAAGTGCTCTTCTTCTAAATTATGGGTGTGTGCGCAGAGGTTGTCAAAAAAAAAGGCAATGCAGAACTACTCAAGATCTCAACTAGTATTGGAGGGGGGAAAAAGACAATACAGTTTCCTAAATAACTTTATTTACACCACTGGCACTTTTCAAATTTTCACAAAGGTAACTGAGATACATATAAAAATATCATATATCTAAACAAATTGCAAGACAAAATTTTATAAAAGAGAGGTCCTGACGGAAAATTCTTGATGGCAAATATGAAGCAAGAGTGAATCACTAACACTAACACAGCCCAATCATAATGCAGGCCAGTTAAAGTATTTATATACTGACTGAGCTCCAGCCTTGTCAATATATGGGCCCCTCTCAGAGAGGTGGGGTTGGGACAGTGGTGGTGGGCACAGGTACAGGATGCAGCCCCAGGTCCATAGAAGAAGAGTCGTCTGATGGTGCCGGACTCTTCTTTTGGGCCTCCAGTTTTTCTGTCAGCTGGTTGTGCAGCTCCTTAAGTGGCTCACTGCACTGTGGTTAAACACAAAGAATCAAAGAATGAGTCGGTAGGCACAGGAGTTTTTAAAGGCTAGTATTTCTAAGTTTTGCTCCTAAAAAAGCTTTCAAGTCCTGATTAATAAGATATCATTCATTTTTCAGTTAGAAGAGTTATTTTTGCTCTATTTAAAGACATTTGAACTTTTACAAATGAAACCCAACAGAGTTCCTGAAACAGGCGTTTTTGATGGATAGAGAGATCCAGACAGTGAGATCCTGAAAGGGGGTTGCAAGGGGTACATCCGATCAGAATTGAAGGATTTGGGATCTAATAAAGATTGTGAAAGAATAACTCCAAAAGATGAAAATATGTTAAAATCTGCTCAGCAGCTCTGATAATGTGGAAATAAATTTATGTCTATTATTAAAGGTGGGGTATGTGATGTTTTCTGGAGCATGTTTTTACCATACTGATTGAAAACCTCCTCACGAGCCCATTGCGCCAACTGAGATAGAATGTTTGGAAAAAAAACGAAATCTTTTAGTCCAGTGTAGAGGGCGTAGTCAGAGGAAAACGCAAACCAATAGAAGTAACTATCATCCCTACTTCTACTGGTTTCTGGCACGCCCATCAACCGTCAGCTCTGAGCTCTCCCCACCCCTCCCCCTGCTCTACCATTCACAGACTCGCTGACACCCCCCCAAGTGCCGGCGCAGGAGTCATTTCAGGTAACTCCACCCTACCGTGAACTTCAAATGCTACTAGAGAGCTAGCTAGCTAGCTATCAAGCCCAACTCCACAGATTTATCACACAGCCAGAGAGAATATTGGACTATGGCAGAAAAGACGCACAACAACGGGTTCGAAAAGAAAAGGCAAAACTGTGCTTGAAAAGCAACAGCTAGGATAAAAGCAACAGAAGAACTAAACAGGACGAGAGTGGTAATCGGTACAGCTTTCCAACGTTGGCGCCAACTGAAAGAAGACAGGGGACTACAGACGGATGCTAAGGTGGCCTTGTTTCTACGTGATAGGTAAGACAACGCTATGTTTTCTTATATGTTGAGATAATACTTGGTTACTTATTTACCACATTTACCACATTAGTGAGAAAGTCGCAAGTTGTGGTTAGCTAGTAATAGACATGAGCTTCTCGCTCATCCCGAGTCACGCAGCACTCGCTGGTAGGTCTCGCCTGTTTCGCTCTCGCTTCGGGAACATCCGAACATTCTCACTGACAGCAGGCGCCTGCTCATGTAATTTGGAGGCGTTGGTTTCGTGGGGTGGGCTGAAGGTGTGTATTTTCAAAAATGTAGCTGGCAGGAACCGCTTTATCCAGGATCATATACCCCACCTTTAAGTCAGAAACAAATAAACATTGGGTTTTTTATTCCTTTTTTCCACGTTGTTTTGTGATCTTTTAGGAGAAACAAACTAAGTTAGATTGATTGAATGAAAATAACTTTAAAGCTGAATCCAGTGGTATAAATCATTGTACTTATCAAGTCAAACTAAATTTCAGTAAACGGCTTAAAAAAAAAAAAAAAGAAAGCCTATAAATTTAAGGTATAGTCATGTTTAAAACTTTTTACCATATATATATATATATATATAATTAAAATGAAAAGACAGAGCAACACAAACATTTTTAGTAATTTTATGTTCTAAAATACAGTACAATGGTTTTTTTCACTACATTTTTAAACAAAAAAGGGGTTTTCAATATTACTCAATTGCTGATAGATGGGAGAGAAATTTTTTTTTCTAAAAGCCAAATTTCTTAAGCTTTTCTGTAGATGGTTTATCATATATTTATACCCCAGTATTTTTTTTTTATGAATGCACAGAAAGAAAGATTCTACTGATTTGCAGCCCTACATCTCTTCTTTACTCTGGGTTGAATGTGCTGCAAATTGAAATCATGCCTACCTGTTTTGGAGGCTCGAGCGTTTGCATCAGTGTTTCCAGATATGAGGGCAGCACTTTGTGATGGAGATGCAGCAACAAGCGGAGAATGTGTCTGTGGACATTTTCTTTACTGTAAAATATTCACACAAACAGAAAGTGTCCCTAAATGAACAAAGAGTTTCTTTCCTTTCCACACAAGAAGCCATGATGGCATAAATGATGCTTTGGCTGATGACAAGAGTCTAGATAATACTGCAGTGTTTTCTGTGGTCTACATTTGACCAACATATTTTAAACTGTATCTATAGCACAGAGTGCTGGTTATTCATATTTGTTTCTTTAGAATAATGCATCTACCAGCCCTATGAAGCAAACTGTGTGCCCACCAGGATCACTTTGCTGAGTTTAAACACTACAACTTTCAACTTGTTCTTTTGTTTGGGTTTGTTTTTTTTACTATAAGTCCAAGCATTTTAATAAAGATGAACCAAGGAGTGTTGAGGTGAAGGTCACGTGAAATAATGTGCTTTATCAGTTGACCGTTTCTGATCACTTCCTCAAAATGTTTACTTACAAAACAGGAAACATGGGCTCATCTTTCACCCAAGCATCAGATAGCTTTGGTCATTGCTCTTCCTCACTTCTCATTTTTCTCTTAGCTAATGTGAGCTATAAGGGAGTATTAATTTGGCTGTTAGGCTGAGAGAGAGCATATATTAATACTGTACACCATAGCTGTAGTTCTATTCGAGTCAGGTTTTCAGGGTGACGTCATAAAACTTGAGAGGAAACTAATACCGCTTCAAAATTTAGATGCCATACAAACAGAAAATGTACAAGTTTAGACACAAAAGCAGGGTTTTCACAAATGTGCCATAAACTGTGAAAAAAATGCCCATTACAAATAGACATCACTGTAAGACATGCATGTCATTGGCAAGTAAAGAAGTAGATTTTCAGATGAGTTGTCTTTTAATGTCTAAACAAGGCAAGGTTTGAAGAAACTACAATTTCTAAAAATAAAATATGAAAAAAAAAGTATTTTGCTACTTTATATGTTTTTTTTAAATGCCTCCATATTATTAAATAGAGAATTGCATGTCCAAATATGTCAGAAACCATTCATACTTTCATAGCATGTCCTATTTTTTTATGGATTGTGAATATGAGTATGACTTTGGGAGTGACTCTGATTTCATTTCCAAATCGATATAAATTGAATGTGTATAAATTGCAGTTGGGAACGCCAGCTATAAGGACACTAACCTGGAGAATGACGTTAGGAGGAAGCTATCAAATACAACAGTGCAAAACTCCTCTGATCCAAACTCATCAGAGAGCAGGGTGAGGTGCCCAGTCAGCAGGTGTAGGAAGATGTCACCAAAAGCCATGTCATTATACGTCTCCACTTCAAGCCAAAAACAAACACAAACAATATACAACATTAGAAATTCAGTATGTAGACACAGAAAGTTCACGTCTCTACTAATTATATCAAAAATGTATTTGGAGTTTGGTTCCTTTACCATTCATCTCAATATCAATGGCATCTATATCCTCATTTACTTCCTCAAGGATCAAACATTTTTATTTATTTTTTAACCAAGGATGGGAACACACATCACTCACCCAGAGCAGGTAGCAACCTCTGCAAAGCATTCTTGTTCCTCAGTTTGGCGATGTGGAGAATATAGTAGAGCCCCATTTCAGAAGCAACTCTGTTGTCCTGGAGATATCTAAGGTAAGACAGAGGCCCTCCTTACTTTTCATTTTTCTTTCTTCGATCTCTATTCTGAAATACAGATACTAACAATTCTGTGTGTGCTTGTTTCACATTTAGTCCATAATTCTAAAATTAATAATCCCCAAAATAAGTTCCTGATTTAAAGACAAAACAAATTTAACTTCTAATAAAGTTGCTTCTAACAAGACCAGCCTTGGTCTTTGCATGGTGTTACCTGGTGAATGCATCTGGGAGGGCTGTGGGATAAGTCAGGGATAATTTCTCTTCACTGGGAAGCTTCTGTTCTACAACGAATGTGTGATCATCAACAACCACAGACATCATTGCGGGCAGGAAGCGGGTCACCACCTCTAAATCCTGATATGGACAAAACAAAATATTTGATTGAAGATGCTATGAAGAATTTTAATAATATTTTATGATTATTATTTATGTCTATATATTTATTTATTTCCTCTTTAATTTAGGCAGGCTTTAAAATTAAACATGCTTTTAATCTGACAGAGTTATCTCCTCATTCTTTCATCTTTTCTCCTGTTTTTCCTGTTATTCCTTTCCTGTTCTACTTACATTGCAGGGTCCATATAATCTGTAAAAATCCCTGCATAATTATAGTAAAGCAATTTATATGCATAAATCAAGTGGAACACTATGGCGATAGCCGTACTGCTCCACTTGTGAAAGTAAAATCTTTTGGGCTCTTTTTGGCATCAAGACAATTATTCTTATTGCCACATCGTCAGACAGGACACTGTTCAATTGATCGCCTTCACATCCAGGTATTAATGACCATTTAAATTTAAATACCAGGGATTGTACCTAGGTGGCTAATTTTCATCTCTAATCACATTACTTTAAAATAATAACAAAATTATTTATTATTTATAACAAACTTTACATTTACAGAAAACTGCAATGTGCAACATAAAATAAGACATTAAACTGCGGATAAAATACACTCACACAATAGAAAAATCCATTTAAATGATATCATTAAAAACATTGTGTAAAACCAAAGGTTATGCTTCCTGAGTTTCAGGCACACCACTTTGAGCAGATTACCATTTTCTACGGGATCAATGAAGCTCTGATTTGATGTACCAAAGCTGTGTTGCCTTATAAGAAGAATGTCTCAAGACAGTGTATTATTACTTTTTTCCATCATTTTCCGATTGACTGACTTTAACCCATGTAATGGATGTACGGATAAAAAAAATTCTAAAAATTAAAAATTGAGATATCAGTTAAAAAATGATGCATTTTAAACACTGAATAATCAAATAATGTCTGAGAATACAATAACAAAAAAACAAAAAACAAATTCTATATGTCTCAATTTTGACTGTCCCAGTCTGTGTGAACGTCACATCTGAGGCACTGTGTTAGAACCAATAATCCATCTTTCCTGTAAAAATTTTCCAATGCTGGACGTCCTTGGCATTTTGCAGTCAACATCATAGTGAGGTAATTTAAGTGTTCATACGCACCATACGAGGCTCTTTAAAGACCTGGCTGTCGATCATGTCCCATGCTCCCTGACCCAGAGACAGCATCCTCAGAAGGAGCATCAGGTCGGGGCTGTCCTGTTAACAAAGAACACACTGCGCTGATGTGGCAGAAAAAAACAATTAAGTTGAAAACCAAACAAAAATAAAAAACAATAAATATCTATCCAACTTTTATATATATATTTATATATATATATTTATATATATATATATACTATACAAGCGTACCCTAAGAGACTATGGGAATTATGGCCATTGTCATCATTGACAAAGAAACAACTACTAACTCAGTTTTCCAAATATCCGCAAACGGCAGCTCCTATCACAGCTAGAAATTGACGAGGTACAACTGACATGCTGCGGCAAGGGGGAGTCAGGACAACAGGTCAGTAGGGAGATATTATCATCCCAACACACAGAGATTGGGTCCCCAGCCCCAACAACAACAAGCCCATTAAACATAAAAGGGCAGCTGACCTGCGACAGCAGATCATAACGAAACTGGATCTCCTAGTACGACGACTAAGACTGCCAAGGCTAAGTGACAGAGTACCCTCTGAATCTTCTAGAAGATGTAAATGCAGCACTACATACCATCCCTACTAAGACATAACTGAGACCAACGAGCTGACCTACGCCACAGCTACAGTGATCCTAGAGATGCTTGGCTATAAGATACACACCACAGGCCACAAAGCAGAGCCACCATGGAGAAGAAGGCTGGAAGCCAAGATCAAGGCACAACAAAGAGAGGCTACTCCAGAGGGGATCATTTGGCAAAGGAAGAGGTTATCAAGTACAACAAGCTGTCGATTCCTGAGGCTCTAGAAAACTGCCAAACAAAGACTCGGCTGCCTACAATCTCAAAAGAGATACAAGGGAGAAGCAGAAGCCAGGAGAATAAACCAGGTAAGCCTTCCACCAACCATCCAAAGTGTACTCACAGTGGCAGGGTAATTCAAGATCTGATCCACCCAGGCTGAGACTGAACAGTACTGAGAAACATATGGGGAGAAGGGAGGCATCCCACAACACCAATGCTCAGTGGCTAGAAGATCTAAGAACAGATCACAGCAATCTCCCCAGAACAAGAACCAGTAAATCGCTACAATGGCAGATGTCCAAGAAAGAGCGCAGGTATGAAGAGCTGGACAGCACTAGGCCCCGACATGATCCACACCTACTGGCTGAAAAACTAACCACATCTCCATGCACGCCAAGAGCACATAAATGAACCAACTGCCGATGGATGGGACCCACCCAGAATGGTTAACCCAAGGACGACAATCCCGATCATGAAGGATCCAAGAGAAGGGGAACAACCCCATCCAACTACCGACCAATAACTTGCTCATGTACACAACATGGAAGCTCCTGTCAGGCATCATAGCTGCTAAGATGAATAGGCACATGGCTCAATACATGCACCCTGCCCAGAAGGGAATAGGCAGCAACACCAGAGGAGTCAAGCACCAGCTACTAGTGGATAGAGTAGTCACCCGAGACTGTAAGACCAGGCAGACAAATCTGTGCACTGCCTGATTGACTATAAGAAAGCCGTATGACTCCAATGCTACATACATGGATACTGAATGCCTGAAATGTACAAGATCAACAGGACTCTAATAGCCTTCATCAAGAACTCAATGAAGCTGTGGAAAAACAAGTCTGGAAGCCAATGCAAAGCCAATAGCACAAGTCACCATCGAGTGCGGCATATACCAGGGTGATGGACTATCCCCCTGCTGTTCTGTATAGGCTCGAACCCCTCAGCCAGATCATCACAAAGACTGGCTACGGATACCAATTCCGAAGCGGAACAATCATCAGTCACCTCCTCTACATGGATGACATCAGGCTGTATGCCAGGAGTGAGCGAGACATCAACTCACTGATCCACACTACCAGGGTCTACAGCAACGACATTGGGATGTCATTCGGACGCATGGTCTCAAAGAGAGGGAAGATGATCAGAACCGAGGGGTTGAACTACCAGAAGGCCACATAACAGATGTTCAGGACAGCTACAAATACCTTGGGGTGTCACAGGCTAACGGAAACCACGCAGGAGATGGCATGGCAAGAAAGACTGCCACAGCTAAATACCTACAAAGAGTAAGGCAGGTCCTGAAAAGTCAGCTGAATGGGAAAACAAGATCCAAGCCATCAACACATATGCCCCTACCAGTCATCAGATACCTCGGCTGGTATAATAAACTGGCCAAAGGAGGGAGTATAGAGGCTACTTCGACATCAAGACGAAAACTCCTCACAATGCATGTAGGAGGTTCCACCCCAAATCCAGCACTCTGAGACTGTACACCTCGCTACGCGAGGTGAGGCCGAGCAGACTAAGTGAGTGTCAAGACCACTGTCCAGGATGAAACAACTAAGAACCAGGAGTACATCAGAAAGATGGCCCCCAAAGACAAATGGCTTGGTGAGTACCTCAGGCAGGAGAAAACCGAAAAGTGAGGACAAGAAAGAGGAAGGAGAACCATCATGCGGGACAAGCTGCTGCACGGCGCATACCACAGACAAATAGAAGAAGTGGCTGATATCAAAAAATCCTACCAGTGGCTGGACTGAAGGACAGCACAGAGGCACTAATCATGGCAGCACAAGAACAGTAAGGCACTCTCAGTACAAGATCAATAGAGGCCAGGTCTACCACACCAGGCAGGACCCCTAGATGCAGACTGTGCAAAGATGCCTCTGAAACAATACAGCACATAACAGCAGGGTGTAAAATGCAGGCAGGAAGTGCATACATGGAACGCCACAACCAGGTAGCTGTCATAGTGTACAGGAACATCTGCCATGAGTATGGGCTGGAAGTCCCAAGGTCAAAATGGAAGACACCTCCTAAGGTAGTTGAGAATGAGGCGAGCTAAGATCCTATGGGACTTCAAGATCCAGTAGGCCTGACAAACAGGTGATGGCTAACCAACCAGACATCGTGTTTGATCGACAAAAAGCAGAAGAAGGTAGTAGTGATAGATGTGGCAATCCCAAGCCACAGCAACATCAAGAAGAAAGAACACGAGAAGCTTGAGAAATACCAAGGACTGAAGGAGGAGCTAGAAAAGATGTGGAAAGTAAGAGCAGCAGTGGTGCCAGTGGTAATTGGGAGCACTGGGGGCTGTGACCCCAAACTGGGAGAGTGTGCTACAGCAGATTCCAGGTAAAACATCAGAGGTCTCTGTCCAGAAGAGCTACGTCCTAGGAACAGCTAAGATACTGCAAAGGAGAACCTCAAACTCCCAGGCCTCTGGTAGAGGACCCGAGCTTGAGGATGACACTATACCACCCCTACGAGGGGTGAGAAAACAGTTTGCCTCCTATCATATAGATAGATAGATTGATAGAATAGAATTCAATTTTATTGTCATTACACTGTCACAGGTACAAACCAATGACACATAGTTTACATCTATGCAGAAGCATTATACAGGATACAAATATTTATATGTGCAGAGACTATGCATGTATTGACTATAAATAGTATATATAACAGAGAGTAATTATAAAAGGCTAGAAAATCAGAGGGTGCTGGTACCACTCCATCACAGGGCAGATAGAATTGCAGTCCTTAACCCTATTTTTGTCAACAACATTGGAATGATCAGTGGCAATATCACAGCGCCATCAAGGGGCAGATATACAGTATGTACTATGGTGTTTAAGAAGAATCGTGTCATTAATGGAAAGATACCCTGTTACTCTGTGTGAACTGAGCCAAAGTCCAACTTAATTTAATACAATTGGCGTTAGTCCTTCACCTGACCCTGAGCAGAAAACAAGAGGAAATGCCCTCACTTTAGATCAGTGTTCTCATTTTGCAAGCAAAATACAATAAATATAGTCTAACTCTGTCACAAGTACATAAAATGTGACAGGCAAAATATCTAACTTCTTACAAAACATAAAGGATGTCCTCAGTTGATTTTGTTATCCAGAGTCATTTCTGATTATCATAGAACATTCTTCAGATGTGCACTCTGTGACGAGGTACGAAGATAACACATTTGGCTGATTTGAAAAAAACTTAATTAGGGGACACACTAAAGTTACAGGTCCAACCGGTGTTGCGTCCAATTGAGCAAGAGAACACTATGGTCACTGAAGCATTGGTCTCTTTAGCAGTATTAGGAGAATCTCCATAACTTATCAGCAGAAAGAAATATTAGGTGACCAATCCTGAAAATATATGTTGTTCTTGTGCATCAGAGATGCTAAAATTGTATTTATTCCATTTGGTCCTTTAAGTTCTCTCTTTGACATGATTCTGGGTTTAGCCTCTTTTTTTTGTCATCTAAATATTTTTGATTATACCAAATAAGGCTACATTAACCCAAGCTGTTAAACCTCCATTTCTTTTTTTTTTTTCAAACTGTACTCACTCTTGGTAAAGCATCTTGACTCAGCAGCTCCTGTATGTTTCTTATTATACTTAGGACCAATGTGTTGCAGGCAAACGGATCACACAGAATCATGGACAAATCTCTGAAATTCCAAAAAACAAACAAAACAAAACCTGTCTTTAATAAACTGAAACAAACTTTAAAAGGAAACAAAAACTGATAATAAACAGCTGATCTGTTACCCAAGGACCTGCTCTTGTCCCTTCTTCACACCATCCAGGAAACCTTGCAGCTCTCTGGCTCGTTTGCCATCCACAAATTTCTCACGGATGCAGGCGTCCAAACACCAAGTGAACTGTGAGGGCAAGGCAAGTTTATTTATGTTTCACATTTTGGTGGAAAGACATGTCAAATTGGTGAATATCAGAAAAAAAAGATACTTTTATGCACCAGCATAAAAGCAATATAAATATCTGAGTGGAATTAAGGGGACACATGAAAATAAATTGATTATAATAAAAAAAAATCAAATAGTCCTTTTATCTTTTTTAAATGAAATAATTAAGGAAAAGATAAAACGATTAAGAAAATGTTACAACAATTACGAAGACTGGAAATATAACTAATACATTTTAGATATCACAGTTCAAGGCCACTCTGAACAAAAATGTCTAAACAAATGTAGGGTATCAGCGCTTTTGCAGTTTTCGTGGGCTTTATTCCAGATTAGTTGGGCATAATACTGCGTTCACACCGAACATGATTTGAGCAGCAAAGAAGTGTCTTCATCTTTACATTTGTCCACATCAAAGCTCCGATGCATTAGTAAGGTGCTTCATAAACAGTCTGATGTGCGTTGTGAGGAGCTACCCTCTTCTCTTTGCCTATATCTTGTACAAAACGGATGAAACTGAAAGAGTGGCTTTCTTTATCTACTAAATAAAGATAGAGAATACCATTGTTGGATGCCTCGGCACTGTCAGGATTCACTGACTTTTCTAACTTTTATTAAATGCAGGTAAATATAATAAGTTTTATTTATTTCTGCTCCCTTTCATTCACGATTTTGGTTGCTACACAAATTAGTTCTGTTATGGCTGTGTCTGATTGTCTGCCCCAATGCTTTGCCAGGGGGGCTCTCCTGGCAAAGTATTATGCGATTTGCTGTCCCAGCGCCACGCTGTCACCATGTGGTTGGGTAACGACAGCGACAACTAATAACAAACCGTGCAGTGGAGGCGGAGTTACATGATCCACAGGGAGTAAAAAGTAGTGATCATCTGTTCAAATGGTCAGTTAACTGAGTTCACTATAGGTCCACAATATAGTCCATGCTCTACAAAGGGATTAGGGCGGACATTCGGACACAGCCTATGTTTTTTATTTAGCGGAATAAATAGATTAGGTAAACTGAACCAGATATTTCAGAGGAATTCAGAGATGTTCACCGCCTACTCCAAGAGCAGCGTCTTCTCCAAGGGCATCGCTTCAAGAGCTAATTTTCAGCCCACCTGAGCCTAGTTTGACAACCTGCATCCTACATCGGTGATCGCATATCCTGTAGGCCAGCAACAACCCTCTCATTGGTTGATTCAGCTCTTCGAGCAGCAAAACCTAAGATTTTCCAACTCAAGCATCAGCTTCATGTGACCTGCGTGGCAAGCATCAGATAGCTAACAATAGAAATATCAGAATGGTGCCAATTGGCTGCTGTTGGAAGACCTGCTTGTCACCCTTGTTGAAGAAGGGAGGCTGTTACACTCTACTCAGCATATGTAAATTCTGTTATTCTTTGAAACACCAGAATTTGCATATCACTTAATATTTTGTTCATTTTTACATCAAATCAGTCATTATGGTCATGGGTAGTAAGTGGATCAGTTACTCAGTACTTAAGTACCCTTTTTACCATATACTTTTTAACTAGTATTTTCTCAAAAGTCCACTTTTTAACTTTCACTTGAGTAAAAATATGATGAAGTAGTTCTACTACAACAAAACAAATGGACTCAAGAAAAGTTTATTTCCCAAAGCTCCAGTTATATCTTCTCCCTGCTGTCAGCAACTAAATATCCCTCCTAAAAACCCACCTCCAGATGAGTTCAGCACAAACTGCACTTGGTACATGCTACAATCCATGAACATCTGTTCTTGTGTTACATTTTAAGTCTGCTCTAAGGATGCTGGTAATTTTTTTCTATAAGTGCTATTGATGCATGCCTGTGCATGTGTATTTAGTCAGAGAGAGGTATACATACTTTGAGCTTTGTTGTTGTTTTTAACTCATGTTTCAACTCATGTTCATTTCGCTAAATTATGCTATTACCTTCTCACTAATGCAGCTAACTCTTCAAGCACCAATGTTTACTCCATTGTTGACTTTAGATTGTATCCTCCAAGTGTAGCTTTGTTTGTTCCATCAGCACTTTTGACAACAGTCCGCATATTGATGTTGCTGAACTGAAGTATTCTAAAATCTATTCTCTGGGAGATGGAGAGCTGATGGGAAGATTTTAATACTTAGATGACTTACTGCACTTTCCTTGTTTTGGTGAAAATAAGGGCAACAGCATTGTAAATAAGTGGCAGCTGTCTAATGTACTTTTTAGGCAGACATGTGAAGACACGCTTAGAGTAATCAATTCTACTAAAGATGAATGCAAATTTGTTGTATTTCAAAGTTTGGCTGAGAGATTAGGCTTTTAATCCTGGAGATGTTTCTAGGTGATAGAAGGCCGACTTCATCCTGTGTGGCTAGAGCTCTGAGTCCATCACCTCACCCAGATTTGGAGCCTGATTGGTGATTTCTAGTTGTATTTAACTGAACTGAACTGAAGCTGTATGCTAACCTTAAATGGAAAAACTAATTATTCAACTTTGGCATTTTCATAAGTTGATTTCTTCTGTGAATTTACCCAGAGCTTGAATGGGTTCTTAGTCACCTGGCGACATCGTAATGTACAGCTGTGCATCCTCTACATTCTTAGGGTAATTTATATTGTTGTTCATTAAGATCTGAGTTACGGGGGACATGTGTTATTCAGAATAGCCCAATGCTGCACCTGAAAGATCAACTCAGTTTTCCAGGCGCTTCAATATAATAGTGATCAGCAGTGTTGAATCTTCCATAAAGGTTTGATAATACCAGCACTGTGGTTCTTCCATTGTTTGCATTTACATGGATGTCATTAAGCACCTTGACAAGGATGGTCTCTGCACTGTGGTGAGCATTAAAGCCTGACAGTAAGACGCCAAAACGGCTGGTTATTGTTAAGAAAGTGTTGAACTGTTAAAGTGCAGCTTTGTCAATAATCTTAATGATGAAGTTGCAACAATAAAGTATATAAAAGTAAGGACTAGGCCTTAGCTATACCGGCCTGTTTAATTCTGATTGTTTATACCCACCTTGTGGCAGGGGTCCACAGAGCAAATTTCGCTTATGTCCAGGTCATGTAAAGACATTAGCAGCTCTGCTCTCAGAGTGCAGTAGTGAACGTTTCGAGTTCGCAGGAAGAGTGTCCGTAAGAACTGCAGCACCATGTCATACAGCTTTACATTCTTCCCAATCATTTGGGTGAGTTTTAACACCACCTGCAACCAAAGAGAAAAAGAAGAACAGAGGTAGAAAAACACTGCAGAATAATGATTTTGACTCAGAAATCCTCATAGCAGGAAAGGCTGCAACTAGTGTGGAAGTACCTCTCTGCTGCAGCTGCTTTCTACTAGGTATCCTAATCCACAGGGAGCGTTTCCGACCAGAGCGGTCAATTAATCACTTTACAAAAAAACTAGTTAAGTGGTTAATTGGCCAGTATTTACTGCATCTCCTCAGCCTGACTTACAAGAGTTGCTTTGATCAATTGAATCATTCACATCCACTGGAACTGAGGAGTTATGAAAGGGTTGAGTGCTGCGGGATTCAAGTTATTGATTCTAAGTAGTGCTGCACCGATACCACTATCGGGTGGGGCCCCGATCCAGCACTAAGATGGTGGTAACAGTATCTGGGAGTACCAACAAATAGGGCACCAATACATTTTTTGAGAGCCAAAAGTTTATTTATCAATTCTTACCCATTCCAGATAGGCAATAAAAAGTTCTACTGGATTCACTTTGTATTAGTCTTTTTCCTGCTGTCAGAAAGGTTGACAGCAGCTTGACAAGGCCATGATGGCAATTATTTTAGATCCAAATAGTATGAAGTTCTTCATATATATACACTATATTGCCAAAAGTATTTGCCTCACCCATCCAAATTATTGGAATCAGGTGTTCCACCACTTCCATGGCCACAGGTGTATAACCAAGCAATCAGGGCATGCAGACTGTTTTGCCATAAAACATTTGTGAAAGAATGAAAGTCGCTTCCTCAGGAGCTCAGTGAATTCCAGCGTGGAACTGTGATAGGATGCCACCTGTGTAACAAATCCAGCCGGAAATTCTCAAGCCCTAAATATTCCACAGTCAACTGTCATTGTATTATAAGAAATGGAAGTGTTTGGGAACGCATATAACTCTCAGCCAATTGGCGGTAGGCCACGAACTGACGGAGCCGGGTCAGCGATGCTGACGCGCATAGTGCGAAGAGGTCGCCAACTTTCTGCAGAGTCAATCACTACAGACCTCCAAACTTCATGTGGCCTTCAGATTAGCTCAAGAACAGTGCGCAGAGAGCTTCATGGAATGGGTTTCCATGGTCGAGCAGCTGCATCCAAGCCATACATCACCAAGTGCAATGCAAAGCGTCGGATGCGGTGGTGTAAAGCACGCCGCCACTGGACTCTAGAGCAGTGGAGACGCGTTCTCTGGAGTGACGAATCGCGCTTCTCCATCTGGCAATCTGATGGACGGGTCTGGGTTTGGCGGTTGCCAGGAGAACGGTACTTGTCTGACTGCATTGTGCCAAGTGTAAAGTTTGGTGGAGGGGGGATTATGGTGTGGGGTTGTTTTTCAGGAGCTGGGCTTGGCCCCTTAGTTCCAGTGAAAGGAACTCTGAATGCTTCAGCATACCAAGACATTTTGGACAATTCCATGCTCCCAACTTTGTGGGAACAGTTTGGAGCTGGCCCCTTCCTCTTCCAACATGACTGTGCACCAGTGCACAAAGCAAGGTCCATAAAGACATGGATGACAGAGTCTGGTGTGGATGAACTTGACTGGCCTGCACAGAGTCCTGACCTCAACCCGATAGAACACCTTTGGGATGAATTAGAGCGGAGACTGAGAGCCAGGCCTTCTCGTCCAACATCAGTGTGCGACCTCACAAATGCGCTTCTGGAAGAATGGTCAAAAATTCCCATAAACACACTCCTAAACCTTGTGGACAGCCTTCCCAGAAGAGTTGAAGCTGTTCTAGCTGCAAAGGGTGGACCGACGTCATATTGAACCCTATGGATTAGGAACGGGATGTCACTTAAGCTCATATGTGAGTCAAGGCAG
>JAGKQL010000047.1:2158432-2192564 GCA_018398635.1 Cyprinodon brontotheroides | reverse complement strand
TATATATATATATATATATATATATATATATATATATATATATATATATATATACACACACACAAATCAATTTCAAATAGATGGTATAGGGCCAATACTGCACAGCCATATATTGGATATATGGGTATCGGGGCCAAAAAATGGCATCTGCGCAACACTAATTCTAAGGTGATTGTGAAAATCTCTCTTGCCAGATGAAGCAAAACACTAGACTAATGATGAATGTGCTTTTTCTGGGGAACAACATCTTCTGTGTTAAGCTGGGTATACACTGTACGATTTTTTTATTGCCCTTTTCGGGCCGACTTTTCAGGCGTAAGCTAAATTTTTAATCGGGCCGACTTAGGGCTGGGCGATATAGAAAAAAAGCTTACAATGATTCTTCTTCTTCTTCCTCTCAGATGAAAACACAAAAGCATGGCGGGGATGAGAGTGAAGCAGAGTTCTTTCTGTAAAATTGACAGACCGTAGTAGCCACTTTTGCTCAGCGCCATGTCTTTGTCCAAATATCGTCACCTGCCTTTTTCTTTTAGGGCTTTCAGCAATGTACTCAAATTGCCAAGGGGTAGGCCATTCTTCCTAGTGAGCTTCATATTCCCTTCTGCTCGCTCGCTTGGATAGACGAAATCCCCAGTATGCCATCTCACTGTGGAGCAGAGTCCGATGTGGTTTTCGTGAGCAGGTAGATCGCATCAGAGCATCGGGTCGCACAGTGTGAGAACATACATCGTGAGCTGTGAATTCACACTGTTCGACAAACCCTATGGTTTTGTCGAACAGTGTGAGCTGTAGCTGTGTGCAACGATTGAAAAATATCGCATAGCGTATGCCCAGCTTTACTGTCCCATGTTGGCAGCATTCAAGTATGGAATTAAAAACCAGTTCCTATTTACAAGTCCTGAATTTTGGTCATTTTCTTTATGATAATAAACAGTTATAATAAAAGAATATATAATATATAATATCAAAAGTAATCACTTTTAGTTCAGCGTTTAAGACCAGTAAAAAGATCTCTCATCAAAGATGCTCTCCGAAACTGTGGATATCCAAACTGGGCTTTTATCAAATCAGCAAGGAAATCCAAAAGACACATAACAGAAGACAGCGATGGGAAAATTAAACGCAAAAACATCACAATCCCTTTTATGTTGCTGGAGTGTCTGAAAAGCTCAAGAGGATTTTCTCCAAACACAAGATCCCAGTACATTTCAAGCCAAACCAAACCCTTAAACAGAGGAAGCTAGTGCATCCTAAAGATAAAACCCCCAGACCAAATATATGGCGGAGTGGTATATGCCCATTCAGTGCAGCGAGGAATGCTCTGATCTTTATATTGGCTTAAAACCAAACAACCTCTCCACAGACGCATGGCCCGAACACAGAAGCAGAGGCTGGCGTTCTGGACAAGACTACGCAGTACACCTACATCTTATGGACAAAGGACATTCTTTTGAGGACCAGAATGTCCATATTCTGGATAAAGAAAATAGGTGGTTTGAGAGGGGAGTGAAGGAAGCCATCTATGTTAAGAGAGAAAAACCAACTTTTAAACAGAGGTGGTGGGACTCAGATTCCAGCTTCCAAAAACATACAATTCCAATTCATAGACATGATCCCTTCCAGATATCACCAAACCCCCCACCCCATCACACAGAGGAACGAGGGACTCACCCGGCCCCAGCCGGGTGAACAATACCTCCTAAGCGCACCAACCCTTTACATAATCATAGACAGGTTTCAGGTTATTACAGGAGACAATCCCCCCTTAATGGCAATCCCCTTTAGCGACCGACCCCTAGAATCGCCAGACGGGTTCAGGATATTACAGGCTAGCGTATGGAAACTAACGCACCCATTCGCCGGTTTCCATTGCATAATGCTAAAACTATACAAAGGCGTTGTCTATATAAGACTCAAACTCACTCAAGTGATCCCGAGACATTTTGAATTGAGAAAGCTTCCTGAGAGGTGGCGAAACGTCTTCAAATCTTGGAAAACCAAGTCCAGTGGATATTTTTTGAATTTTACGAAGTGAATTAAAATATGTCCACCCTACCTCGCCCTGGCGCCGTGCTTTTGGTGTTGGACTGAAGAAGTTGTGTAGAATGGAGAGGTCGCTGCTGAAAAGAGCTGCTTCCTTCTCCACAATGTACTGCTTCAGAAGGGGGGATACCTCGTCTCCGAACAGAGCCTGGTTGTCCTGCCATATCTGTCTTTTTACCTCGACAGCACAAACTTTGTAGAGCTCCTTGTCCGCCATGACCATCTTCAGTTTCTTTTCTGGTACCTGAATAAAGATTGATGTGGGATGAAGTAATGGTCAGACAAGATGGTGTTAACCTTTTCCTTTCAACTAATTGATGCAAAGCTAGCAAAGACATTTAAAACATCTATTTAAGTTATTGACACTTGAAACAAAAAAGTGAGAAGTAAATTTAAAAAGGGCTTTCTCGGAACTACATGGGTAGCAATCACCAAGCTTTATGTCAGCGGCTTGTCAATGAATCAAATGTCAGAATCACTACAGGTCCATAACATCACATTGGTTGAGTTTAAAACTAAGTCCCCATCACTTCTGCATAAGTCATGGAGAAAATAATTAGACCATGAGGTCATGATCATCGTTTTTTCATGTAATCATCTTACAGGTAAAAAAAAAAAAAAATACTAAGACAAAAGGTGCTATGATATTTTTTTTTTTGTTACTTCATAATTCTGAACAATAATACATTCTCGTCAATAAAGTAATACGGCAATGAAAGCTCTGAAAATGACTGGTGTAACATTAGTTCAGTCTGCCGATACACTTTCCTGAACTGTAACAAATATTTATCTCTCTTAGAGTTGAAAACTGTACTTTTCAATGAAGATTACTTTAGACTAGTCTTAACTTTAAAGAAATACACTCTATACATTTCTGATGTGATAAATGACTATTCCCGCTGCAAATTTCTGGTTTTTGGTGCAATATCTACATAGGTGTATAGAGGCCCATTTCAGCAACTATCACTCCAGTGTTCTAATGGTACAATGTGCTTGCTCATTGGCTTAGAATGCTAATTGATGATTATGATTAGAAAAACCCTTGTGCAATCATGTTAACACATCGGAAACTGACCTTCCTTTGAGAAGATTGAGCATCACATTTGTGGGGTCAATTAAACGCTTCAAGTAGGCCTGAATTTGCATAAGAGAACTTTCATCTGAAACCTCTACAGTCTATTCTTGTTCCTTGTGAAATGAAGGCTATTCCATGTGAGAACTTCCCAAGAAATTTAAGATTTCCTATAATGGTGTGTACTACTCCCTTCAGAGGACAGCACAAACAGGCTTTAATCAGAGTAGAAAAAGAAGTGGGAGGCCGCTTTGCGTACCAACTGAGCAAGAAGATAAGTACATTAGAGTCTCTAGTTTGAGAAACAGACGCCACAGTAGAGATGTCCCGATCCAGGTTTTTAGACCTCCGATCAGATACTCGATATTGTTTTTCGGATCTCCGGACCGATAATCTATATTGGCCGCATACTCAGCCTATCCGAGCATATTTAAAGCTCTTACTCCTGTAAGTTTTAAAAATCATTTTTGGCAAGAAACAAGCATGTACTTAAGTTTAAGTTAAAGTATTTAGCCTTAGTTGTAAGACTCATGTTGAAAAGGGTTTTAGTAATCTTGATAACATCTAGCCAGCTGAATTAGGTGAGATTGAATAAAACACAATGATTTGTAACAACAAACTTACCTGTTTATTAAGAGATAAACACAAACTGGACAAAATTATGAATTGTAATCTGAAATTGCACAGTGAACAGTAAAACCGTAAACAGTTAAAGGTGCAAGTCTTACTGTAAGTTTTAATAAAAATGCAAAACAGGGAAACACTGGCGCAAATTAGTGATCCTATACGTGGATTGGATCGGGACAAGCCTACTACATATTACGTGTTTTTTCTCTGCTTGATGGCAAATCCTCCCTCTTCAAGTTGGCAATCCAGCGACGAACACGTCAGTGGAGGATCAGGAATCGGAAAGGTGAAATGACTAATTTATCTTCCACCACCTGTTTTAATGGTTAGGCCGGGAGACAGACCCAAAAAGACCTGTGTGTGTTGAAGGTGTTCTGGAAAATGCGGACTGGATTCGGGGAACACTGGCGCAAAATAGTGGAATGGATTGTTTCAATGTGCCGAAACTGGAAAATACTGGACCCGGATATTTTTTAAAAACTGGATCGGCAGTCTGGATCGGCATTTTTACGTATGCTTTACCGATACGCATTTTTTGCCAATATCGGCGTCCGATCCGATACAAGAGATGCGGATCGGACAAGCTTACATTGGTCTGATTGAGAAGGGACCCTAAATTTGTCGGAGTTGGAGAAAATATCTACTGATTAAAATATAAAGTTAAAAAAAACAAAATGAAAACAAACTGAAAATTGCATTTTCTCATGTTTAATCACTTAAAGGCCAAAGTTGAATTGATCACTAAAAGCATCTTAACATTCTTCTTGGATTTGTACCTCCAGAATTTTTCAGCTAACTAAAATATACACTTTAAACACACAGTTTGTACATAAACAGTGTCAACAGATTTACTGACTGACTGGAGGAAATAAAAGCTCCCCAAGTTGGGGAGGATGTACTGCCCCTAGTGGAGGAGTTAAAGTATTATTGGGGTCTTGTTTGAGAATGAGGGGAAGATAGAGCGGGAGATCGGCGGATTGGTGGGGCATCTGCTGTGAAGTGTGCAATGTACCGGTCTGTTGTGGTGAAGAGAGAGCTGAGCCAAAAAGCAAAGCTCTTGATTTACTGGTTGATCTACGTTCCAACCCTTATCTATGGTCATGAGCTTTGGGTCATGACTGAAAGAAAAAGATCCCTGATACAAGCGGCTGAAATGAGCATGTCTGGTCTCTCCCTTAGAGATAGAGTGAAGAGCTCAGACATCTGGGGAGGACTCAGAGTAGAGCCGCTGCTCCTCCAGAGGAGCCAGTTAAGGAGGCTCAGGCATCTGCTTAGGATGCCTCCTGGACGTCTCCCTGGTGAGGTCCCCACTGAAGCTGCTACCCCCGCGACCCAACCCCGGATAAGCGGAAGAAGATGGATGGATGGATGGATGGATGGATGGATGCAATGTTAATTTGTGGAAAATGTTTGTTTAAATCTTTGTTACTGTTGAAATAAGTACTTGCCTTAGGGAGATGCTTCAGAACCTGCATCACCACTGGCTGTATGGAAGGCATTTTCACCAGAGGAAAGCTCTTTTCCAACAGCTCTTCAAGCTTTCCATATCTGGGAAAACATTGAAAAGAAACATTAAAAATGTTGGGCTCATGTTTTCTATTGGCCCTCATATTGTTCCTTTCAGCAAACTTCCAAACTTAGCCAAGACATGCCTGTCTTCATCCTTGCCCTCTGCAATGACGGCCACTTGCTCCATCAGTTTTTCACGAAGCTCGTCGAAGACGGACTGGTGGAACTCCAACCGAGGTGTTCCATGAAGGTCGAGGAAGGGCAAAGCAGACTGCAGTGTAGGGAGCAGGATGCCATTTTCCATCTGTAGTCATAAAAAACAAAAAATAACTCATACAGAGGTCAGTTGATGTGCACAACAGCAGTGAGCTGAACACAATCACTACCCTATTCCACTGGTGGATTTGGTTTGTAATGTAAACTTTCTTGAGGAATTATGTTTAAATTTGTCATTGTATGGAGAACCCAAATTTTGTCCACAACACTAAACAGAATACCTTTTATTATTTTTATTACAATATAGGTAGATGGTGCATTAGTAGGGAGAGCCATTTCAATTAGTACTGCTATTAATACATTTTCAATAAATATTGACTGAAATAAATATCCCTAATGAAATAAAACAAATGAAACATGTTACAATGATTTGTATTTTATTATATTTCAAGATTTTTATTTATTCAAAGATTTAATAATTAGGTAATGTATTTATTTTATTATTTATTTATTTCATAATGGAGTATTATTTTGCCACACTTTTATTTTGTAAAGCTACTTTACATATTCAATCTTTTATTTTTTTAACTCAGTTTTTTGTATTTTATGCTAATTTTATTTCCTGTTCTGATATCTAAACGACGGGGCAGAGTTTTATCTGTAGGGGCGGCGCTGGTAACAGTTCAGCAAGTCAGGAGTGAAACAGGAACTACCTTGCAAAATAATCGGACAGGACAAGAACAATGCCTGAAAACAGAAGGAACTCAGGCTGACTGAGAGAAGAATATAATAATAATCATAATAAAAAATTTAGAGAATCGTCTGTGCCTGATCTGTCATGGGAAATGGGATCCTACTTCTGGGAGCTAACTTTTTGGCTTTGGGTTTATACATAAATATAGTCTTTTGAGTTGTATTTTTTAATTTTGTTTTAAACTTATGCTATATAATGCACAATCTAAAGAGAGACACAACTAAAATGCAGATACAAACATGTAAATCATATTTTGCTGGACTTTTTTTTTGCTGGTCACGGTTTTCGGTTCGGTATATGCTGATTGTTACACCGAAATCCTATAAAATTAAAGAATCCAAAAATTTAATGAACTGTAATTTATAATTTAATGATCTGCGAAAACCATGGATCTTTTTCCGCATGTTTTGCTGCTTTGAATTTCCAGATCATCTGGCGCATGCCCCTCTACCATCTCCTTAAGCTCAGAGCGGAGCCGGACGGGAGCCACAGCGGAGGATGTATACTTTGCTTTTGTGTAGGCAGTCAGGTCCCTTTGCTGGACCCTGTTGGCATACGTCATTCAGTGCTCTAAACACGGCCTCTGGCAGTCAGTAGGGATGAAATATAACATGGCTTATGTATGTAACTATGGTTCTATAAATCCTGGATGACCGCCAGAAAGTTCAGTCCCTCGGTCTCGCTGGGCTCACAAGAAGATGTAGGGACTGAACTCCCGGTGTCACATGGTTATATAGACTTATGTTGATCACAAGTTGGTCACATGTGACTTTGTTGAAAAAAAAAACAAATTTTCACCTGCAGATTGATCATTCCATGCATGAAGCACTGCCTCTTGCGGTTATCTGGGATTCATAGAACCATAGTTACATACATAACTCACGTTTCTGCAATACAGAGGGACTCCGCCAATCCTAACCAGTGCCGCACAACAGATAAAACCCTGCCTTCTCATTTGATTATAAGAACATGAAATAAAATAAGCTTATAAAAAAACAGTAAAGTAGCTTTACAAAATAAAACTGTCACAAAATAACTCAAGATAATAAAATGAATAAATAATTAAATAAAAAATAACTAAATAAAATAAATTAAGTAATAAATACATCTTCAAATATAATAGAATAAAATAAGATTTAAAATATTTTAAGATTTTGTCTATTTCATTAGGGATATTTATTTATTTAACAGAATATATATATTTTTTAAATGTATTAAGGCAGTATTTATTCATTTCAGAGAAAGAAAGATTTATTTGGTTTTAAATAATCAGACTTTCTGCACCTAGAGAAACATCATCTATACATGAGCTATAATGGCTTATTACTGGCTCTGCTTAAAAACTTTCTCCGTCGGTCCTAAATCTAAACTAATATGCGAAATTGAAACCTAAATGAAATGTTTGCCAACTGCATTACAGAGACAAAATACTTAACTCTTGGACTCCAGTTATATAATACAGTAAATACTGCTATAAAACCAGTATTTTCGTTTTAAGGCCTGGACTAATAAAAAGCATTCTCCTACATATTCCTCAGTTCATTGTAATGGTCTATTCTGTCTTCACCAGTAGATCTATAACAAAGGTTAGCATAGCATTTTTTTAGAATTAATAATGAATTTAAAGAGTAAGGACTTCTCAGGATTTCATTTAAATAAATCCGTTTTTGGACAAATAACGGAGCTGTTCACGTTACCTGAAACTGATCAATGGCTTTCAAAGGCTCTGTGCAGTTGGTCAGAGTTTCCTTTAAGTCTTCGCCATTGGCTATCCCGAGTTCCGGCAGCCCCGCGAACATCTTAGCTGTGCTCTGATCATTCACTTTGGACAAAAAGCCGGAGGAAGATATTCAAGCAGGTATTTTTGTAACAAACTGCCTAAACGGTTCGGGTAAACTGCAGTATACAGCATCTGACGGACATTACTTCCCTTGTGGTAACTTCAAAACAGTCCGTCAGAAATACGTGCGAACAAAGGTTCCGCGACACCTTCTTTCCGATTTTTTTTTTTTTTTTTTTTTGGCGCTTTAAAGGCACAGTAACGTTCATAAAGACACAAAAAACAGGGAAATGAAATTTTCACAAGAGTTTTTATTTAAAAATGTAACCCATTGCAACATGTAATATGGTGAAATATAATTCCATTCATTGCTATATTTCAGACATCCCAAGTTCCAAAACCTAATTTCAAGGAGATGCTTATCCCTCAATCCCGGGGGCAATGGATTCGCACTGTGCCCAATACAAACACACTTGAGGCCAGTAACTTTTCAACAACTGTTTATTAACTGACAGTTATTTCTTAAACACAAAACAGAACAGTGTTGGTCTTTTATTTTCAAGTTTCAATACTTTCAATCTTGTAGCCTTAAACATCGGTTGTACTTTCTGTTTTTCATGGGACTTCAGCATACAGTGCACCTCACCACGGTGTCATCATTCCTCACCATTGGCCGGTTCGAGATAGCGGCCATCGGTGGCAAGTGCCCCTGTAGATCATGTCCTGGTAGCTTCAGTGTTATTAAGATAGGATCCCAGTTTTCATCTGCTAAATGTTTATTTTTTCACAAATAAAGAAAAATTCTTAATTTTTTTCTGATGAATTTAACAGTTTTTCTTGAGTTCTAAATCTATTTTTATAGAAAACTGTAGTTTTAACTTAAATTAAGTCAAAAAAAATATGTAAAATTCCTAAATTATAAATGTATATTGACCTCATAAGAAAGAATTTTTATTGAACCTAATATAAAATAAATTTCTCTTCATGCAGCTATCTTAATATATTTGAATCCCTTGCCCTGTTTTTTTATTTCATGCTTTTCTGTGCCCCCATGAAAACAGGCTGACCCCCTCCTTGCCCCCTGGCTTCACTAGACGTGGATATACGTTAGTATATTCTGCTGGATATATGTTAGTATATAAAATTACTCCTATATATTTTTTTTTTTACCCGAGGAGCTTTGGGTGGTAACTAGGTGACTGCCAGAGAGTAACCCCAAACTTATCGGACTGATCCAATCAGCTCTCTGACAACCAGTCGCCTGGAAAGCTGGTTGAACAGAGCATCGCTTTGGACAGATACGCTGGACAGGTTCCACCAGCAAACCTCCTCCTCACACCCCGCTCTCTCTTGCTGTTCCTGCGCACTCGCAGTAGTTCTAATCTGCACATGAGGCACAAATTATTATATTGCCTGCCCGCTCTCACTCGCATTAAATAAACATCACTTTGCAAAGTCTAAAATCCGGGATAATTTATCCAACTCGCAGGCATCCGTGAACAACTATCTATATTGTGGAGACTCCCGGAACTTCCAGGAAACTTGGGATGTCTGATATTTATGTAAAACTTTTTCAAGCATGCCCCAGAGAAAATTTTAAGATCACAATAAAGCTCCTAAAAGGTAAACTGCCCTTGATTTAAATGAAATCTAAAACCACTAATTTAGTCATATAGACTATATGACTATACTAACAACTCTTTAGATGAGGGTAAGCAACAGGATGTAACTGATGTTTATTTTAACGAAGCAAAAGCAAAATAAGTTTAAGCTTCTGACTCATTATTGTGTAAACTATGAACTGGATGTGCATCAAAGATTTTGTGGTTTTTTTTTCTCTAGAACTATGTTGATGCATATCTTTATTTGATGTCTTACAGTTTATGTAAAACAAGTGCTGCCAGCAACATTTCTGACTGTCATTATGGTACCGATGCAGTACCACTAAAGGCTGTATCTGCAGAGATAAAGTCCCACTTCCTTTAAACAATCAAGGAGAAAGATACATGCACAAAATGTTTTAATTAAAAAAAGATTTTGATAAGGTCTGTGGTTGTTTAGTGCAAGGCAAATCTTTATGATTATACACACTTAATACTGTGGAAAACATGGGCCTCCTTATAGATATCTTCTGTATTTAACACATTTTTACACTTATTATCTTTGATAGGGCTGCACGGTGGGACAGTGTGGAACATGCTTTGCAGCTTGAAGGTTCTGGGATCAACTGAGTGTGTATGTGTGTGTGTGTGTGTGCGCGCATGGTTATATACCTTTGTGTGTCTTATCTCAAAAGCTCATTTTAATTCCACCCCCACCTAGACCTTCTTGTCATGTATCAATGGTATTTGATCATTTCAACTATTGTGGGCAAACCCAGGCTAGATTAATTTCATACCTATTACATAATGAACTAACTAAAAAAGTCTGTTAACTTGATGTGACCTAAAATATTTAAAAAAGTAACACAACAGAATTTGAACAGATAGAAACAAAATCGTTGATTTATTCAATGTTGCCTATCATGATGTGAATACTTGTCTAGGGTTTTCAGTTATTATCCCCAAATGGAGAAAATAGTAATGAACTTACCAGGAGTAACTGATGGTGCCGCCCCCAAAATGACTTAAAAAGCTCTGAGACAAAAATCATCAAGTGGTCACAAAAAGAAAACAGCTCTGTAACAACATCTAAAGGATTGAATTTGATTGAATTTTGCAGTGATTAAGATCAGTGTTTATAATTGAACGATAAGGAAAATATGGCAAAAGTGTATACATATAGGGTTTCAAGTCCAGAAGTTGTACTGTCCTAGAAAAAGAAAAACTTGCTGAATCGAGGCTCCACTGATATTGGCTTTTCATACTTCTTTCACATGCATTCAACTCTGAGTGGACCTACTCAGAGTTGATTAAACAAACTCACAGCAGCCAATGTCAAACCAAAATCAAATTTTCCAACCTTAGGCTAGATAAATTCAAAGTTGAGAAATTGAGTCTGAGTTTGCTAAACATCTTTTGTGAAAAAGGCCTCCCTGTCACATTTCCAAATCTGTATGAACACCACAAAGTATTCAGAAAACTCAAGAGGCTGAAGTTCAACTTTATAGTAAGGATGTCACAATCTTCAAAAATCTAATATTGGAATATATTGGCCTGCATCTAAACACATAGATATAAGCAAGGTGATAGAAACCTCACACTTCAATCTGTCAGGGCTCCTGTCTGTTTGTCTGTTTTTGTGTTTTGTCTCCCTTCCACCACCAGGGGCACCTGGTTCGGGTTCGCCTCCTCACACACCTGCTGACGGTTACCTCATTAACGGAGTGCTCTTAAGCTGCTGATTGCCACTACCTCGACGCCAGAGTGTTTGCCAGTTTTGGGTACTGTAGCCAAGCTGAGTTTTCTCTCAGTAAGACTGAGTTCTTGTCCTCCCATAGTTTTAACTTTGTTTTGTCTTTGCCTCTCGGCAGAAAGTCATCCTGCAAACTGGACCTTTTTCGACCTCCTCTCCCAGGAGGGATCAACTGAGTCTTAAAGGAATAGTACACCCAAAACATGATTAGCCTTTCATTTTTCTACTCACCCCTCATGCTGAGCAAAACTCTGGAGTACTTTTTTTATATGTCAAATGCATTTGGAGATCTGGGAGCCAAGGATTCAAAACAGGAGGTTTGGATCCAGTCTCCTTTTTTGAGTGACGCTGGAAATTACTCTCTGAGCAAGGGGAATCATCTTCACCCACGACCCCCGTTCAAGTGCAGCAGGAAATCTGAGTGGCAATCAGCGCCTCCGTCCATCTACACCGTCCCGAAGTTCTGGTAAACCCTGTTCCGGCCCTACCGAATCAGACATACACTGGAAAACCAACACACAGATTGGAGTCAAGGATCCTTCACTCTGAAATGTGGAAATGTGAGTCAACAATCAGATCCTCTCCTTCAAGATCATCGAATCAAATTTCCCACTGAGCCTGAACTAACAGTCTGTCTTCCTCGCCTTCTAGATGTTCCGGCTGAGCAGAGTTCAGGGAAACTCTGCACCTAGCTTAACTTCTTCAATAAAATCCGTCAAACTTTTCATCCGTGTCTCTCTGTTTGGTTTCACTGCATGTGGGTCCGAGCCTTAGATAAAATCATGACACTATCCACTTCTTTAAAAAGAAGTGGTCTCCTATGATTAATAATACATCTCCCAGTGTTTTTCACATTGGAAATGAAACATAAAACATGGCAAAAGTGTTGATGTTGTTGCAAGACCACATGCTATCCCTCTCATAAGTCGGTGATTGTGACCTTATTGCCCAACCATTTGATGATTGGTGTAGCCAGTGATGTAACACCATGGGAAACGTGGCAGTTGTAGAAAAAAAGCAGGTTCTACTTTGTATTTAAATGTGATTGCAATGTGGTCTACTATGTGCAAAATGCCTTGAAAAGTTTAAAAGACTGATGCATTAAATTTTTTTTACAGATTTTACAAAAGTATTGTGTTGTCTCTAGAAAACAGATAAAAGATCAAATAAAGATATTCTTTGGAGTATGATTTTAGTGAATGTTCATGTTTCAGAAATAATGAATTTTTTTTTTCTAAAATGAAAATGTAGATTTAGGCAAGCTAGAATAACTTTTGTAACAATTGATAAAAGTATAGTTAAAACACAACTGTAAAGGTAAAAAATGAGATGGGTGCAAAGGACCAATAATTGATGGTGTCTATGCTTGTCATCATGATACATTTATGCTGTGTATGTCTTAGGTACAGGAGCCATAAAATTTACCAAGATAAGTTCTACAGGGGCACTGACCCCTGCTGGCCTCTGTCTAGAACCACCCATGATGGAGCGTCCTCCTCTCTAACAGAATATCATGAGGGAGATTTTGTGACCTTAAAGGTATAGTCGAGGATGTTGTTTTTCTGAGTGGATAATTAAAATAAGTGGTCCTCCCAGTTGTCAATCATTCTGGTGATATGTTTATGTAAGGCTGTTCTACATGCTCGTCCCCATTTTCACTGTGGTGAGTCTGACATAGTGGAAAAACTACAAATCCCTAAAAGTAAGCTTGTATGAGCAATGCAAACAGCAACTTTTAAAGAGAACGTGCACAAGGAGAAATGCGCTCATGCATGTGATTAATAGTCGTTCCCTCTCAGGTGCAGGTACAGTTGTTGTGTTGTGCATGTGCATTTTTTTTAATTGGAGAGGGTGGGTCTTTTCAAAAATCTGCAAAGATTCTCCACTATACCTTTAAGCTCAAGTGCTTTCAAAGATTTACCACCGTGAATTCAAAGTTTGCTTGGCCAATCTAAAAATTCCAGTTTTTATAATAGCAAAATAAAAACAGAAGAAATCCATATAGAGAGTCTCCACTGAGAGCCAATATTTTTCAGAGCAGAGTATGATGTTTGTTCAACATGTTATATTAGACGATTGCTTTGCTGGTGACAGTTCTTGGTTAGTTTAATTTTATACAAACAGTTGTGGTTACAAATTTGTTTTATAAACCAAATGCTGAAGAAAAAAAAACTTCTTAGCTCTTAAAAAAACTCAGGTGGTGTGTTACCCTTAGAATCTGAAATCTTCTCCTCTAATGTTTGCATTGCTGCAGATCATCATGCCATATACCAGAACAAAAAGAAGAAATACAACAAAGAGGAAGATGATGCCACTCCAACATTTCGGGGGGAGAGCCTTCATCACGCTAAGACTCTCTGCTGGCACTTTATTGCTCACGTTCAGCATATATCCCAAAGCCCATCCCACAGAAGCTCCCCCTGCCTGTAGTGAAAACAGAGAGATGGTTTACATCAAATAAGGACCATTATGGTGTTTGTTCTGTTTATGTCTCACCTTCTTCTGAAAGGAAATAGAAGGAAAGGAAGCCTCATCAAAATGGTACGCATTGGTTAATAGAATCTGTACAAAATTTGACATGGCACAGATATTCTTCATGTATTTCTCTGACTGATTTGTCTTGTCCATTATCTGTAAATGAGAAAAAATAGGTTCCATTTCAGTCCTAATATGTCTGTGATAACTTTTTACTTTTAATCCTTGTATATATACTAATTACTTTAAATGTCTACAGTATGTAGTTGTAGAAAAGTACCTCTCTGATAGTCATATTGCAGATAAGCTTGGCTGCTTCCACAGCACGGCTAGGCGATGTGAGCGTTATGTTGGTAATTTCTTTGATGTATTTCTGAGTGAAGTAGAAAGCGGAGAATGCCTGTGAAGAGACAATACACTGTTACAACCAGGATTACATCTTATTAATCCACATATATATACATTTTTAAAACATGCTTAAAATGATCCAAGCAGACCATGAGGCTGCAAAAAATATTAAGGAAAAACAAGGAACAAGTTGAACAGACAATGGGGTATGTAGAACAAGGCATAGGCGACATGAAGAAAAGAAGATGACAAGAAAACAATCACTACAAGGTTGCAAAATATAATGGCAGGGGTAGAGGTCACCTTCCAGTAGGCCTGGACCTAAACAACCAGCCAGAGCTACAAAGGGGTAGTTTAACTCAAAGTATCAGATTTACATCAGAAATTAAGATAAAATTCTACAAAAATTATAATTATGTTCCACTTAAGATTAAAAACCTTTCTGTTATCTCTCTCTTTCTCTGTCTGTCTGTCTGAAAGACATATCATTATTTTTAGATGATGTATATTGTATAGTTTTTACCTGTTTTGCCATTTACAACACATATCAAATGCAAAATGAAAGCCAGGAGTAAAGCAAACTAATTAGTATATTTAGTGCCATACACAGATCAAACTGGGACATGGATAGGCATTGCAAAGGCAGACTAAATGAAGCTGGTTAAATAGTAAGTTAAAGGGACTTATAGACATGAGTTAAACTGCATGGCAGTATAGGAAAACCAAAACGAAAATTAATAATAAAGAACTAACGTAAAAATCCTACATTTACAGAGAACCTAGAATAATTATAAAAAATAAAAGGAAAACTCAAAACAATAATGTGCATTGGAAATACTGTAGTACTTATGGAGACAAAAGGAATAAATCACATTATCAGGATGGCAGGAAAATGGTCCAAATAAACACACAAAAATGTAAATTAGAAACTCTGAAATCACCAAATCATGGAAAAGAGAGGATACTTATTGTTTGACTGATGTGACAAGTTACAGATCTAAAGATACCACTTTAACATTTTCACTGTGTTCAAGCTCAGTATATTTACACAAACAATATCACTTATCAATGAACTGACTTTGAGAGAGCCCTTCTCATAGTTTCCACCAATTGGTAGTTGTGATGCTCTTATCAGGAAAAGGGACTCTATGTAACCTTTGGACAGCTCTGGTAAAATAGCTTTATCATCGGAAATGCATATAAAATTTCCACTTCAACTCATTATTGCATTATTTAATGTTAATCTGGATAATAAAATGCAAACTACATCAAGTTGAAATTGTAACAATGCAATAATTACTGTTTTCTGTGTTCATCAGTGGATTTGGCACCAAAACACCCTAGGTCAGAAGTCTGTTAATGATTTTGATACTGTGTTGAAAAAAAAAAAAAAATAAAAGTAGTTTTTAGGATGAGCTTTAGAAATAGGTAATGAGGAGGGGCAGATCATTACACAGTTTTGGCGCAACAGCGAAAAAAGCTCTGTCCCCTTTGAGCTTCCGCCTGGAGCTCGATATCTCCAGGAGCAGCAGGTGAGGAGGGGCCAAACTATTTAAAGCTTTAAAACCAAATAAATTTTTCCTAAAATAAAACCTAAAAGGGACAGGTAGCCAATGGAGGGACGCCAGCACTGTTATGTGCTCCCTCTTATGTACCTGCAGTTAAAATGGATGTGACCGAATTTTGCACCAATTTTGGGTGCGAGGGAGGACTGGTTCACCCCATGAATAAAGTGCAACGTTCCAGCAGAAATGTAACAAGGGCACAGATTACTGGTCTCAGATTAGAGACGCTTCTCCAGAGCATAAAAAGGAGTTGGCTGCATATGCTCCCTGGACGCCTCCCTATAGAGGTGTTCCAGGCATGTCCCACTGGGATGCGGCCCAGGTGACAGCCCGGGGGAGGCTGGAGGGGCTTTGTCTTTCGCACTGGCCCCAGAATGCCTCAGACTTCCCCCAGAGTAGCTGTAGGAGTTGTCTGAGGGAAGGAAAGTCTTGGTGTCTCTGTTTAGACTGCGACCTGGTTGTGGCTAAGTGGAAGATAACGAGTATGAGTTTTAGTCAAGCAGAAATTTCTCCTGAATAAACTTCTGCTCCATAAAGTCTTTAAACAAGGGCTGCAGTTAGCTGTAAGGGAAATGATGAATCTGAAAAGTTAGCATAGAGTAAATTTGTGCCAGATTCTTCAAACATATGTCTAAATGTATTTATTTTTATTTTTAAAGATCATCTTACCATGAAGCTCCCTGTCACCTTTGGCTGAAACACTCCATCAAAGGAACACATTGAGTAGGAACAGTGGCTAAAATTGAAGATTTCAGATACAGTTTTGACACACTGGTTGTAATCTCCATTGCCCACCACTTTTATAGTCATCTGAGAATATTGGGCTGGTCTGTATTCCTTTGTACAAGGAGAATCAAAGATGTCTTTCTCTAGGTTCATAGAAATATTAAACATTCGTGGATAGCAGGGGTTGATTAGATGTCCTGTTCACATCTAAACATTAAATCAGAGTATATCATTCAACAATTACTCGGTACTTGAGTGACCTTTAACATGTTCCTTTTTTACTCTCTCTTGAGTGTTTTCTTCTATTACTAGTTTTTACTTTTATTTGAGAAAAAAAATGTTAAAGTACTGCTGCTATTACTTGACTACAATTTTGGGGAAGGCTACCCAACTCTGATAACTACCTCAAGACTGATAGGAGCCCCCTCTATTTTTTACAGCAACAGCAGAAGTGAAAAAGGATTTCTCTCTTCAACTCATTGCAAGGTAACAGTTCTGAGGCTTGACAGAACCCAAAGCACAAAGGACTGCAAACGGTTAGATAACAAAAAATCATGGTCCCAGTTCTATACACTTATTGCATTCTTTTCCTTTTATATAGCGCTATGATTGCATTTTGGATTGTCTAAGATCTATAGAGTTGATCTTGGACTAAAGAAAAAAGGAAAGTATTCACTACTGTACTGTAAATATAATTAGATTATTATCCATGCGAAAGCTTGAAAGGTCTTGTTTAGAAGATTTCTAAAAGACGTTTCGCCTGTCACCCAAGAGGCTTATTAAGTTCTAAGAAATGGTGGGGAGCACTGAGATGAATATACTGTAGGCGTAACAATGAACTGGGGAAAACAAAATATGGCTCTTATTGTAATGCGCCGGATACAGACCCAAGATTCACCACAACAGGTCAGTGACAATTTTAATAGTTTATTAAAAAGACAGGTAATAGAAACCCTGACTCTTGGGCATACAGCTCTCGTGTGCAGGCTGGTAAGTCCTGACTACGCATGGAGTCCAGACTCTGAGAGCCAGCCAGGGACAGGCAGTGTGTCCAGAGATAGGTTCAGACATCCAGCAGATGAACAGAGGGAATATCCAGTAGGTTTGTCCAGTTTAGGATCCAGATATGAACTCTGAGTATCAAAGAATGTTGGAGGAGGCAGATAGGTTCAGTAACTTGCAGGCAGAACGGGTCATAACCACAGATAATCAATCCAGTATCCAGAGACTGACAGAGCTGTTCTCAGGCAGGCAGACAAATCCAACAAGAGGTCAGGCAGGCTCAAAGATCAGGGGACAAGACAGGATCTATAACAGGCAGGCAGGCAGACGGGTTTTCAGGAAACAGGCTGGAAGGTTCTCACTGGGTTGGCTCGAAACAATCTGGCACTGGAGACTGATCGGGACGGAGCTTATATGCAGGAGGCGACAAGTGAAACCAGTGGAGATGACTGCAAAGAGGGTGGAGACTGAACCAGAGTGATAATAGGAGACAGAGTCAGCTCCAGTTCCAGGATCATCACACTCATCCCTCCTACTGGATTGGCCATGGAGGTGTCAATGCTCATTAGGGGGTTCTGATGCGTCGTTTACTCCCTTGTCAGAGTGATTTCGGTCACATGGCTCATTAAAATGTAAGGGCAGTTAAGAGGGGAATCTTCTGGTTATGTCTAAGACCACCTCTTCTATTGAGGGATGTTTTTTCCAGTTAACAATGATGGCTTCCTTAGCTCCCTGCTCAAACCATCTTTCTTCCTTGGCCAGAATATGGACGTTGTTGTCCTCAAACTATTGTCCTTTAGCGTTCATGTGTGGGTGAACAGCTGAGTCCTGTCCTGAGGAGCTGGCCCTTCTGTGTTGAGCCACGCATCTGTGAAGCGGTTGCTTGGTCTCTCCATTATACAGGTCTGTGCACTCTTCATGACATGTGCGGTGTAAACAAAGTTGTTGGCCTTGTTTCTGTGTGTCTTATCTTTATGGTGAAGCAGTTTTTGTCTCAAGGTGTTGCCGGGTTTGAAGACCTGACATCGATACTGGACACTGATGACCATGGTCTCCAATGATGTCATATCTCACATCTCACTGAACTTTTCAAGCTTGACCATTACCTGGATGACTGAGAATCTTCACAGACATATCCATGGGAAGTTTTTATTTTAGTGGTTCCAGTTTGCAGATAGTTTGCATATTTTGAAGAATCTGGATCACTATAGAGTTGTCTTTTGTAATATATGTATAATGTAATATAAATTAAGATTGAGGCGTGACAGAAAGGAATGTTCTCATCTGTTGGTATGCATAGAATGAAGCTTAGATGCAGATTAAGCTCTTAAAATTTTGGATTGTTTTACTTCTCTCGCACAAATCAAAATGCATTGTCTTTTCAGTTCTCTGGATAATTGGTTGTCGAAACGCTTGTTTGAACCCATATAAAGATAAACGCACCAGAAACCTAACCTGAAATTTGTATCATTGATACCTGGATAAGATGAGCCAACAGTTTCCTGAGAAACTGGTCTTGTCCATAGCACAGGAAACTCTGGGTGTACAATGTGTAGGTTTTTCCATAAAGGGTTAGTTTCATCAGATTATCTTGGTTCTCCAACTTTTGGGAGGTTTGAAATGTAATCTGAGTGGAAGCTCCACCTAAATCCAAAGCTCCAGTTGTGCTTCTTCCTGGATTCAGCCAACGTCCAACAAAACCATACTGAAAAGCAGGAAACATTGTATTTAGTACAAAAACACATATTGAAATGTTTTAAAACTCATTCAGTGTAAATGAATCATCACATGTTTGAATGTTATTAATATAGGAATAATAAAAATAAAAACATTTTTGGCTGTTTTTTTTTTGTGCATGATCATGCATCTAAATCTGTCTTCTTTTTCACATTTATTGTACTAAAATAAATAGACACAATCATGACAGCAGTGTGAGTTAGAACAGTACATATTTGTACAGAAATTGTCCTGTTTTTACAGGGTGACACTCACAATTTTTTGATTGATACTTTATATACATCCATCCATCCATTTTCTTTACATGCTTAATCCCAAGTGGGGGTGCTTAAAGGGGTGCTGGTGCCTATCTCCAGTTGTCTATGGAAGTAGAACTGACAGGTCGCGATTCCATCACAGGACAATCAGGAAAAACAACCAATTACACACACACTCACACCTAAGGACAATTTAGAGAGCAGTGCACCCTAGGCCCGTCCACCTGAAGAGGAACCCTTGCTTCGCCTTCAAATTTTTCACCAAACCAGCCTCTCATCCATCTGAAGCCGTTTCGGGGGTCTGTAACGATCTTTTTTTATTCAGCTAGGTGGGAAGATTTTGGCTTGCCGTTCGTGTTTCCATCTTTGCGGCTCTAACATATTACTTTTTTACCGCGCATGTGTCTGCCGTCGCCTCTAAACACGCATAAGCGACACAGTATCCACAACAACAATGGGGCCGTTGCTGCTAATGCTACTCACCCTGCTGTCGGACTTACAACAGAATCTTCTTCTTCTGGAATATCTCCGGGAAGAACAGAGCAATATATCGGCTGACATATAGTTCAGCACCTGAATTTGACTGAACCCATGAAACTGGACCCGCCAGGGGGCAACCATGTATAAATAATATAAGTCTCGCGCATGCCCAACGCGTTTTGTACGCTTATTTTGCTTCAGCACCACATAGGCGCCACTTACAGGCCTGGCATACATTTTGCAACGTTTTCTTGCATTCATTGTGGGCAGCTCACATTTATTTTGTCACTAACATGCAGGACAACGTTTTCTGCAGAAAAATATCAGCGTTTTGTGTTAGTTTTGACTTCGTGTTGTGGACGGGATTTCTAACAGTCATGTTTTTTTGGACTGTGGGAGGAAGCCAGAGTACCCAGAGAACCCATGCATGCTCAGGAGGAACAATACACAAACTCCATCACAGAAGAGCCAGACTACAGGGCAGAAAAACCAAGCAGAACCTTCTTGCTGCAAGGCCAGCTTGAGGTGTGCCATACCTAGATCACTGGCGATATACTTTTATGAATTCATTGTGTAATATCCCTTATAATCCCTCTTTCAAAACAATAATACTCTAAACTGGGAGGAAGTAAAACTAAGTATGAAACGTCTTCATAACATACTTCAGAGGTGGCCTGAGACATTTGTATTTGCATATGAGGGTATTTATTTGGTTATTCTAGGACAATGATGATGTGGTGCTAATCCTCAGAAGTATAGTACTTTGTAAACTCTTTAGGCAGGTTTGAAAAATGCTGTAAACAAAGAATGCTTTTAAAAAATGGAGATGTTAACCATTTTTTGGATCAATCATCAAAATACACTGAATAAACCTTGTTGCATTTTATTTTATGCGCTGCATAGATTTTATTGTGTTTTATTGGCTCTCGTACTGTGAGTCAATAGATACAGTTTGTAACCTGGTCGGCCATTTTCTGGGGGCAACTGCTTGGTTTGCTTGCCTTTGTTGCAACAGGCCTGTTCATTGTACCACAGTTCTATTAAAAAGGTAAATAAATAAATTAGAAAATTATGAAAAACTTTATTTTTAGCTCATATAAGAAAGTTAAACTGGCTACAAATATATTAGACTGACAAAAAAAAAATATTTTTAGGGCAGAAATGTTAGGGCCACCTTATTACCTGTATGATCATGGAGAAGGCGGCTGACTTCAGCACAATGACTGCAGCACAATTTGCTTTATTCATGTCATTTTGTACAAAGTATTAATCAAGCCTAGGAGCTGGCAGAAGTAGAGACAGACACATGGCCCACATGCTGATGGCTAGGCGCTGGCGGTCCTCCTCTGAAGCCGGTAATTGATGCATAAATTAGCAAAATGCAGAAATCTGCCGGCAGAATATGTTACGCTTTTATTATCCTGGTGCCTGCAGTTTAGATTATTTAGATATGAAAAACACCTACCAGCGCTGCGCGGTGAGAACCCGAGAGGCGACCGGGCCGGAGGCTGCTGTTGAATGGGATTCAACTGACGGCGCACCGCTGGTATGTGGGGGTTTGAGGCTCCGACAGAACTAATATTGGAAGGCAGGATGACGGATGGACTGACGCTGCAATTATTAAGTTTTTCAGGTTGACTTTCTCACTTAAAAACATATTAAAACTTCACTTTATTTCCACTGATCACAGCAAATATAGCTGCAAGGCAAAGAAAGGATAGAGTAGTTCTACCAACGCTGTCAGACACGCACTTTTGCATCCGGGCAAAGCTAGAGCAGCAAAGCACAGCTTCAACCGCCCGTCAGAACTAACTGAGTACAAGCAGCAAAAAATGAAGCAGCAGACTCTTGCTCTTGCTAGCGTCCGGTAAACGATATTATTGCGTACTTTGAACGGACCGGTTCACAATCGATGTCCGAGCAGTTGAAGTTCCTTTGTCAGACCTCCCGGAATAACAGCAAGCACAGCGTTCATTTGTTTCACCATGTTGTTTTCACATGGCTGTGAGATGGGCGCGCATGGAGTCACAGATTAGCTGCGATGGGATGCGTGGAAAAAACACCTGGTCTCCTTACATACACCCTCCCTCAGCCTCCTGTCATCTCTGACTCAGTAATGAGGGAGATGATACCACTCAAGCACATATGTTCTTTTACTTATACACAATCCACGCCCACACTTCCCCCTTTAAAAGTTCTCATGTAGTGGTCTCAACAACTTCGGCGTAACAACACACATAGAGAGGCGCACCGCACTATAGGCGGCGCCGCACACATTTTGAGGAAAAAAGGCGTTTATATGCGCCTTATCGTTTGCGCAAAATCACGGTAAAGTGCATTTCTCTTTGAAATTCATATTTATGTTTAAGGTCTTTGGAACATTTAATCCAATTTTTTCACTGCAAAAAAGAGTTACTTGTACAAAATACTTTGTAAAATAGTATTTTAACTTATAATATAGTGTCATAGCCTGGTCTACATTACCGGATTCATTTCCGGTTGCAAGTTGGACACCACCGAGGTTGCCCTTTATCAGTGTGGGGAAAGTTATCTTTCTACGTGAACTAGTTAAAAGTTCAGTTCACACATTTTAAAATAAACTAGTTCAGTTCATAGTTCATAATTCAAAATTTTGAACTAAGTTCACAGTTCCAAAAATGAACTAGATCATAATTCCTTTTTTTTTTTCATATATTGCTCAATTACACCATAGCCTACTGTAGCACCACAGACAGCAATTATTTTATCAGTTGTAACACTGAAACTGTGCGTCACACTAGTAGCAGCTGCAGCTTTCACCCCTACAGTATATTCTCAAAACCATCAGGAAAAATGTGCTGCTTGAATGGTCTTTTTTATGAGGAATTATTAAAAGAAAAACAGGAAAGTAGTCTTTAAGGTGCAAATGTTTTTTTAGTTTTAATAATTTTTTTTCAATTTGAAATTCCCATTTCAGTACATACTAAAAAAGGGAATACTGGAATCCTGGAAAATTATACCAGGCAGGTTTAACAAACAAGTCACATGAATAGTAAAACCCTCAAGAACATTTTACTAACAACACAAACTGAGGGACCAGGCTGAGGTAGGAATTTAAGGTTACTGAAGTCTGGGATTTTTTTACTAGAAGCCCGGCCGAGGGCAAAAGTTTACCCAGAAGAAATGTAAGATTGTTGCCATCATCCTCTCCACAGCCACCTGGTCATAAAACTGTTTTAAGTGATCATACTGCTGCTTTTGTCGCCTCCAAGTTCGCCTCCATGCTGCTGTGGCTTCCACGCTGCATTTTGTGTTTAGCTGGTGTTGCCAGATAGGTGTTTTTCCCGCTACATATTAAGGCCTGTTTACGGTGTGATTTAGCCGGGGTTTAGCCTGGAAGGCTCTATAGAAATCTGGCAACCTATTATGCAGGAGTTGAACTGAGAAAGGCGTGCAGTTCACGAACACCAGAATGAACAAGTTCACAATAGCGTTCATCGAGGCAGTAATGCCTGATGAGCGGTTATTATTAAAATATATGAGCAGCAAAAATATGAGCGAGTTCATGAACTTTTCGTTCAGTGAGCGGCGTTCAGGCACAACACTGCCCTTTATCATCGATTCATTTCATAACTTTTATGGACAGAATTTCTATTTCCCAACCAAGGTGTTGAAGGATCTGTTTTGGTGGCCTTAGAATGGCATATCTGCTATTCTCGGATGACAGGGTTCTATTGACTTCATCAGGGCGTGACCTACAGCTCTCACCGGAGTTCTTCGCAGTCAAGTGTGAAGCGGCCGGGATGACGATCAGTGCGTCCAAATCTGAGACCCTGGTTTTGAGTATTTTTTGGGGGGGGTTTATTCATGAATGAGGGGAAGATGGAGGAGGATATCGACAGAAGGACTGGTACTGCATCTGCTGTGAAGCAGGCACTCTACAGGTCCATATGTGGTAGAGAGATTTGAGCTAAAAGGCAAAGTTCTTAATTTACCGGTCGATCTGCGTTCCTACCCTCTTCTATGATCATGAATTTTGGGTCATGACAGAAAGAACAAGATCCCACATACAAGTGGCTGAAATGAGTTTTTTCCGTAGTAATTCTGGGCTCTCCCTTAGAGATAAGGTGAGGAGCTCAGTCATCTGGCCAGTATTTCTCCACAGAGTGGCTCGGGCATCTGGCTAGGATGCCTCATGGACGCCTCCCTGGTGAGGTGTTACATGTATGTCCCTCCAGCAGGAGACCCAGAGGGAGATGTTTCTCGGCTGGCCTGTGAGCGCCTTGGGATTCCCCTGGATGAGCCCTCCCAAGTGTCTGTCACCAGAGGAGAGGGCGGCTGAAGCTACTGGAAGATCAAGTCTTAAATAGGTGGATGACAAAAGATGGATGGATGGATGGATGGATGGATGGATGGATGGATGGATGGATATGGATGGATGGATGGATGGATGGATGGATGGATGGATGGATGGATGGATGGATGGATGGATGCCCTTTAATTGCAGGACTGGCTTCCAGTGCTTACTTCCAGTACTGGCTGTATAAATGGTGGCACCCTATCCCTGCAGTACGACTTCTGACCATTCTAGGAATGAAAGACGGTTTTTGCTACCAGCTGATTTTGGGATACCAGGAGAAACACACCAGCAATTGTGTAATGTAAACACCATTTCTTGCTTACATCATACAAGCATACATCATGCAACATTGTGCAGGGTGCAGTGGAGTACAGCAACTCACAAGATCACTAGACTCCAGCCAGAGTAGGTTTGGATCATGAGCAGATGAACAGGAAGGTTTTTGATCATTTAGAGAATCAGATGTCAAATTTGAGGAACATATTCTATGGAACCTGGGAATTCCAACTTCACACCTCTATTTTTGTTTTGCTGTATCAGTGATATTAGTTTTACAATAAAGGTTAAGGGCAGTTTAGGTAAGAAATTGTCTTTTTGGCTTCCCAACAAAAATTTGAAAAAGGTCTTAGAAATGCTATTGTTTTACATAATAGCGTCCAAAGTAAATTAAGATTAAGGTTTTTAAAGTTTTAAAAAGGGTTTCAACCTTTTCAGGATCCAAGCTCAATATAAGAAACATTCTTATCTCTATATTTGGGGGAGATATACAATCATATGATCTGTTGTGAAAAAGCTATATTACTTAATAGGTGTGTTTGCAGCTGCACGATTTAACATCATCATGTTTCTGAATCAAAAGGCTGCTCTACATCTGCTACAACTATTATGCATTCCATTACTTATTCACTTCAGTAACGGCAGGCAAATACAACTTACCTTAACAAAATTTTCAAGTAAGTAGTTGACTGTGACCCAGCCATAGGCCCCCTCGGCCTGCCCAGTCAGGATTCTGGCTTCCTTATACAGGAAAGGGTAAGACTGCAGTTCATTCTGTACTTCTTGCAGGACACGTCCAGACTCTGTATGATTGATTATGCTGTAAAAATGAGAAGTGTAATGAAAGAAAAAGAAAACTGTCAAGATATTTTGATGCATACTATCACAAATGGAGTGACTGAAAAAGCAGGTAGAAAATTATGTCTTGTATTTAAGAAACTTTATAGTAACCTAAGTAGCCTCATCCCTGCTGTAGCACCCAAGCAAAGTGGAGTCTGGTGATGTCTAGATTGCGGAATCTCCTTTAGTGCGTGCTTCATACATTCCTGCAAACTCTTGGCAGCACCACCAGGTTTTCCAGCATAACTAGATATCCCACCACCTGGACAAAAAGAGTATGGCAGCTGTACTAAGAAAGAGACTTCGTATGAACTTCATAGAATTACACTTCCTTTTTCCAAGATGTGGTTTCCAAGGGACTTCAAAAATAAACCAAATTAAAAGGGAACAAATTTAAGTTACCAATGTGCCCCCAGCAGGGGCAAATTGTGAGGAAGTCACCTATTTCACAATGAAGTCAACTCTTTCACAAGAACTTGCATTACTGTAATGAAATGAAGAGAGTTGATGATTTTAATCTGATGACAGAGTGGAAGTGAAAGTGACCTTTCTAATATAGACAGTCACTTTCACTTCCATCTGGACATTCAGGGTTAAATGTGAATTTCTGGAGAGAAAAAAAACAACTTCTTTTTGCATTTATATATATAGATATATTAAGAAGAAGTCAATCAGCTCATCCACTGGGGCAATCAGGACCACCTGGAGCTTAATCCTGAAAAAACACTGGGGATGACTGATTTAGATGTTAAATCATTTTACATTCATAAACACATTTCTAAACATCTTAAAACAGGTGCCAACATGCTTTGCACCTGTTGTAAAGATGCAAAATGTGTAGGCAGCTGTTTTAAGAAGTGAGACCTTCAGAACATCAGGCCATTAGGCACTATTTTCCAACTTAAAAACTTGGTCACAAGCAACACCTACCACTGAGCACATGATCACATGATTAAGATCCTAAATAAGGCTTCAAGATTATAGCACTGTCATGTTCTTTAGAAACTAAACACAGTGACAAAGGACATTTTTTTTCTAACAAGTCAACAACTTATTTATGATACCATGATAAATTTATTGAGACATTAGCTGAAAATGTAGATAGGTAACACAGATATAAAAAGAACTCACTGATTTATTATTAAACAACAACCTCATAAGATAAGCACAGAATATTGAACTCTTCATAGATAGGATATATTTTTTGTTTCAAGAATAGAAAACGAAATATCAAAAAAAAAATATATAATAATGTAGAATTAACTCAAAGGGAATCTTGAGTCCAAGTCGATTTTCAGTAGATGTGTTTATTGGTTAATATTTTTTTTATTAAAAGTGTTTTCAGATGCTTACATGTTTAAAGTCCAGGGGTGCTCTGTAACTTTTTGGTTCCTCAAAGAATTTCTGGTTTTACAAACTCTGGGAATCATATTGAGAATTAGAGGTTACAGCCATGAGCTCTTGCTCTCCTGTCAGTTTGATATTTGCATTAATGCAAATACAGGTTCCATTTGCCCATCAGGCTTGCTTTCTACTAAATCGCATATTTTTCAGAATTAAGATACTTCAAGTATTTCTCTGTAAGAAACGACTTCCTTTAAGCCGTGAATGAACATTTCACTTTTTCCCAAACAAAAGACCATTTTCTAAGACATAGAGGGTCAGTGTGGAGCCAGAAGAATGAATCCTCTTTAAGACCTTTCATCACTGACTATAAAGGATATGTTTTAATATAAAATTTGTCCAATTTTTAAAACTCAGTGTCATTTATAAAGAAACTTCCCGAGGACCACTTTTGCAGCTTGTCGAACTCAGCTTTATTGTCCAATGTGCACTTAACAATAACAAGACGTACAGTGTATATGCGTTAGCCTGCTCCCGGCTACGGAAGCCCAACCATGCCATATCAGTACACTTAGTTTTCAATGTTCAATCTTGACAACACTTATACTTAACTACTTCTCATTCTAGGCAACACTAAATACATCATGAATCCCCCCTTATGTCTCGGAGGTGCATATTAACTAACTCACCTGCACTCTCTTAGTGCCTAGTTAGTTACTAGAACCTAATGTTAACAAATTTGGTCATTTTTCATTAAAGTCTTTTACAGGTTGTGGTTTGGTACTAATGGCCTTCTATACGAAATAAAACGGACAATAGCCACAACAGTAATCCCTTTGATTTGTCATTGTGATTGCACAGTACAACAAAATCTGTCCTTTGCATTTAGCCTATCTCTGACTGCTTGTTGCCTAAAGATGACTTAGAAAGCCAAAAACGAAAGGTCTGGACAAAGTATGTATGTACCTTCTGCTTTTTGGATTGAGTAAGGATACTTATAAATATATTTTTTTCATTTTAATTTATATTATCAATAGGTTGTTGATATTTTACTAGTGAATTACACAACAGGCCACTGTGAGGATGGCAGAGTGAGGAATGCAAACAGGCACTATAATAACATGGGAATATTTACAGGGCAAGTAAAATAGCTGAAGACCAACTGCCAGCAGTTCAATGTCCAGGCAACAATTTTTCTCCTTGACTATTACATGAGCAGGATTGCACCAACGGCTATTTACTAGAACAGCAAACCCCCTTTCTTTTACCTAACTGCTCTCAGTGCTATTCCTGACTGCACTAACAGTCCAGTAGCAATCAATTGACACAATGACATCAGGAATTTTTGGACTCAGTCATGTTTTTGTGAAATGCTGTTAAACTATTCTCCCGGTACTTCCTCGTGCTCCTTGCAAGGGCTGTTAATTCCTCTATCTTGTTAGCAGTAGATCTAACATGTCTTCTGCCTTATTGTTCTCCTCTGCTGTTTGTTTCCACCTCTGAAGCCACAATATGTCCTTCTAAAGATTCCTGGATTTCTGTTGATTTGGACATCATGCCGGCTGGTTCCAGCGCAATCAGTTGATCCCTGCTGTAACCAAGTTGTTCTGCCCTATAGTTTAAAAACAGTTAAAAAAAAGTACTTTGAAAGCAAAGGAAAAGATGAAGAGTCTCTTAATAAACATTATTGAAAACAAGCATCTTGAAGAGTGCAAAAGAAATGTATGTAGAAAAAAGTCATGAAAAAAATATAACGGATAAAGTAAGAGCAGGAGGTAGGAGTAACCACAACGCTGCATACATGTTGGCAGCTGCTCACAAACCCTGACTCAAGCAATTTAACGAGGACCACTTTTTATATTGATTATTTAGCATTCAGTAGTAGGCTATAGTAAATGATGCCCAACATGACATAAGCCAATGATAATGCTATAAAACAACACAGTTATATGAAAGCAATTGATCCATGTCAACAAGCAGTTTAAATTTTTTGTAAGGATTAAGAAACTGGAACAATGATGTGCACAAATTACTAAATGTCGTAAAAGATGCATTATTCTGCAAATTTTAATGCTGTAAAAAGGCACCAAACCGACTGAAAAAAAAACTACGTTTAGGCAATGAAATCCAACAACTTTAGTGAAACTCAATGATATTGAATAAACCTAATTATAATTAGTGTAAAAAAATTGAATGAATTAACTTCACAGCATTAAGTCAAAAACGTATTCTAATGCTATTTATTTTCTAAACTGTTTTTTTTTATTTTATTTTTATCCCTAATTACTTTAGATAAAACTAAATATACAATATCCTTTATGTTTAATCAAGTGTGTTTACGGAACCACTTGACATAACTTGGTTAGCTAAATCAACAGTTCATTTTAGCCCTTCTGACTTGGAAAGCTGAAAACCCATTAAAGAATAGAAAACCAAACATGAAGAGCAGAGAACTGCTACAGGCACCTTCAATGCAATCTTGAAGAAAGCTCAAAATTCTTAATTACTGCTAACCAGCAGAGAGAGTTATTTTGCAGTCAGTAAGGATGTGAGAAAGTGTAGTTATTGGTTTCATTAAGAAATACTCACCTTCCACATTACATTCACTGTGCTGGGTAACAATACCAGTTCCATTTTGCTTCTCAGCTGGCCAAGTGTAGATGTACAAGGAGGTGTGGGAGGACCCTGCATCAAGTACAATTCCATACTAAAGACAGACATACAAAAAAAAAAAAAAAGTCAGAAAACATTAAGGATGAGGTGCATAGGTGCATTTCAGTTTAAGGCTAAGGTTTTCAATTCATCAAAGTGTATTTTTCTATATTTTTTATGATTTACATTTAAAAAATAGTTTTAAATTGATTTTATTAGATTTTATTCATAAGTGTTTTAAAGCGATGTTTAGTTTTAAATTTTGATTTTACCCTTCTATGATGATTTTACCTGTAGCACTTTGAGAGTTTAAAAAATTATATAAAGTGCATTACAAATAAAATGTATTATTATTATTATTATTATTATTATTATTAAATGTAGTTGTGTTTTAAAGTGCTTTTACAAAAACCATTGTTTTATTTCTATTAATTCCCTTGTGCCTAAATTATGCTCTATACAACCATGTGGTTGCTTGCCATGCCAAATCTTTAGTATAAAGCTGCTAGAGAAAATGGATTAAATCTTACACTGCTAACTGAAAAACAAACAAACAAACAGAAGACTACTAGCACAGCAAAAACCCAATAGAGATGGGTAACATTTTCTGTTTATTTTCAACACCTAAAATTAGTCTTTTTTTTCCCATTCACATGTTCTTAAGGTTAATGTACTGGCTGAGGTGGGTACAGTAAAAACATGTGCTGAAGTAAGAGTTGCATTACTGCAATACATTTATTTAACTTCTGCAGAAATAAAATTGAAATTTATCCAGAAACATAATTGCCACCAAAGTAGTTTGTGAAGAAGGATTTTTTAGTTTTTTTATTGTAACAAAATTATGAAGTAAAAAATTTGAAGTTATTTGCGTCATGTATTCTAACGAATAATTAAAAAAATTTAATTTTAAAACAAACATACTAGATATAGAATGTACTTTTTACAAAGTAGAACAAAGTATTTCCTGTAACAAAATCTAATGTCTACTGTTTATTTAAGTAGACAAGAAAGTAAAACATCAGTAAGACAATAGCTTGTCTACAAGAAAGGAATGAATTATGTGTGTCCCTATCTAATGGATTCTGTTGAGAAACGCTTGTTTTTCATTAAGTTAATTTGTGCAATATTTGTTGAATCAGAGACTTGGCTGAAGAAAATCAGCTAGAAGTAAAAATTATGATCTAGTAAACTACAACTCTTTTTTCAAGATTTACTCAAATATAGGTAACTGATTAAATGTAAACATAGCTACTACACACCTCTGGGAAATGAATGTGGTGTAATATTAATAGTTTGAGTTTGTTTAAGCATAGTTCATCCCTTTGCAGTGTGTGTGTGTGTGTGTGTGTGTGGGAGGGGTATCTCTTTCGTTTCTCTTCCTCTAAATGTTTGAGGTTTATAATAAATGTCAGGACTCCTGTCTGTGTGTTTGTGTTCTGTGTTTATCTCCCTTACTCCACCTGGTACTGGTCCACCTCCTCACACACCTGCTGATGGTTTCCTCGTTAAAGGAGTGTTCCTAAGCTGTTGACTGCCACTACCTCGAGGCCAGAGTGTTTGCCAGTTTTGGGTACTCTAGCCAAGTTGAGTTTTGCTGAGTCAAACTGAGTTCTTGTCAACCTGAGTTTTTTAACATTGTTTGTCTTTTGCCTCTCGGGGAGGAAGTCATCCTGCAAACTGGATTTTCCGGACCTTCTCTCCCCTGAAAGGATCCACTGAGCTTCAAACTGAGCTGGGGGGTTCAAACAGAAGGTTTGGATCCACTTTCCCCAAAAGATTGTTTGAGCTTTCCACTGAGAAAAGGGATTCATCTCCATTACGACCCGTTCAAGTACCCTTGGGAAATCTGAGTGGCATTTTCTTCCATTCACCTAAAACAACCGTTTTCTGGGTAAACCCTGTTCTGGCCTCCACCGAATCAGACAAACACACTGGAACAACAGCATACAGACTAGAGTCAAAGATTCAACAACTTCTCTGGAAAGACGTGAGTCAGCAACCAAATCCTCTTCTCTCAAGTTCACAAATCTATGTTCCCACTGAGCCTGAGCTAATTGCAATTGCCTTCCCTCACTTTTCAGTTCCGGTTGAGCAGTGTTCAGAGCAACACTTCTCTCTGCATTATCTCTTCGATAAAACCTGGTAAACCTTTTCCCCTGGTCTCCCTGTTTGGTCTTCTGCATTTGGGTCTGAACTTTAGTAAAATCATGACAACAACAAAAGCTATTTATATGCACAAATCAAGAGAAATACTATAGCAAAAGAAAAATCTGTTAGGCTCTCTTTTTGACATCAAGACAATTATTCTTATTGCCACATCGCCAGACAGGACACTGTTAAAAATAAAAAGAAATGTGCGAGGTCAGCTTTTTGAGTTTGTGTCTTTTTGCATATTTTTTATTTCATTGACCCATTTATTTGTCATTTTTGATTTGAAGACTTATCAAAACACTTTTAGAGGGTTTAATGTGTTTTCTTCTCTCATTGACCATTTGTCTCTAAAAATTGTATACATGCAGTTTATGGACCTCTCTGTTATCTATACTTGCTTGCCCTTGCAGTGGAATGGCCAATGGTGGCCAACTTCAGAGGCCAGGAGGGAGAGAGGTGGGGTACACCATAAGGGTTGCTTGCCCTTTGCTGAACAACACATTAATACTTAGGACAAACAACCATGCACACACTGACTCATACCTAAGAACAGTTAAACCAAATTATCTAATAAAAACTGCTGCAGAAAATGCTCTGCTGCGCAACCAAGATATTTATGTTGTGAAACTTCTTAGTTTTTCACACTTGACTAGAGTATTCACGACATGTGGGGATGTCATGATCTTGGCACCATAGGCTGGGTTTTACTCCGTTTCCTCTCCTCTGCTTTGCTCTGCCCCGCACTCATCACCTCTTATCAGATCCACACGTTTTAAGATGCGGAGTTCCGCTCCTCTGGACTTCACTCCTTCTTCTGGGCTCAGACTGAACTTTGTAAGGTTGGTGACGTTCATGCTCGTAGTCATTCCCCATTTGAGTTCTGAAGTCACAGACCTGAGTGAGTGTTTCCAGTAAGTCGGCCTTAGCTGATCAGATGCCACACGCAGCATTTTCAGTAAACCCTTTTTAAGCAATCACTGTCTGTCTTGTCTGAATTCTGGGTCCTACGTTTAGAGCCTTCTGACACGGGACGCTGTGCATAAGGTTAACGAGGATTATTTCCTAATGTTAAAAGCATCTGCTGAATCTGATATGGTGCATTCATAAGATCCCATGGCAGGAGAAAGAGTATGAGAAATTTCCCACAAAAATATGCTGCTTGAAACCCATTGACTTTACTCAAATCATTCTGTAATGCCTGTGTAAATTCTGAGTAATCTGGATCATGGAAACGATCAGCAGGCTACAAATCGGAAGGCAACGACTTTCGCTCAGTTTGCTTGAAGCAAAAGCAAAAAAACTGAGCAAAAGTCTTTAAGCCTATTTAAGCCTGTTTGTGGTGATCATTCTCTAATGTTAACATGTCATTGCTTGTTGTTTTTAAATGACATGTTATCATAATTTTCCCCTTGAAAATATTTGAAGTTGTTTTAGAGATGAGCAGAAAAGACAAACATATATAATTACAAATGTTCTCTGCTATGCTTAGGTCTGTCTTTACACCTCTTTGAATTTTTCTCTACTTCCTTGCTTAACATATTTTAAGTACTGCCCTAAATCCTACATGTCAGTCATGAACAAGACTGTTCTAGATTTAGGAGAAATAGATCAAGTAAAGAGCAAAGCAGTTCAATCTGAAAAGTGTGGAACACATTGTATTTACCCTCCATTACAGTTAAAGCAATATGTATTGAAACTCCATGGCAACCATTTTCTTTATCACTTAGCTAAAAAAAAATAGACTCGCTCTAAGTCTAATTAATTCTTAGTATAAATACCGCTGTTCTTTGATGGGCTTTGTTAAGAACATTAGAGAACTAACAGTATCATGAAGTTCTTGTTACAAAGCATAAAGGTCAAGAAGAAAGAAGCAGAGTGTTAAGCTCCATTAGTTTATGTTGCAATATCTCACAAGTTTTTAATTTCTCACAGAGCTCTGTTTAATCCAAGAATTGAACTTAAACACATAGTACAACTTCATATGTGCCAAGACATGGCTGCCATCTAAGCTGACTGGCAGGGTAGAAGACGTAGCTTTGACACCCATAGTAACTGTGTAGAGCTGTAGAAATATTCAGGTCTGGTTGAAAATATGTTGCTAGGACAGTTATACATTTTGCTCTCCTGTTATCAACCCTTTTGCAAAAGCTTGCACAAAAAAGTGCGATCTAAGAATGCCACAGGAAATCCTGTGTGCTGATGGCTATATTTGCAGCAAACTTGTGAAAAAAAGGTGTTCTGAACAAATGAGGCAAAATGTTAACCAGCCACATGTCGTGCAAAGCTAACTCTGCACATAAACCCTGAACACGTCATAGCAGAATGGCATATTGGCAAAATGTAATATTACCATGATAGAGATTATTAGGTTTTAATAGAAGTGCACCCTATTTTATTTGAGGTAGTCTCTGTTTATGGTAGAGCTGTGACCGATTCTAAGAGCTAAATAAACTTCCCTTTGATTTAACAACCTGAATAGACAGAGACAATATTTTCATTTTGGTTGCTGATTAATAACTCTGCTTGAAATTCTAATCCAAGTTAATGACATCTACCTATAGTGCATATATATTTGAACTATATAT
>JAGKQL010000047.1:2037098-2138173 GCA_018398635.1 Cyprinodon brontotheroides | reverse complement strand
GACACAACACACACACACACACTGTTGTGGACCCCCACTCAGTCTTTTGACCTGGAAGGCTGAAGAGAGATACAGGTTGACATTTTCTCAGGAATGCTGTGAGCTATCAGAAGTGACATGTAACCGTATCCGCTGTCAGATCTCTGGCTTTATCTCTGCTCTGCTGTTGATTGCTCCTGCTGATGTCTCCTGTCTGAACCTAAGAGCCCCACTGGAAGCTGATGCTCCTGCCTTCAACCCACAGAAAGATTTTGAAAAGCTCATTTGGATGAATAAACATTTGTCAGAACCCCTGTAGTTTCACTATAAAGGGTGGGTGGCTATGCCAGAGAATTTCCCTGGTGATCTTTTTGAAAAAGAAATGTTTATTTTCATTGCAGGTTATCTATGCAGCTAGGCTGCAATTAGGTGTCAAAAGCAGAATAAGTGACCAAACTTTACAATTCAAATAAAATAGTCCCGAAAAAAAAAAAACATCATAAATGTAGATTAAATAAATGTTACAAGCACCCATTAGTGCTGTGATATTGTACAGCATAGTGTAGCACTGGGATAATAAGAGGTAAACTCTTAATGGAGTTAATAAAGTGTAGTAACGGAGTACCAACAATCAAATACTAAGAAACTGTTCAACTCTTCAACACGTTATATAAGCAAGCAGTTATATTAGACACTGAACTTAGGGTCCTTAGTTTCCACTGGGGCGTTCCCGTTGTGTTATCTGCTTAGAATGCTAGAAATCTAACTTTTGACTATGAACAAAAAAATACAAGAACATATAATACAATTACCCATGTAATTTGTGTCACATTTACAATTCTGTTTTCTTCCCAAGCCCTTCAGGTAATATTTACTTATATTCTATGTTGTCTCTTTTTATGCTATGATGCTAGTTTGCTGTAAACATGGCTTGGGGCTCTGTGCTCATTAGGAGTGGTTTTTGTGGTTTTCAGTTCCTGTATTTTCTTCGGTGATCTTCTCGTCTTCTGTGTGCTGTGATTATTGATTTCCTGTGTAACTGTTCTTACGGTTTCTGAGTTCCTTTAGCATGTTTTGGTTATGTTTCTTGAGCTACTTTTGTTCTGCTTTGTGACAGTTTAGTTAATTTGTTTTCTTGTAAGCTCTTGTTAGTCCCATGCCTATTGTATAAACAAATTGTATATCATATATTAATTTTACATTTCACCAAGTGTGTGTCAGGTACCATTCAAATCCCTCCTCCCTTCCCAGAAAACCCATGCCTAAATATATTTTATGAAGTACTTGTACAAATCTACATCGGATCAAACACAAAAGTTTACCGAAACTACCAAATTAATAACAAATTACCTGAAGTTTGCTTGTTTTTTCTACCAAAAAATGTTTGATTAATTAAATTTCAATGTCCAAATGTATTTGTTAAATTCAGGAATATAGTTATGTAGGAGCTGTCATAGCTGAACAGCTGTCATGGCTGCAAACACTTCTCCAGCAAGAAACATGTTCATCTTGGACAACAGCTTCACTTAAAAGCCAATGATTCCATCATATATCTGTTGGGTGTTATTTTGCTAATGCTTGTTTGAGGCTCCGCTGCCATAGTCCTATAAGTTGTTAAGGTGTTAGAACTGCAAATGCATTCAACCCTGCAACCCCCACCCCTACACCCCTGTTGTTTGCTTTAACCTCAAACAAAGAAGATGAAATGCTGTTATCAGATTAGTCTTGGTACCACTTTACCACCCATATCTCAAACAGAGAGATCTGCTCTTCAGAAGACTAATTAAGATCTATTGGAGACAGTTTGTTGATGAATTGGCATCCATTAACTATTGGAAATTGGTGGGGTCTATTCTGAGCTTGTTGAGACCCTTGGCAGCTTGCTTGAGCTCCATGCTGGGGCTTAGCACTCAATGGGTGTGGTGAGGGAGTTGGGTGTTTAAGTGTCTTTGAAAGTGTCCTGTTACATTGCTCCTTTTTTGACCGCCTGATCCCATCCCAGCCTCCTTCATGCACAGGTGAGAGATTTCTTCCCAAGAACTTTAAACTACAAATTCTCAGTTTCTTAGTGTTTCTGGAAACCATTTGATCTGTTTTTGTCTTAGAAGTTCAAAAATTGTGGCCAAGGCGCATCAAGGTCATCAAACACTTGGGAGGTTTAACTCAGAAAAAAAAAAAAAGAAAGATGTTTCATGCTACTGAGTCCTTAGGGATAATTTCAAGAAAAATGTATGCAAAATCTCACCTTTTTACGAATCACATTTTCAGATAGATATGACAGATATGATGAGGCACTAAATATTGATTATTTTCTATGTTCCTATGCACTTGAACTCCTAAAAGTGCCAGCAAACCATAGAACTTCTGACAGAGAGCAGATTTACTAAGCATCTGCATCTATTGATCTCCATGTCATCACTATCAACACACTATGGCAGTTTTCCCTCCTCTTACTTGACGTAACGCCAGGCCCTGTTTGTTTAGCTCAGTTTGTGTGAAACTTGTGACTGATAGCCGTCTGAGTCACTTTCAGTAGTTAACATGACAACTGAGACCTTGCTGCCAGGAGAAGGAGTCACTGACAGATCAAGCTGGTTGTACAGGGTCACTATGTGTGCATACTGAGAAAATCACACACCAAAAGCTGTGTAGAAATTAGAAGTTGTTTGGTTTTGTTCGTGATGGCTCTGACGTCAGTAGTTTTTTTTCTCTCCCTATCCATATAACCAAATATGGCTACCATATGCATAAAACAAAGAGAAAGTGAGAGAATAGTAACTACCGTATTTTCACGACTATAAGGCGCACTTAAAAGCGTCTTTTTTTTCCCTCAAAATGTCGGGTGCGCCCTATATGGTCTTGATCGCCCTATGTGTGTTGTAACTACGACTTTTGAGACCACCTCATTAGGAGATGATAAAAAGAGTGGCTGAATGTAAGGAGACCAAGGTGTTTTTTTTCCACCCCTCACCATCGCTGTTAATATGTAACTCCATGCGTGCCCATCTCACAACCAATCAGAGAAGCTGATCTGGGAGCTGACAGCGAGACAGACACAGCGCTCTGATGACATATGATTTTAAATGAAAAAGGCTGGGTGGATGCGTGGCTGAGGCAGGTGTATCTGAGAAGACTAGGTGGTTTTTTCCACGCATCACCATCGCTGCGTGCCCATCTCACAGCCGATGTGAAAAAAAGGTGAATCAAATGATAAAAAAGAATGTCAGGGTCAGTAAATCCCACATTGTTCCAATTTTGTCTAAAACTTTTTATTTTTTGTATTCCGGTATCTAAGTATTGGTCAGAATAAGTTTTTTTTTTTTTTCTTTCTGCTCATAGCATAGCAGTCTGTTAGCTATATATGTATCTGTTTCCATACAACATTTGGCCTTTTTTGCAATTTGAACCACTTTGACCATTTAACAGATGTGCTTTTTACAGTGGAGAAGTTCTTTCAAAACTTCTTTGGTCTTTAAAGATCCTCCACATATGAAGTATAAAGCCAGCTTTTGAAGATAAGTTTATGCCCATTGTTTCTACATTTCCATGGCATTCGTATGCACATTGGGTTCTTTTTTCAGTTTTGTGGTTGCATTGTTTCATTAGCAAGAGAGAAGAGAAGAACTCAAGCTGCTAAGTTTATAGCAGTCCTGAAATACCAGGCATGCTGCTGTATCTCTCACTGGTGTGAGTGATGTTGACACCATTGACCAATTTGTAAAGTACCCCTTGTCTATCACTCTGTTAGTTCTTTAGGGGCAGAGATGGGGGAAGGAAGAGCCTTGTAGTGTGACAGAAAATAGAAAATGGAAAATTCCTGTTTGAAGTGCATTCATTGCTGATTAAGTGTGAACTGCAAAGCAGCTGCTGCTGAAGTTGAAACCCCCCCACAACATCATCCTAACATAGACTGGGCGCTAGGGCTGTTTGAAGGTTCCTTAAGACTCTTACCAGGATAGACAATTATTCCTGTCTTCCAGAGAATAAAGTAAATTTGGTACAAAAAGAGGCAGAATATTAATCTAATAACTAAATTGTTATTATTTGATCCTAAAGTGTATTCCACAATATTCCTCATCAGATGAGGCTCCCTGATTTTATGAAAAAGTGCCCATTTTGACCTATTATATTATCACAAACAAAAGTAGTTCTACAGATTGAATGTTTAACCGAATATTCAGATTTAAATGTATGTTGTTTATTTATGATAATTATTTTCTCAAGGTCAGTGTCCTTTAAGTGCCTTTTGACTAACTCCAGACAGGCTGTCATGTGCCCTTTAAATAGTAAAAATGGTAAATGTACTTATATAGCGCTTTTTCAAGTCAGGAGACTACAACTACATTGTAGCCACAGCTACCCTGGGACTCACTGACAGATGTTTTTGGAATTTTTTTTTACATCCAAAAACATCTCTGCCCACACAATGACTTTAATGGGCCCTGTTCTGTGTTTAGCCTCATCAGTCAAGTTTTTACCATATGCTAGAAAAACAATCAGTTTGCCCAACAAGGACTTTAGAGCCGCCTTACCTCCTCTTTTTGCTGACCTGTTTGCGCCTACTCCTGGTTTCTCTCCTTTAACCCTTTACCACTTCATTAAAAAGTATATGATTTCTACATTTATCATGGCGGCACCTGGTGGCAGTAGAACCAGTTAAAGCTCTTGAAAAGGATCACAAAATATTTACGTTCAAAAAAACTACAAACCAGACATCGGCCCTGCATCTACGACCTCCAACACCTTCTGGAGCTACGGTCACAAAAAGCTTTAAGTACAGCCACTCTTAACCGTTTCAAAAGCTTTGGAGTGCTGCGGACGGATGTCAACAAAACAGCTGGCAAGCTGAGCAGGCCAGGCCAGAGGATGCAATGTGCGAGACGGTGCAAGTGAGGCAGCAAAGGGGGCTAATGGCAAAGTTAACAAGGAATCCCCACAGACCTCCGTTACCATCAATTCTGCTCTCCAACGTCCACTCACTGCATCACGAAATGGATCATCGCTGGCTCGAACTCTCTTCAAAAAAGCAGATTAGTAACTGCTGCACCTTCATTCTGCATCATTCTCACTGAGACTTGACTTTATTCATCTCTACAGGAAAATACTATTAGCCTGGAGGAGCTCACTATATACCACACCGATAGAACAATGAACTCAGCGGTAAGACAACAGTGTTGTTAATGTAAAAAAAGTGGTGCTAGATCGGTCACCAGTGTCGTCTATAATTCTCTTACTTACGACTTAAAATTGAAGCTAAGTTTTATAAAAATTCAAAGTTCTTAAAAAGCAGAAAAAGTCTCAAACAAAGATCAAAAAATTCAGGCAGAGGCAGCTGAGTCCAGGTCCAGTGTGTTTATTGCTAAACACAACACATTCACACGGAGCTGGTCACCGGTGAGCATCAGCTGAACAAATGGTGAAAACAGCTCCCTTTTATACATTTCTTATCGGTGGAAAACCCCCTTCAGAACATATTTATATATTTAATCAGTCTTTGGTAAAGGTCACATTGATATTTATCTGCAAATCACGGTGACATTCATAGACACATCTCATTCTTGTGAGAGCAATCTCTCAGGCCATGAAAACATCTGGTGCATTCAAATCAGAAACTTATGACAGTTTAATCACAAACATGGTGGAACACATCCTTTCCTTACTTCAAGCCATGTCAGTCTGGCCTAGTGCTCCCCCCTCGTGTCTCAGTCAAAGCATCACCCTTTCTGGGACCATTACCGCCCCGTGTGCCTTGAAAATAACAACTCTATTTATCACAAGTTGTATGGCCAAATTTTGCTGAGCTGGGCAACCTTGATGTGTCAAATATTTCATTTTTAATGAGTATGCTTTCTTATCACTATGGGGCCTCAACCCTGCGTTTTCCTGCAGATTCCACTCCTCTTGGGCCAGGTGCAATGGTTACACACACTCACTGCTCTGTTTTTCTCCTTTTTGGCCTTGAATGGCTCTTATAACAGTATTTGTGAAAACAACTTTAAACTTATAAAACATTAACTACTGACGAAACCGCTCCCCTGAACATGCTATCTCCACCGCTCTTCACCTGAGCCTAGCACACCTGGAGCAGAACACCCATGAGCGGATGCTGTTCCTGGATTTCAGTTCAGCTTTCAATACCATTACCCAACAGCATCTGAAAGGAAAACTAGAACAGCCGGACTTCAATACACCCCTCTGCAATTGGCTGTTAAAATGTCTCACAAACAGACCTTAGTCAGTCCGGGTTGGAAAGAACACCTTCTAATTCATCACCCTAAGCACAGGCTCTCATCAGGGCTGTGTCCTGAGCCCCCTGCCATTCACCCTGATGAGACATGACTGCATCCCCAGGTTCACCCCCAATGTGACACCATGTTGGTGTGCCTCATTAGAGACAATAACGACCAGGACTACAGAGAGGAGGTGGAGCAGCTGGTGGACTGGTGCAGAGACAAAAACCTGATCCTCAATGTGGAGAAAACAAAGGAGATCATTGTTGACTTCAGGAAAAATCTGTCAACAGCTTAGCTGTAGAGGTGGTGAGCAGCACCAAATTCCTGGGGGTGCTCATCACAGACAACCTCACCTGGACTGTAAAAACCACCTCACTGGTCAAAAGGGCTTGTACTTCCTGTGGAGGATGAGGAGAGCCCACGTGTCCACACCCACCCTCAAGACCTTCTTCAGAAGCACCATAGAGAATGTTCTGCCAGCTGTGTTACTGTGTAGTGTGGCGCATGCAGCGCTGCAGTTTTGAAGAAGGGGAGAAGAGTAGTGAGAACTGCAGAGAAGATCATCAGGGCTCCTCTTCCCTCCATAAAAGACATTTCATCCCAGCACTGCGTGTCCCAAGCCTGTAACATAATCAACGACCCTTCACACCCCCACCATGTTCCCAACTGTTCTCCCAGTTGCCCTCTGGTAAGAGAGGCTTTACAGCATTCAATGCAGGTCCAGCTGTTTACGAAACACCTTCTTCCCCACAGCCATCAGACAGCTGAATGTTGAAAAATCTCTAAATCATGTCACAGACTCTGAACCAAACTGACCATTTCTTTGGGGTTTTTTTTGCACCATGTTTTTTTTCTCCCACAATGTTTACATTTGATCACTGCTGCACTTTAAGAAACTGGAAATGTAGTGAGAGCTCTTCAAAATGAAATTTCATTTTGTGTCATAGGTGTCAAGTAACGGCACAAATATCATACTGTACCCAAGTACACTTTTAGGTATCTGTACTTACCCATTACTTATTTTTCCGCTTCTTACTTTTGACTTCTACCATTAAGCATTTTCACACAAGTAGCCTTACTTTCTATTCCTTACATTTTTAAACAAACGTTACTGCTACTCTTGGCTTCGTTTAATGCAAAGGTCACGGATTAGCGGATCAAGTATGTTATGAACAACATTAAATCCAAAGATTGTGCTGATTTATTTGTTGTAGTCTCTTGTTATTCACACACAACAATAAACAGCCATTAGCCGACGGGTTTTAAACTGCAAAGTTTGTCTTTAGCTGAAATCAAATGCGATCTACACAGACCAGCGCGATGCATTCATGAAGCCAGATAGCTATGGTGCATTCAGGAGCATGGGACATTTCATACCTCTTACAAGGAAAGAGACATAAAGGAACAGAACATAACTCATACAATAATGTATTTATTCAGAACAGTGTGGGCTTCTTATAATACTGAATGCTCTATAATTGTATTTCTGTTATTTTAATTATGCTCATCTGCTGCTTTTATTCTAAAAAAAATATATAATATTACAGCAGCAAATTATCAAAGTTTTCAAAAGCCTGTTTAAAAAGCTCCAAATGAGGCTTCAGATCATACAGAACAATGTGTCATTGTTTTAAAAATTTGCATTTGCTAAATCATGTCACAGATACAAGTGTCAACTCCTGATAGCCGGGATGCACTATTTGACAATTTCTATTTTTATTTTTTTATCTTTTTTTTTATTCAATGCATAACATGAATGCATAAATACGTCATTTTATTTCAGTGTTAAATTCTGTTTAAAGTATTAAGTGGTGTTTAAAGTATTAAGTTTAAAGATTTTCTTTATTCAGACCCCACTGATTTTTTATTAGTTACCCCTGGTTTAATGTTTATAAATATATATTTCATGCCATGGATGAGTCATATAATGCAAACACTCATTGGTTAGCTAAAGGAAATCATCAGAAGCAAGCAGGTGTTCTTCAAACTGCAAACGGAATTGTCTATGCTATGCTACAATGCTGGATTCAGTAAAACATGCTCCAAATCTCTGAAAGGTCGGACACAGGCAAGAGCGGTATCTAGATATGGAGTCGGAGACCAACAAGACCTCCTCATCTGGCCCTATCTCAAAGAATTTTTGAAATAGTCTAAAATTGAGCTTTCAATTCATTTAGTGGCATCAGATTCTGCATCAAACTGACCACATCAATGCATTTTTCTACCGTGTTTTTTTCTCCCACAATGTTTACATTTGATCACTGCTGCACTTTAAGAAACTGGAAATGTAGTGAGAGCTCTTCAAAATGAAATTTCATTTTGTATTGTGTTTATACAAAATGACAATAAATGTTGTCGAAGTCTGTGATTTACAGTGAATTAATAGTACCTTTTTGTCATGATCTTGGCACTGATATCTGGTCTGATTACTCATTTCAATCACCTGCTTATCTCCACTCAATTCTTATTATTGCTCATCTGATCCACCTGCTTCAGTCTCTAGTTTAATGAGTCTTCAGACCATTCATCAGTGCCAGATTATTTGAGCCTGTGGTGAGAGTTCTCTGGCGTACCTGTTTTCTGTTTATCTGATCCTGATCCGTTTTGCCTCTGGACCACTGAACCTCCTGATCTGACTGCCCGACCTGCCTTCAAACATCTGCCGGATTTCTGCCTGTCTGTGAACCAAACCTGGAACTGTTTCCCGACTCCGTTCTGGATTTCCCTTCGGCTCCTATTCTGACCTCTGATCTTCTGGCTCTGACTACCGAGCATGCTTTGCCCCGCTGGATTATCCTGCATACCTTCATCTTCCAGGCTCAGATGGATCTCCTTCCTGTCCTCCGACTTATGAGACATGAGCATCTGGGAATCTCTGGGGGGCGTCCGCCGCTTCTTGTTGGCAGGCAACCGGCTTTTATCAACCTCATCCTCTGGGCTCGGACTGAACTAGAAGACCAGGTTAGTGACTCACAAGTTAATTATGATCCCTCGCCATACAGTCATGGTCACTAACCTATTGTCTCCTCCTGTAGAGGTTCCTGCCTTAGACACCAAAGCTGTTCTCTGCAGTTCAATTTCTAATACATGTTTTGGGAAATCTATCTGTCCACCTTGAATACTGGGTCCTATAGTTCTAAGCCTGACACCCTTTTTCCTGATTTCACATTATAATGTTGCAGCATGCTGCTCACCACAGTTACAACATTTTAAAGTGGAATTGTCTTCACACTCCTTTACCCTGTGTTCCCCACTTTGTTCAAGTGGAGAGAGAACATACCTTTTCACAGCAAACTGAGACAACAATCGTTGACTCTTTTAGGAAGTATTGTTTCTTTAAACTCCAGCAGCACCGACATACTGGACACTATTTCACCCTCAATTCGTCTCATCCTTCTTTTAATTGCAATCACTCCTGCTCCCAAATATTCCCTGAACCTTTAAGTCTTTGTCCAACTTGATGGCTTTCTTGACCCATGGCTTTCAGAAGGCTCAGAACTTTGGACCCAGAATTCAGGCAAGACAGACAGTGGTATATTTAAAAACAGGTTTTTCATCAAGGTGTGCGGCACGCTCACTGGAAACTCTGCAGGAGTAGAGGCTCAGGTCAGTGACTTCTAAACTCAAATGGCGAACAACAATGAGCATGAAAGCAACTACCCTCGCAAAGTTCAGTCTTAGCCCAGAAGAAGGAGTGTAATCCAGATGAGCGGAACTCTGAGGAGCAGCGTGTTGCAGCAGCCAGTGCACACAGAGGAACCAGGAGGATAAGCCAAGCAGTTGTCAGAAGACAGGTCTAAGGTCAACAACAGGTAGAATCCAGGTAACAGCCTTGAAACACAGGAAAGGCAAACAGAGGAACCAGGGGCAGCCAGAACTCAGAAGACTGAGGGCAGCAACAGGTCAGAAACAGACAGAACATTATACAAACAGCAACACCAGAATTAGCTTGACTCGGAGCTTCAATTAGCAGGCACCAATGCCTGTAAACCGGACGTATTGATAGCAGCAGGAACAAATGGATCTAGTAGGAGATAATGATCGAACAGCGGAGCAAAGCAGATAAGAGAAAAAGGGGCAAAACCGAGCCTCTGGTGCCAAGATCATGACAGTGGCAGCCTGCTTCTCATCTTGTAATCCCACCTCACAGAACACACATGTTCACAAAACCATTTTGATACTCTGCTAATTTTGAAAATAGGGGAACAAATCTTGCAAGTTGGAATCCCCACGTCTTTGGCATTCTTCTAAATCAAGTCTAGTACTAGTCTCAGGAGTGTGTAAGCTGACCGACATGATTTAATCCTGTCCCATAAATCCCCTCTTCAAACTCTTCTAGCTGGCCAATCCTCCTCTGACTTTGCTTTCCCATTTTACCCTTCTAGCTGTCCTCATGTTTAACAATGAAACCTGAACCTCTCTGTTTTCATTGACTTTGGCTTTGGACTAAATCTTATTGACCATTCTCTTCTAACTTAAGGAAGGATTAAGACCATACTTCCATCCACCAAAATGTAATTATTAATTCATTAATCTAGACTGAGGTTGGAAACAGGCAAGAGCAAGTCTACCAATTTCACATCACTCAAACTTCAGATTTTAATGCTGAATTTAAAGAGAAAATGGAAAACGTGTTTAAAAGAAATAGAAACGGCACTATGATCGATTCAATATGGAAATTCCTATGTAGTCTGTTTTGGCCGAAAGTTTTGACATTTCTTAAAACTGCTCTGCTCTCCGTTGTTTCATTTACACAAGATAGGATTCGTCCTGGTCAAAATCACAATCCCAGCCAAAATTGTAATAATAGATTTCCTAGATTAATTTTGTGCAAACTGAATTTTAGGATGGCAAAAACAAAATTGTACTAATATGTTTCATATACCTAGAAATGTTTTACATTTTTGTATTTTTTTTTTTAACAGATTGACTGCATATGTATTTCTGATTTCTGAAACACATTTTTCCCTATGACTAGTAACTTTAGGAATATGTCAGTGTTTTTTAGAACATCTAGAGAGGAGATCAGCAATTTTGTTTATAGTTCAGCATAACTTGTGAAATATTGCAGTAATTTTGCCTCAAGTACCAGTTTTGAAGTGTACATTTTCAAAAAAATGATTACTTGACTCAGGTGAATCATTTGACTTTAGACGACACTCATCTAAAGAGCCTTTTACACTTAATTCCCAGCAATTCACCTTGACCACCATCCCAAGCCAAACTGAAATTAGCACCATTCACACATACAAACTAGCCCCAGTTAATTACCAAGTCAGCTGTTTTCACACCTAACCCTCAGGAACGGTGGAATGAAGTACTACCATTAGGTGGCAGTAATGCAAAAGGATAGCTTTAAATGATTAAGACAATTATTAAAGATGTCCATAATCTTTGTTATCTGATCTAGTGTAGTGGCAAATTGCTTGGCAAAAGAGAAACCCTAAAGGGTAAGCTGTGACTTCTGTCTCACTACCTTCCTGCTTATTGCCTCACTGTGTGATTGGGGGCTAACTGGTTAAGGATGCTGGTTGGCTGGCAGCAACTGTGCTGAAACTCATTGTAGGTTCTATTAGAGCTAACTGTTTCCTGCCCAAACCGAATGTGCAGGCTGAAAATCTTGAATAAAAAAAACCCCACCCAAATCCCAACCTTTCTTGAAAAACACCTAAAAAGCACAGAACTATCACATGAATAAAGAACAGATGAGCACAAATCAGATATATATATTTTTTTTTTTTACAAAAAATGGTTGAAGGGCTATTCCACTTATTATTCATTTACCACTTCCATTATGTGTATTTACTCTTATTTGCATTACTTTCTCAGAAGACTTAAGATAATCAAGAACTTGAATTTTGCAGAAATTAACAACATGTAGCAGAAGTCAACGCTGATGTCAGGAAATACATCCCTTCAAAATATTTTTTTTAGACATTAAGTTGTGTGCCTTATCCAGCAGTGTAAAGGCTTTATGAAACAACGTCTTGACCTGGTTAATTAGCAGCTTCACTTTACCCGTTAAGTTATTTACGGCTTTATTCACACATAAACCTGACCCACTAAACAAGTGTAACAATGGCTTAAAAGTTGCGAGACACCGGCCCCTGGGGGCTGGAGTTTGACACTTGTGATTTAAGTTGTTGCAGTTTTTTTTTTTTTTTTCTCTCAGAGATTTGGGTTATTTTCAAGCTATAGAGTAAAAAATGCTTAAAGTGAATGCAATCTTATTAATGTTGCAGCACAGCTATTCACACATTTTGATATCTCTTTCAAATTGAGTTCCTCTGGTTTTAAGTATTTGGGGATTTATGTAACGAGATTGATAAATTCTCTATTATTTGCTAACTTTGTGATTTTAATTTACAAAATAAAATTTTTAATTACAGTTTTCCCTAATTTCCTTTTTTCCCCACTGTCTCCCACTCTTTCTGCCAAAGCGTTTCTGTAAAACAACAAATTATTTATTTCAAGATCCGTACAGTAACACTTCATAGATACAAGTTTGGGCAGACTGCTGCCTCCTAAGTAGTAATTATATTATTGGGCAAGTTATAACTATAAAATATGAGTTTGTTTAGATCTTGCCTTGAATGATTTAGGGGCACAGTCTAACCCTCTCTAAATGCTTTAGTAACCTCCCTTATTCTCTACAGTCCCCTTGTTTTCACTAAGATAACGTAGTGATACGATTATTCTTTATTAGTCATGTTTGCAGAAGTAGATAGGCTATAATGAAAAAAATAAGCTAAACGCTTTTTGCATATTCTTAATTATATTTAGTTACTTTAACACAATTGTATATGATAATATACGAAATATGATTAAGGAAATGCCCCAAAAAAGTTGCACTGTTTTTTCAGTTGTCCTCCCTCACATATTGTGACACTGTGTGACTAAAGAGGCTTTCTAGTTAGAACTGTCTTTCTGTCGGAACAATAAACACAAATAATGGTACATCCCAGTCGACAGATTGATAAAAAAGACCACGTCTGTAATTCTGAGGCCAAGATGCGGCAGGTTAATAAGGCAGGGATTTGATGGTTGAGCATCCACCTAATGCAACACAAAGACTCATGAGCTATGAGAAACAGGAGGTTACCTTGTTTGGCATTCATTGTCTGGACGCCACTGCATGCTGACGACTTGAAGGAGATGAAAAACAAAAAGTTTTTAATAGGCCTGTGTGTGCCCTAAATGTTGAAATCAGAACTATTGCTCCACACGTTTACGTTCTTACTTTGACTTTTAGATTAAGCCCATTAATACAGTGTGTTGTGAAAATATTTGCCCCCCTTGAACAAATAGATATAAAATAATTTTTTGAAGAAGAAGAAGAATCCACAAGTGGGACTCAATCATGAAGTGGAATAAAGTTTATTGGGCATTTTAAATGTTAGATTTTGATACAAAAAATATTTCCCGAGCTTTAAATATCCCAAGGAGCACTGTGCAAGCAATAATATTGACGTAGATTGAATCTACGAATACCCGCCCATCCCTCTAAACTTTCAGCTTAAACAAGAAACCTGATCAGAGATGCATCTTAGAGGCCCACGATCACTCTGGATGAACTGCAGAGACCTACAGCTGAGGTGGGAGACTCTGTCGGTAGGACAAAAATCAGCTTTTTACTGCACAAATCTAGCCTTAATGAAAGAAAGCAGTTTCTTAAAGATGTGCGTTAAAAGTCAGGTTTAAAGTTTAAAGCCACCAGGGAGACACATCAAACATGTGTGAGAAGGTACTATGGTCAGATGAAACCAAAATCTCACTTTTTGAAAACAATGCAAAATGTTATGTTTGGCGTAAGAAAGCAACAATGCTCATTAACCTGAACACACCACCACCACTGTCATGCATGGTGGTGCAATCATCATGTTTCGGACAGGGAAAATGGTTAAAACTGATGGGAAGATGTATGGAGCCAAATAACTAATGTTTATTATTCTGTCAGAAACAACCAAGCTAAATGGCAGCAAAAACTGTGATTATTGCATTCCAGTGTTACACTGTAATGCCAGTTTAACCTTGGACAAGTCATCGGATGAGGATCTGTGACTGTGGTTGGAGAGCCAGGAGTCAACTTTATCTCATTTTTACATAAGCCCCAAAGACTGAGAAAATAAGTGATGATGATAAATCTTGTCAAATGTTCTTGTAAAGATTGTAGCTGTATTAATCCATATTGAATGAATATTAACATAATCTCCCTCTATATAAAGCAATATCTGTTAAATGATTTTAAAAAGTTGTATAATTTGTGCAGGAAATGATATGTGGTACTTTGGATTTGTTACTTTGTTTATCCAGTTTGTTAACTGTTCATATTCTTAGGGTTTACAGACTCTGGTTTGGGATTTCTTATTCACCCCTTTAAAAATCCTGCTATGTGATTTTATATTCCCCGCTCTGATGATTTTCCCTGTATTGCCATAGTTTAGCTGCATTGCATTCTGTACTGAGACTCACCAGTGTAACATTCCAGTAATCAACCCCCCAACCTTTATGTCTACCTTTTCAGTTGCCTCTTTGTTAGATCCTTCTGCTACCATGCCAGCTCTGTCATCACCTCTGCGTTACAAAGTCTGCTCCTCTAATTGTATCCTTCCTATTTTAAACTCCTTTCATCGTCAGTCAGTCACTGCAATAGGGTTCTATAGCCCCACAATAGAGTAAGTGCAGAATCACCTGATCAATGGGCACTAGCATAGACCTACTAGTAAACGGAAAACTGCTTCGATAAAAGTGATAATGTGCTTGCTGATGATAAATTAAGTCAATGCATTTTAACAGCAGCATTGGCTATTCTCCCTCTTGAATCTTATGGAAGCAGTAAATATTTACTTATTTATTTCACATACTTTTTAAAAAATATAAATTCTAATTGGCGATTAGGACCAAATACATTTGAATGTTTGCGGATATTTCTAAAAAGATGTAGTGTATGTTATTTTGACACCCTAATCTGATAATAACTAGAAGTCTTCGTAATTACATCTTTGGAGACAGAACATCCTTCCTAGTTTATTTTTTTCTTGAACATTTATTTATATTTATTTTTATATTTTGATAGGTTTTTATGATATAATCCTTAAGGGGGCTAGGTGAGGGCCAGTGTGTGTCTTCACTAGTAAGCTTTCATCTCATTACAGAATTAATCTTGAAAATGGCTACCAATAAGTCACTGAATTCCCAAGCAAGTCAGATATAATGGTCCGATGTGTCCCTGGGGATCAGAAGGTCACGTTTTTTCCCAACCATAACTAATTTCTAATAAATGAGCCCTTTCCCATTGCTGGTGTTCAGAGGTCAAATTGTTTGCATGCTTTTTTTCTGTCCCTTGCCACACATAGTGGAAAACATGTTTTGGTAATTCTGAGTCCTGGTCAGACAGCCTGCAGATGTCAAACATTCATCTAAACTAGTTTTGTTGTTCATTTAAACATTATTCTGCTAGTATTTTGTAATGGTAAAATTTAGAAGATGCCAGATAGGAGAGCTTACCCGTTTTCCTTTCTCAGATTAGAATGAAGCCTAACAACATTAAGTAGCATGCACACTTTTGAGTAATAAACCTGGGAACATTTGCTCTCCCAGGGTAATCCAAGTGTGGAGTAGAGCCTAAACCCTGAAGTGGTTAACCAGGTGTGAGGAAATTAATCTAAGTGTGCTGGCTCTGTGTTGTACAAATTTCTAAAGGTAAAAAACAGTTTTTGCCACCATTATATTACCAAGATGAGGGCCAAAGGACTCAGGATAATCTCTGGTTACCCACATTTTCTTAGAAACAAAGAAATCTGATGTAATTAAGCTGTATGCATGCTTTGAATAACATTAATGTGATAAGATCATCAAATCTATCTTCTGCCAAAATTGGTCCCATAGAAAGTATCATCCTCTTTGAAATTAAAGTAAAACAGAAACAATGATTCAATTTTCACCCCATTAGACATCTATGCACTTGGACATCAGCCAAGTGGTTTTTTTTTATAATTTCTACATCATTGAATTCCAGTATTTCAAAAATGATTAGATTGCTAAAAACCTGATAGCTTTTGTCTTTATTTCACTGTGGACTTGCTTTTAGAATAAAATATCTGCTCTAATTTCCTATAAATGAAGAACACTGAATGGTTAATTTGTCTTAGACCACTTTTAGCCAATTTACCACCACTAAATAAAATATTTTACAAACTGTACACTACCACAAGACAGCCTCAAATTAGAAGAAAGTTTTGTTCAGTTTTTCTAAACACTTTCTGACACCTATCTTTAGGATTTGTCAAATTCCTCTGCTGTTTCTAGTGTGAAGCAACAGAACTGACAAAGACACCTCTATAGGCGTCAAAACGTCATCCGAAAATCTAAGTGAGAGTTCACTTACCTCCAATTTAGGTCATTTGGTGGTTGCAAGTACCCAGGCGCCTGAGAATTTACACAATTATTGTACAGTGTGTTGCAGCCAGACTGAACATATTCAAATAAGCGTGCTTATATCATTCCTGATATATATTCATTAAACTGTTTTCCTGTTTAGTTTAAAATGTATTTGTATGTGTCTGCGTCGATCCAGCATAATTTTTCTTCCATATTTCCACCAGAAACACATCACCTCCACATTGCCAAATATCAATGACTTCTTCCACTCAAGAGTACTACATTTCATTGGTAATCTTTTTGCTATTTCACTACATCTTACATTTTCATTGATCAGCAAATATTTTAACTGGTCAGCTAAATTCAAAGAAAAGGGCTTAGAAAAAAGCTTTAATTGACAAAGTAATAGTGTTTAAAAATATTGAGGTTATTCTTTGGAAACTTTTGTATTCAACTGCGCTAAATAATAATTTGGAGATGTTACTATATCAGCGATAAATAGTATTTTATTTGATCAAAAGGAGTCTAAGTAATTTTATAATGAACAATTTTAGACTTTTTTAAAGCTGTAAAGTACAATAACAGAAAAGCAATTACATCTAACTGACGTTCTTGGTAGCTTCAAGTAGGGATGCAAACTAGTGGCATCTGTGTCTGTTTTCAGGGGCAATCTGACAGTGGCTTGACCTTCCATTTAACCCTGTTAGGTATGTGCCTTGAGCATGCTCATTGCTCATTGACATTTTGCTCCTTAAACATAACACAAATGTCTGGACTTTGTCTGACTGACCCAAACACAAGAGGACTGCTACCAACTGGTTTCTAACAGTAAGAAGTGGGAATCAATAAATCACTTATCACAAATATTGCCACTGCTTTTTCCCTAAATAAAGCAGCCATCTGCAGCTCTGTGGTGTTGATTATGAAGAAGATTGAGCTTCATTTGCTGATTAATCTGTCTGGTTATCCAACACCCTTTAGCACTTTGCATCTCCTTAAGTCTGTCATAATCATTTCACCAAGACCGTTGGTACGGTAACATGAAAGTGTTAGTGTTCAGAAACCTTGTAGAGCAGCTTAGTATGCATAAAGGGGGTGGGAAACTAGTTCAAATTTATTGCCTGAGTCAGCTGTGTCGAATTTGGCCAGCTCAAATGGTCAGCTTACAAATGGCATGGTGATACCTCAGGGTCAGCAGTCTTTGTAACAAAGAGTTGTACATTTTCATGCCTCCTTTCATATAAAGCAAAGTGCTTAGGAAAAGAAAGTCCAACATACAGTCAGATATGACTGCCTGCTCACATCACAAACTGCTCCATCATTAAACATGAAGTCGAAATGACAAAAGCGACTTCATATCCATATCTATATTCATATCAACACATGAATAGCCCAGCTGGTGACCAACACACTGGTTTTTAAGAGACTTATCTTTTAATTCCCTTTATAAAACCCATTCTTGCATTTTGGTTGTCCATAGAAGGGACCACCCAGCTGCTGAACCTTTGCCTTTATTTTTTGAGGGTCAGTGTGAGGGGCCAGTTGTTCTTTATGGCAGTGATTTTTACGATGTGGTCAAAGCTGTTTGAAGACCACCAGCTCTCCTTTCACTTGTCACTGCTACTGTAGCCCTGGGGACATTGGCAGTCGACATTACTGCTTTGAAGTCAGGCCATGAGTAAATAGTGTAGAATTGTCCTCCTGTTATTCAGAAATGAAGTGTGTGTTTGTGTTTATCAAAATTTTAAAATGTATTTACAGTTACTGAGAGAGTTCAGCCAGTAAGTCGGGTCCCAGCAAACAGACTGACAAACAGACCAGAATTAAAATATATTTTAATTGGTTTATTTAACTAGTTTATTTTTGAAAATATATATAGTTTTGGAAATAACTAGCCTAATACCATGTTTGACGGTATTAAGGCCCAATTGCAATGAGATGTCATGTTAAAAACAGACTTTTTAATAGTATTGGTGGGGGAAATACCTTTCATTGGGATATACAGGTGAAGAAGCATAGACTTGATTCAAATAAGCAGTATCTGAAGACAAAACTGGAGGAAGGGCTTGCATTTAACAGGACAATCAACACACTGGTTTTATTCAGATAGACATCCTTGGTACTGTTAATACAAATTTAAAACTTTTCATTTACATTTAATTTGCTTCAAGTTTTGAGCCTGACTTTGTCATGTGGGTTTGAATTTTTTATTTTTATTTTTTTTACCTACATGCAGAATCACATGGAGAGGCAGTGAGTTTTAACATTCTATTACAACAAGCAACAATAATCTTTGCAGACTGTGCGCCAGAGGTCCATGAGAGTTTTAGGCCTCGTCCACCACGAAGTCAAAAGCGAACACGAAAGCGCTGATATTTTTCCAGAAGCGCGTTTGTCGTAAAGGCGAGGCGATAAAATAAATGTGATCAACAACACGAATACATGAAAACGCGCTGCAAAATGTATGCCAGGCCTGTAAGTAAGCTGGCGCTGTGGTGCCAAAAGCAAAAATAGGCGAACGAGGCAACGAAATGTTGGGCATGCGCAGTAATATTTATACAACAACCAAACGGAAAACCGGAAAATGGCCCTGCAAGTCCATTTTCGTGGTTCAGTCAAATTGAGGTGATGAACTATGTGCGTCTATATTGCTCTGTTCTTCCTGGAGATATTCTAGAAGAAGATTTTGTTGTAAGCCCGACAGCAGGGGTGAGTAGCATGAGCAGCAACCATTCAACACAGTATGGCGCCATTGTTGTTGTGATACTGTGTCAGCGCATGCATGTTTAGAGGCGGCGCTATGGCGCATGCGTGTAAGAAAAATGCAGTTAGAGCTTAAAGATGGAAACTGGAAAACGGCGTTCAAAATCTTCCCACTCTGAAGGCTTATTAAAAATAGATCGCGGTACAGACCCCGAAACGCCCGGCCGTATGGATGAGAGGCTGGTTTGGTAAAAAATGCGTGCGTTTAGGCCAGGGTTTGACTTCGTGTGGACGGGGCCTAAGTGAGATCCGAGGGCATTGGTACTTGCAAGAAATGTGCTGAAGAGTGGGCAGGCAGGGGATGAAGACAAAGAACTGATTCACACAGGTAAGGTTTCCATGCAGATTGGAGATGAACTGAGGTTCACTGGTAAGCTACTGACCATTGTCTGGATTTCAAATGAACAGTTGAATCTGGGAGAAATTTTGCAATTAGAAGGCTTTAGGTTGATGACAGCAGGTGAAAGCCAAACCTTTTGTCCAGGTGAGTACTAGGGAGCAGGAATCTTTCTTCGATCGTACAGATGTCAGTGTGTTTCCACTTACTGATTTAAGGCAGAAACACTCAGGTTCAGGACCTGTCTGCAGCACTCAGTGTGGTATTTGGAGGTTGGTATCCTGGTGAGGACTCAAATGGAGACAGACCAGTAGCAGAAGAAATGGTAAATGGTAAATGGCATGTACTTATATAGCGCCTTTTTTCAAGACTTGACCAAAGCACTTTACACTACATTCATTCATGAAGTGTGACAATGATGTGCATATTCTACCCAAGGCATCTGAGTACTCCATGATGATGGGTGTGATGGACAGAGGCAGTGGAGAGATGCCTCAAGCTCATGGTTTGTGTGTTTGGATAAGGTCCTGCTGACAATCAGAGTGTCATCAAGTTTTATGAATACAAATTAATACAAATCTCTAAGGACGTGATTCACATGGGACTGGAAAACTGCAGCTGCATTCTTAAGACCAAAAGGCATTACTAGATATTCAAAATGACCTAGGGGGTCTTGAATACATTCTCCTTCTCAGATTCTGAGAAGGTGAAAAGCTTTTTGGAGATCACATTTGGTGAATAACTGTGAGCTATGAACTGATTCAAAAGCTGCTGAGAGAAGTGAATATTTATTTTTCAAAGAAATCTGGTTAAGGCCCCTGTAATCAATGCAAGGTCTTAGTTATCCATCCTTTTTCCCAACAAAGAGGCGGATAATTCCAGCATATAGCGACTCATTTATGTAACAGACTTGCACCATCTCCTCCATTGAATCACCACCCTAACATTGTGGAGGGATGTGTATATCCCTATAATCCTGAAGACTGTTTTATTAGAAGTCTCAGCTACTGATAGGGTCTCTTTTGACAAAACAGCCTCAGCAGAAGCATCTGACTAATAGCAAACTGGTGATTTCAATGAAAAAGCAAAGCACTGAAGAAGTGTACTGCACCCAGATTAGGGAGCCTGAGGCACCCTCCTGGGTGCAGGCCTGGGGAGGGGAGCTCTTGGGGCTCAGTCTGAAGAACCTACAGAAATTAGGGTCCATTGCCAAAAGAGAGGAATAGTTGGTGTGATGCAAGCCACGTGGCAGGCAAGCATAACCTTTTTTAGAGGGTTATTGAGCAGTAGCACCTAGATAAAGATGGAACCACCTCCAATAAGATCTGGACTTCCTCTCTTTCAATAAGGATGGACTCTCTCTGAGTCTGTCCTGGCCCAGGGAAACAGGTGTCGGAAGAATGCGTACAAGCCTTTGCTAGGATAGTATGATATTACAGTTATTCCTGGTTAGCAGATTGATTGCCACTTTGTACCTGTAGCTTGTAAAAATGTAGGATTGTTTTCTTGTCAATAAATTACCTTTCCTCTCTTGGAGTCTTTGAGAAAATAGTCCTTCTAAATTGCTTGCAAGGAGGAGTTATCTATGGCCCTTTTAACAATCTTGAATAGACTCTTGTTCACATTTTAGCTGCACAAAGAGATTCCCTTAGCATTCTGAGATGCTATACTCAATGATACTTTCCAGTACAGACTTAGAATACAATCATAAACTTCTTATCAATCCATAATACCAAACATCTACATACCGTATTTTTCCGCGACTTAATTATAAGGCGACTTAAACGCTCTTTTTTTCCTCAAATGTAATGCCGGTCGCCTCTATGGTCGCGGTGCGCCATGTGTGTGTTTCTTTGTAATTTCACGACTTCTTTGAGACCACCTCATTGAGGAGATGATGAAAAGAAGTGGCTGAATGTAAGGAGACCAGGTGTTTTTTTTCCACCCCTCACCATAAGCTGTTAATATGTAACTCCATGCGTGCCCATCTCACAGCTGATGTGAAAAAACATGGGGAAACAAATATGAATGCTGTGCTTTCGCTGTTCTTGCTTTTCGACATCGGTGTGAACCGACCCAGCAGGTGCAACAGAAGCAGCTGGGTTTACATGCAAAGTCAATGGTTGACGCGCACGCGCGTATAGGTGTGCAGCAAAAGGTCCTTGCAGCGCCGCTTTTGGTGCAGCACGCCGGAGCGCTTTTAGCATCTGACGCACCGCCAACAGCGCTGCTGCTGCTCAGATGGAAGAAAAATTGAAGTTTTGCTGCTGGACGCGCCGCCCCACATCAACCAATCAGAGAAGCTGATCTGGGAGCTGGCTGGGGAGAGACAGACACAGCGCTCTGATGACATGATATTAACGCGCAAATGAAAAAGGCTGGATGAATGAGGAGATGATGAAAGGCGGAGGTGTTTGTGAGGAGACCAGGTGCTTTTTCCACGCATCACCATCGCTGCATGCCCATCTCACAGCCGATGTGAAAAAAAGATGAATCAAATGAAACACAGCTGTGCTTTCGCCGTTATCCCGGGATCTGACAAAGGAACTCTCAACACGCTTGACATCGGTTGTGGAGCGCCGCCGTTCACAATAAAAGGCTACTTGGCGGCTGGGTGAGGCGATGGATGACAGACTGGAGACCACAGTTTCAGGATAAGTGGAAGAGCAGCGCCCGGCAAGTTACGCCACCGTTTCGCGGATGGATTGTAGATGGACCAACGTGTTCAAGCTGGCTCTGTTCTTCAAGCTTTTCGCAAAAGCAGGCATTATTTCTGAGGAGCTGCGCCGTAACGGAAAGTGACTCTGACTGACAGCGAAGAAGGGGAAACTGGTATGTCTGATTTAACGCGCAGCTGTTTTATTCAGAGGAATGCTGGAGGATAACAGAGGATGATGACTTTGATGGGTTTTGATTAATACTTTGTAATAAATACATGAATAAAAGCACAATCATACTCAGGTTTGCTCCCCCGCCTATTTTTTTCTACCTGAAAAACTTAATTCAACAGCTGCCTCTGGTCTCCTCCTCCGCGTCTCTCAAGCAGCGGTGGCTGGCAGGTGTTTTTTCATCTAAATAATCTAAATCTTGCAGCTATATTTGCTGTGATCAGTTGGAATAAAGTAGTTTTAATATGTTTTAAGTGAGAAAGGCCACCTGAAAACTTAATAATTGCAGTCAGTTCATCCAGATTATCTATTTCTGTCGGAGGCGCTCAGACCCCCACATACCAGCGGTGCACCAACAGTAGAAATCCTTTCGTTCACCGCGGCGGCTGCTGGCAGGTGTTTTCCATCTAAATAATTTTTAGCTGCAGGCACCAGGATACCGGGTAATAAAAGCGAACATATTCCGTCGGCGGGTTTCAGGATTTTAAGTTAATTTAGGGTGACCACAGCTGTGTCATCTGCGATGTGTCTGTCTCACGACCAGCTGCCAGGTTTGATTAATACTTTGTAATAAATACATGAATAAAGCACAGTCAGACTCAGTTTTGCCCCCGCTGTATTTTTTAAATACACAGTAGAGGTATTTAAAGCGTAGTAGAGGACATGTACCTGTATATATAAAGCGCGCACTATAGTCGGTGAGCCTTATGTGTGTGTTAAATACAGAAATGGGACACATAACTGAGAGTGCGCCTTTTAGTCGATCCGGTGCGCCTTATGGTCGTGAAAATACGGTAATAAAAATAGTTTTAGTTTTATTAGAGAGTATATTAACATGAGGTTCCCATCTGTCTTTATTATTGAAGTGAAAAGAATAAACCTGATACGTTTTCTGATATTGTATTAAAAGCAGGAAGTTGTGTTCTTTTTACTTTGTTTCAATCAACATATATAATTTTTTCTTAACAATGATAATGAAGTGGTGCTTATCATCACATCAACAAACAAAACATTGAAGAGAAGCAGTCATTCGAGAACTGAAAAACATTTTTCCCACGTAGCTGCTAATAACCCAATTTCTGTAGCTAGTGAAGAGGCTGCACAGAGTTAGAAGTTAAAGTAAAATTAATAAAGAAAAGATGGATGTTGGACTTGGGGTTTTCTGAAGGTATTTCATAGTGAGCAAGGGCACAGAGGGCATCATGTGTGCCTAAATCGTGTCTGAAAACATGCTGGAAACAGTCTACGTGTTTTCTTAGTGATCAGGATATAGTCAATCTTTTCTTAAGGGCAGGGACAGTATGTTGATTGAGAGACTACTGTATTACAGGGTGCCAGACTGAGTTAAGCTCTTCAGCACTGCAGGCAATGAAGAAAAGCAGTGAGCTTGCTATCCTGCGGCCTTAAGGTAAAGGCTAGTGACTGACTTTGTAATCATACCATCTGACCTGTGGTGTTACGTCATGGACATTCAGGTAAAGACCCCTTTTTTACCGGAAAGGGGCTGCCATCACCTGGTTAGGAGCTGGATGTGATGACTGGTAAATATGTAGTAAAGATTAGCTAGGATCTCTGTCCTAGCTGATTAGCTAGGACATTTGATAGATCGGGACTGTGATCCCAGACTGGGCATATTGTTTATCTAAATCTGGTTTAATGTTTCTTTGTTATGATGGCAGAGGTCACTGAGATAGTAAAATAATGTTCCAACAACAGTGTACCAACTGTGGAGGAGATTTTTCCTCAGAAGTTGATAGTGCGCCTTTTCCTGTTAACAATGTTCAAAGAAAGAAAGGTGAAAGGTGTCAGAGTGGAGATGAGAAAGAACAGATACAGGAACATCACCAAAGGTAAACATCCTCTATACTTGTCAAGGTAAGATGAAGATCCTGATATCTTCAGTGGAAGCACGAGATAAGAACCTCAGATGTTTCTATAAAGCACAAGGTGAGTAGCTGTAGCACAGAGAATTAGCATGAGGAGAATATCTAATGACCAAGTACTAAATTAATGTCTACCAACCTTACAATGTACCATGCTTGATAAGGTTGATTTGCAGCATATTGCAAGTTATTATTTTTTTTTTTTTATCAAGGTAAGAGAGTCAGATTTGTTAAATAATTGGTTTAATTCAAATTCAAGTGTCCAACCTTACACACATAATTCTGAATCCAGGAAGCCTTGTCAAATTAAATTATCGTGTTAGATGGGGAGATATTTTTACTTGTCTTGAGTTTGCCTTCACTGGGATTCATTGACACCCCTTTTCAGTATGTCTGGCTCACAGAAATAGCCACACAAGTGCAGCAATGAGTGTAACAACACTCATCAAAACAGCCACAGCATTTTTGTGAGTCAAGTCAAGTTGTTCAAACTAAAAACTGATGCTAAGCACTGGTTATTGAAATAGAGAAAACAGGGTGCTATGTAATAGAATTATAGCAAACGTTTGTTTATTTGAACTGTGTGCAGGTGTGTTTTTCAATGTTTTTCTCCAAATATGTCAAAGTGGAGAAGACTTGGAAACTCTGAAAATTTTAAAATATCTGTGTTATGAAGCTGGTTTGTAATTGCCTCTCTACTTAAGGCTAAAGTTAGTGTTGCTTAAATAACTAAAAAAGAAGGTGTGCCATCTAATCTATTCAGATCATGTCATGAAGAGGGATGATCAAACCGCAGCCAAATAGGTTTGAGCACACCAACAACCAGCTTTACCAATGATGTTTGCAGTAATACGAAGTCTTTGAGTCTACCTGTAGATTGAATGATAAAAGATGGAAGTATTTTAAAAGGTAAATACTCAGGTAAACTTGCCTTTTGCTCAGATTATTGGCAAACAGCTTTCCCTAATAAAGAAACTGATGCCTGTGGCAGACAGCAGTGCTGTAGAGTTTGAAAGTTTTCTTAAAAAGTAAATACTGAATGTTGTGTGCTTTTTTTTTTTCATTTTTCTAAATAAGGTAAAGGTATTAATGCTATCTTAGAATCAGCTGACAAGCACTGCACAGACACAGATGGAGGATGTGAACATCTCACTTTGTTTATTTCAACTGTTTTCCACCAAATGGGCGTTAGGTGATGGTGGCTCAGGATGTAGAGGTTGTTTCCCTTGTAATGGGTGGGTGCTCTTTCAGTCCCTGCTCTGTTAGGGTGTCCTTCTCCTGCCTTGCCTGCTGTTGGTGGTCCAACTGTATGGCAGCCTCACTTACGTTAGAGTGCCCCAGGGCAGCTGCAGATAACATTTAGCTTACCTCTATCGGTGTGTGGATGTGTGTGTCTGACTAAATATTGTGTGAAGTGCTTTGGGGTCCTTGAACTTGATAGAGCACCATACAAGTACCAGTCATATATTATTTGAGCAGCAATTTTATTGACCAGAAAACAGCAGTCCCAGAATTCAACCAGATGCAAAAACTGATGTTTAAATGGTTTATTAAGATATGAAACTGGTGCAGGTCAGCAGGGATTCACCAGAGTCAGTAACCGGAAATCTGGAAGGAGGTGACAGTAGAGTGACCAGGCAGAAACAGAGGGCAATGTTTCTAATGTTTGCATTCTGATTCATTAACTTTCTCAGTGTTTGAGCTGTGAGAGCTTCTGAAGAAGCTAGGTGACGTGTGAGATCACTGATGAATTTCTGTGTCGAATCCGTCCAGGTTGGTTTGGAGGAATCCTTCTTTCACAGTTACTTGTTGGTCCAGGGGAATGCACAGGGTCAAATCCATGAGAGTAGAAACAGGCAGCATGATCAAGGTGACAAACCAAAGTACAGAATCCAAAAGTCAGTCTAGAGTCAGAGCCAAGTGATCCTAGATCCAGACGGGGGGGATTTACCATTAGGCAATACTAGGCAGTTACCTAGGGCCCCAAGTTCCTGGTGGCCCCATAAAACTCTGTTTACGTGTATGGTTAATACAACTATTCCTTATTTGTGCACATTAAATATGTTTTTGATAAGAATCCTTTCGCTAAAATGCCATCAGAACACGTATAATATTAAATATGTCTCAGTGTTAGCTTAGTGCTTGGAAAAAATCTTTCATTCCTTTTGAGACAGAATGAAAAGTAAGTACAAAAAATAAAGAGGAAAACAACAAGAAAAGTGAGACGAAGAGAGGGGCAAAACATAAAACAAATAACATATGTCTATTCTATTAAAGTTTCTGTATCTGTATTATGCATATGTTTTATGTGTTATGTGTCTTCCCAATTCAGAGGGCCCTATTCCTGTCTTTGCCTAGGGCCGCGGTTCTCAAAGTGTGTGGCACACCCACTGGTGGGGAATTGAGACGTGACAGGTGGGGCGCGCCAAGTTCCGATGTGTGTGTGTGTGTGTGTATGTGTGTGTGTGTGTGTCGCGGTGACTATAAATGTAGAACGTGGTGAGAGCAAACTGTCCTTATAGCTGTATGTTGCCGCTTAGACCAATCAAAACCCACAAAGTAATCCTTACTAGCCTACATGCAGAACATCAGATATGAGAAAAGTTTCACCTGGAACTGAAGTGCCAAAATAATGATTGACGCGACGTCATATTGGTTATTTGTCAGACGGAATAAACTTTCGCGCTTCCACAGTGCACCTGCCGCCGATTTAGCGACTTTTCAAACCCCTCCAGCGACTCTTTTTTTTACAAAAAAGCGACAAATCTAGCGCCTTTTGGAGACTCTTACGTGAAATCTTACGCTTCCTTTCTTGTCCTCCAGCGGCCGGCGGGTGCTGCCGTGGGGCGCACATCCCCATCCCATTCTCCCCCGCTATTGCAGGAGTCCTCTCAGAGACACAGCATGTGCATCCAGACCGCAAATAAAGCGCACATGCGCCGGGATTGACGGCGCAGGTTGATCATAAATAACTGAATTTGAAATATTTTATCTTAAATAAATAGGACCAGTTTATTGACATGACGTCTGACTCCACCCTAAGGCTCAGGTTTATTGCCAGACTCTTAGTGAATTCTGGTTTGGAGTGGAGAGGGAGTATCCACTCATCGGGCAAGAGAGCATTCTTCTTCTTCCCTTTGCCACATCATATCTCTGTGAGATGGGCTTTTCAGCTGTTGCTTCAATGAAAACAAAATACAGATCTCAGCAGAACATTGAGCATGACTTGAGAGTGGCAGTATCAAGCTCAAAGCAACCCCGTTTTGAGAAACTGTGCAAATGCAAAACAGGCTCATTGCAGCCACTAATGTAGGGATAAATAGACCTGTCTTGCCAGATGGATTTCACTTCTTTTCTTTTTATTAACAGATTGCAGAGTGGAACTTTAATTTTTTCTATCTTTGAGCTTGATACAAATTTTGACACAGCTGCATTTTTATTTTCTTTATTTTTGAGCTTGCTGTCTTTTGATGTAGATAGTTTGTATTTAGATACTACTTGTTACTTCAATAAAATTGGAACATTTTAAGATTGCTATGTATTTCATTAGCATTGTAAGCTGGGGCTTATGGGGACAGGTGGTGGCTTGAAAATTTCCCCGTGTCCAAAGTGGGGAATGACAGAAAAAGTTTGAGAACCACTGGCCTAGGGCCCCAGATTTCCTAAATCAAAACTCACCGATGGATCGTAATAATCCTGCACTAGTGTCTGGTCTGAGAGGTGGATATATAATCAGGTGAGCAGGTGAATCTGATGTAGGCTGATTGGGAACAGGTTGGAGATAGAATGATGAATTAAACTAGCACTAGTGCCAAGAATCATGAAAACAATTTGACAGATAATACATTCTCAGTACTGGTAGTGAACCAGTGTCTGCATTGCATAATCAACATGTTTAATCCATGTTACAAAAAAATGCTCCGAATATGAATATTTTCTATGCATTGCATTTCATTGCAAACTGATAATATTTTCTCACAAAACACAAAAACAAGATAATTATCAGGGTTTCAAAGTGCACTATTTGTGTATATCTTTGTATCTCATTACATTTGAAAGCATTTTTTTGTTTTTTGGAGTAATGTGTCTACTGCGCAGTGTAATGCTGATTTCTAGCTGTCCTAATACATTGGGTGAGACATAAGTGAAATAGTGGAGCTAAGTAGGCAGAATCTCATAAACTCCTTTGCTTTCCTTTTCCTCCGTCTGTATCATGTTACCGAAACATCTTGCTGACAACACTGCATAACTGCCTCACAGTGATGACAGCAGGTTATGCAAAGCAAGTCATACCAGCAGGTTAAAAGAATGATCCCAGTTGGCTCCTGCAACCACAGAGGAAATAATTCATTTGTAGAAAACATATAAGGCAAATTATTTGTATTGGCTATGATTTACTTTCAGTCATTCAATCCAAAATCTTTAAGAGCATTTCAAAAACATTATTGAAACAAGAAGTCACATATCTGGTCATTTAAGGTTGATACAACCAAATACATCACACTCAGCTCAGGCATCAAACCAATTCCTGTCTGAAAGATAATTTTTAAAGAACATTTTTAAATTGGTTTAGTCATGAGGCTTGAACCCAGAGGAAGATAGAAATGAGATTAAACCCCAAGGTCATCAATGAATAAGTGCACATATACTTACAAATCCTTAATTTATCTGTCAAACTAAGGAATATTCTGACCTAGCACCAATTGCTTAACAAATAATATAACATTTTCTGATAAGGTCAGGCTTTCTATAATAATTAGTTTAGCAAAAGAGTTGGTAGTCCGAAAAATTTATAAACATACAATTAAGTAGTTTTCTTTATATTTTTCCAAGATGTTCACTGCTGTGTTTTAATTCTTGGCAAATGGTTTTATCTGCAACATTAGCTGAATAAAAATAATAAGCCATCTAGTACCAAATTTTAGGTTTCTTTTGTTTTGTTTTTGTTTAAAAAATATGGTTTAAATACGGGGCAGTTGCTTTTTGTATCTCTGCTTCTGTCTCCTTGAACACCACTCAGCAGACGGCCACTCACACCTAGCCTGGTTCTGCTAGAAGTTTCTTCCTGTTAAAAGGGAGTTTTTTCTCTCCACTGGTGCTACAAGCATGCTTAGTGTGAGTGATTGGCTTTGATAAATGAGTCGATGCAATCAACTGGTTATCCTTAGATAGAAAGTTTGAATCCATTTGACTGGATGATCTGATGAATTGTAAAAGTGCCTTGAGATGACATGTGTTGTGAATTGGCGCTATATAAATAAAGCTGAATTGAATTGAAATACAGCCTGGAAATATGTGGACCTTGAAGGAGTTTTGTGTTTTAAATGAAAAGGACTTCATAACAACATTTTTTTTTATTGTTTCTACAATCATTTATGATTTCAATTAAGTCAAAAAATTGAAACAGAGATTTCTGTGATAAGCATGAACTTCTTATGATCTTTTTGGCGAAGTCATCAGTATTTCCAGACCAGAAATGCAGCAGACATTTTGAAAAATGTGCCCTTTAATGCTGTAATCAATTAGTTTTTTGTTTGTTTTTTTTCCCAGCAAACAACTCTACTGTGGTTCAGCCACTGTTATTACTATGTCTCCTAACTCTTATAGCTGTCTATGAAAGTCATTATGTTGTACATTTTATTTTGTGATACTCTTGATTCTAACCTGGTACTGAATTACCCCCTATTTGACCCTAGAATGGGATGACAAAATTGTCCAAATGAAGTTGTTTATAGGCCAGCAGTTTTCAAAGGTTCTGCATTCTGCTGTTTTATTGCTCTTTCTGAGCTAGGCTAACAGTAAGGGTGGGGTCAAGAAAACATGAGAAGGGCATAATGTGAAGGCACTTAAAGCTTCATGTTACAATGCTGTGACAAGCTGAAGTTAGTTAGTAGTTTGTATCATTCATTTAACCAGAATTAACTCAATTATTTTGTTTGTCAAAAATGACATGCCATCAACAAAAAACAAACAAACAAAAAAACATGCATCATGACACACAGAAACAACAATTTCACGATTCATAGAAATACTCCTTAAGGAATCCAGGTAGCATTAAATATTTGGGCATTTGCAGGAGCCAAGTACAGACAGTATCTGTCCTTTAAAGGTGGCATAACTTCCCTGAATCATAAGAGATTTCAGTTTGAAATCCTCTGGCTTCATATTCCAGGTAGCAGGAGAACGAACATCATTTTTACCCAATCCAGTTCTGGCCTTTGGGACCTGGATCAAGATAATGTCCAGCCAGCAAAAACTATAAAGGTAGAGTTAAATCTGCCTCACCTGGAAAAACAGGTCAGCTTTTCTCCTGTGGGAAATCACTCTATTTCAGAGATAAAGGAGTGACCCTCTCCTTAGTTCATTCCATTGCTTTAAAGACAAAAATATAATTTCTGTAGGATGATTTTTTTTATTAATTAAAAATATTTGCAAGACAACATGAAAAAAATGTTTGATTTGCACCCAGCTGCCACGTTTTTCTTTCTTCTTCATTGTAAATGTAATTCAGTAGTTAATAGTTTTAAATAAATCAGCAGGTGGGAGGTTAAGCCTAATGGTTAAGGGAGGGACTTCGCCATTGTACCATTCCACCCGTGGGCAGCCCGGATTCCACTCAGGACAGATCTTTTCAGAGGCTGGATTCTGTCCAAACAGATGAACATCCCTCCCCAGATGCAGACCTCCTATCATGGATCTCATTGTTACAGATGCCTTTGATAGATCTATCAAAGATCTAGTGGCTGTTCGATTCTCGGAGTAATTTCTTTTCGGAAACTGATTTTTTTTTTTATTATTCATTATTTAGGGACACTTTGTTGGATGGATGGACATCAAAAGTACAAATACGACTTTATGGAAGCTTATGGATTTATTCACTTCATCCTTTTGGCATCTAGGCCTAAGGAATCTCTAGATTGATTGGAGGAAAAATTAAACAAGAATGTATGGAATGAACCAACGTTGTTTTTACATGTAAGTTGACTGAGTCTTTAAATGTGTGACTGTGTAAATTCCTGGATAGGTGTCGAAAAGTCTTCAGAAAAACAAACAAACAACGAAAGTCCGGAATTTGTCGCTCTAACTAATTTATTATTGTTTTGTTTGTTTGTTTTTTGCAGATCTTTTAATATTTTTGTTCTTTGGTGCCACGCTCAGGTGAGAAAGCTTAAAATGTTTGAAAAATATATTGTTAGAATTGTAACAGAAAGACATGACGAGTTTGATATTTTGGCTAATTTAGAAAACCAAGGGCAATAAGATTAACAGCGCATTGCATCCCAGATTAGAGACAGACGCAATTATGGATTTTATTTTTCCCTTTGCATAAAAAAGGGGGAGAATCACTCGTCTCCTAATTTTAACCAGTATGTGAGGACGCAGGGCGCATTGACGGACCAACTCAGCCGCAGGCAGGTCCGGGTTTACCAGCTCTACAGCCGCACCAGCGGGAAACATGTCCAGATCCAAGGGAAGAGAGTCAGCGCGACGGCAGAGGATGGAAACCTGTACGGTAAGAACTGAACCCAAAAAGGCTGATGTCCTCATATTTCAAAAACCTCCTCAAGTCTCCCGAGGTAATGATCCTAAAGTTGAAATGTGCATTTTCACCAGGGAGTTATAAATATTTCCCTTTCGTGTAAAGATCTAAGTGTTTATTATTTAATTTTAAAATGCCAGAATAGATCATGTGAATTGTTTTGGTTTGTCCAAAATGAATTTGATTTTTCAGATTCAAGCCAGACATCCTGGGGAAATCAAATTATGACATTTGAATCAAGAGTTGCTCTCCAGAAAGTAAATAAAGTAGCAAAAAACACAATTGATAGCCATATTTATATTATAAATATAATTTAAAAAAAACGGTAGTCTAGTGATAAAAAGATAAAAGCAATTAATGGACTGTTAAGGCTGTTCGTTTAATCAAGTTGCTTCCACAGGTATTTTGTTTTGAAGCTAAAAGGAACCACTGATTCGTTCAGGACTCACCTGTTAGTTTAGTTTAACAATAATACCTCATTCAATTGTGCCATTGGCAGCAGCATTCTGGCTTTATAGCTTGTTTGAATTCGGTGTGGTAGCTGACACTAAACTTTAATACTGTTAAGAAGTTTCCTCTGAGGACTAAGGTGATAAGCTCAGGTTTTTTGTGGGACAAAGCCTCTGCTGGGGACTACTGTCCTCTGACAAAACCTGTAGTTTCTGCATGTCCCTCCCTCTGAAAGCTGTTTTTAGGATTTTATGTTAATTTGGCCCCTGTCCTGTATCCATGAGGCCATGTCTGGCGAATTAGCAGCTGATTAGGAAAAGTCCTTTGTCTCTGTAGTCCCAATACACAGAGTTGTTGTAATGCCCAATAGCCATAATTAACAGCAGGATAAAGTCAATTGCAAATGTATATTCTGCTTCCAGAACAGTAATGGTCAGAGATAAGAGTTGTTTAATCAAGGGACCTGATATTTAAATGTATGTCTGCTCAGTTTCTTTGACAAAGATCATCAGAAGCCGCTCGTGACAGGAACAGATATAAAACTACATTCTCCTACAACAAGTTATCTAACACTATGTAATTAGATGATACTACCATACTTACATTGCTTTTCCTTAATTAAGTGGACATGCCAGAAATCTGAAGCTTCAAAGGCCACTTTTGAAAAGAATAGATTAAAAGTAGGCTATGGTTTATTGTCCCACAGTGGGAAAAATCTGGTGTTTCTGTGAAGAAGCAAGAAGCCAATGAAAGCATATGGACAAGACTATAAATATGAAGAAATATAAGACATATAAAAAAAGCAAAAACACAAAAAACTTTTAAGCACGACAACATTTAACAGTTGTTTGAAGAGATGCCCTCCTTCGACCGAATGTATCACAGTAATCAAATTTAAGTTAATAAAAAAACAAAAACAAAGTCTTAAGAAAATGTGGAAATACCTGAAATGGTGTATTAAACACTGACAGAGCACATAAAAGCTATGCACCAAACATGGTCGTGAACACGGGTTTTGCCTGTCAGGAGTACTGAATATTAGTCTGAAGCAGTTGGGTGCAGGGATCTCTGATAATGGTCCTTAATGCATTTTGGGTTTAGTATTCTTTCAGTGAGAAGTGTTCCAGCTCTCCAACAGCTTCATGCATGGGGTGTGAGACATCACCCCACAGTGATGTTACTGTGTTCAGGGGGGCATCTCAGAACAGAGCTGGTATCCCTAATCAGCTTATCCAACCGCCCAGTGTACACAAACAAGGAACATAACACTGGTTTCAAATACTTAAAGGACAGACCTTTGGTATAAATACAGTATTTAAGCTTTAGAGGAGATAAGGGAACAATATGCCTGTTTGTGTACAGTTATTTTTCATATAAAGAAGAGTAAAAAGAAAGGCAGGTTGTGCAAATTTGCATATTTTGTTTAACAGCAGTGTAGCTGACTAACCAGAAACTAAAATAAATAGATTTTTTCAAATAGCCCCATAGCACAAACCTGAATAGATTGTGTCCAGGATGTCGGTAGAGATTCTTGATACTGGACTTTCTAAACCTATACTATCCAACTCCACTATTAATTACTGACAACCTAAATTGCAATTAGAGCACATAGCATTGAGCCTTTTATTATTCTTTGTGTAAGAAAAACATATTTTTTAGTTTTTAATATCCAAGTTATGTCCTGTCCCTCATTTTTCTCAGTTGTATAGAAAAACACAAGTATTAATACTTTGAATGGGTTATTACAACTGAGACTTTGTACATTAATAGCAGTGCCGCATATATACAACTGTATGTCTAAAACAGAGGATATCATAAGAGGGTCTATGATATCATATAATAGAGGCAGTGTAAACTAAATGCATTCCATTTAAAATCAAGCATATACCGGGAGACTGCATCAAAATTGATTATGCAAAAAAAATAAATAAATTATATCGGCTCACTGATGTTTTTAATATATAACAAAGAACTATAAGTAAACAAAATGTAAAGTTATTTTATGATTTTAAATTTGAAGCGTTTTGGGTTAAAAATAGACAATTTCCACATGGAATTATTGAGTAGAATCAAGTTTAATTCCTTTTTTAATTTTTTACTTTATCTATAAAGTGCCAATTCAGAAGACATGTCATATAAAGGCTCTTTACAGAGACAATTCAGTCAGCTGATACATTCAAATTGGTTCAGAGTTTTTATTTATTACACTAAATGAAAAAACTAATGAAAAATAAATAAAGATCAATGAATAATAATAACAGCAACAACAGCATCATTTAAATAATTATATTAAGGTTGACAATTTGTTTTATTCCTTTAAATTCTTTATGCTAGTTTTGATTATTAGAGTCGTATCTAAATACACAAGAATTATAGATGCATTACTCAAATGAACAATCTCTCTTTAATTTAACATCTGATAGACAGCAAAGAAACAAATTATATTTTATTTGGTAAGGTGTTAACGTAAGCGGTTGATGAACTTAAAGGAGGTGCATCAAAATATTAAGAAAAATATTGTACATTCTATATAAATTAACACTTAACAAGATGACCACTTATGGGAGTTCATAAAAGATTCAATATCATTTGCCAGATTTTCAGTAAAAAAAAAAAAAAAAAAAAATGAATTATAACAATGAGCCCCCCAGAGCAGGTTTTACTAATTTTTTGCAGGATGAGCTGTTTTGGCTTTCCACACCCAGTCCTCTCAAAGGCCATGCTACCACAACTTGCAACCAGACTAAGGCTGGTGCTTGGTTGATGGGCTGCATCAGACCTTTTCAGAGAGCTTATTTACCCTGATGACATCATAAGGGAAATGCTTTTCAAACAGCATTTTGAGCACATCTTAGGTGGTGAAAGGCAATCAGAAAGATGAAAGGGTTTTTTTTTCATTTGTGAATGTCACATACAGGCTTCAGGACACATATGGCAGTAACAAAATGTTTAGAATGTGAATTTTATGGGACCTTTAAATAATAAAGAATATAAAAGGAGATGCTGACATCATGGCAAATATAAAGTCCCTGTCCTGACACAGCAGAAAACTAAGGGTGTACAGTGGAACTCAGATAGCTAGGGAAAAATGACAAGTGCTATATCATATCTAACAAGTTTATATGCACTCTAAATTTCAGATGTTTTGCCATGACAACTTCCAGTCCACTATAGCATTTCCTGGTTGTTTGGTATAAAGAGTGGTAGGAAACAGTTATGCATAAAAAATTTTCCACCAACATGAAAAGAAAACATCAGGATGTCTCTGTGAGCATTCATCTAACTTTACCAGCTGATGAAGAATATTACAAGTCCTAATTAGATGCATTCTATCCCTCATTGCCTTTGGATATTTTTCTTTTTTTTTAGAGTGAAAAAGCAACTTTACCTGGTTTGGATGGAGGAGGCAGATTCTCAGAGAGAACCATCCTACCTGTAGCAATTTCCCACTTCACACCCAAACGTGACCTATTTCAACTGCAAATAACACTGTTCCTTATTCATCCCTTCATTTTTTTTCTTTTGCTGATTATTTTTCTTTCTATATGTGCTGATTTTTACCAATCAAATAAGTTGGACAGCCGTGTTTAGATGCATGAGGTATTCACAATACTGTGAGAAATCCTGCAATGGTAATGCAGTTTTAGAAAATCTGAGAATCGGCAATCTCAGATGTTACCTATTGCCTTCTGCTGTTTACAAAATCACTTTTATTAATTAGATTAGATTAGCATTAGTTTACTAGATGAGCTTTTATTGATCTCACAGCGGGAGAAATTCACTTGTCACATATTGGCATAGAAGTCAAAGAATGGTGCAAAACAGAGGAGGAAAAAGGTGCATTAAGAATAAACAATAAACATTATATATACAGTATATCCAAATTATATGCAGTATATCAAGATAAATAAGGATTAAGGTGCAAGTGTACATGTATCACACACAAAATGAAAAAACATAAAATAAAACAAAGAAATAAGAAAAATAAAAGAAATTATACAACTCCAGAAATCTGAGTCTATTTGTGTTTGTTGCTGCATGTTATACTCTTGATCCAAAAGCATCTTTACTGTTACAGGAGCTCTTCAAAAGTCAAATAGATACCTTACTTGTTAGACTATAAATCCATGTGCCACAAAATCCCCCACAATTTCCTAATGTGTTGGTCCTGCTAAAAAGTGTTCTCTGTTTTTCTTTTTATTGCAGCTCGCCTGTTTGTTGAGACTGACACATTTGGCAGTCGTGTGAGGATACGAGGTGCAGAAAGCGGGCTTTATCTCTGCATGAACCGGAAGGGCAAACTTGTTGGAAAGGTAAAGGACAGGTTTCCGATTTATTTGTGTTGTGTTAAAACCCACAGCGATTATCTTGTCATAAAAAAAATTACAAAAAGACAGATTTTGTAAAAGCTGATTTCGACTGAAACAGAAGGAAAAACAAAAAACTCAAAACAACAAACCTTAATTTAATTACTAAGTATATTAAATAATTTCTTTTTTGTTTAACCATCTATAAGCAAACAAGATTTCTGTTTTTCATTTAAAAAAGTAGAGATGCATCAACCGTTGGTTCTAACCTTCTTTAACAATGTAAGACTTACCTCTTAAAATCTATTTGGAAATACCACTTCAAACCTTTTTGAATCTATTGTCACTATAGTGACTTAAGTTATGTGTAGAACAATGCTAAACATCAGTACTTCAGATACCAGAATTTTAGGCTCTAAAATAAATTTTTTATTTTTGTAATTAGGGCTGGGTATTTTCGCCAAAGTCCTGAATCGATTCGATTTTGAAATCTAACAGTTATAAATTTGATTCATTTTGCTTCGATCTGTTTTTACAATAGATGAAAGCGTTTCAACTATGTTTCAAAATACTCATGTATTTTGTGTTTTCCTGTCACATTAACCACAAAGTGCAAACTTGTAAATCAGACAGTTTAAACATGAGATGTTAACAAAACTGTCTCAAAAGTGCAAACTTGTTTGTGAAAAGTGAAAAATTGAAGCCTCACTTGAGCAAGCAGACGTGACACAGCAAACATGCATGAGCTGCTGCACAAACCATATTTGCAGTGTTGTCTGTAAGAACTACAGGGTGTTTTCCGGTCAGCCCCCATTTGTTAATGTCTTCAGTCAACCTATTGGGGATATATGAGTGTATCTCTCTTCTTTTTATTATTATTATTTTTTTTTTCGCCGGTGTGTCATGTCATAGACGTGACAGACAAAAAAAAATGCTTTATGATAACCTGTGGGTAGGACAGTGGAGACTTGTGGCTATTTATGCCAATGAACTTATAGCACTGGTCTAAACTTGTTTATCTAACAGGGAGAAGGAGAACAGAGCTTAAAACTGCCATCAGTTTGAAGGCACTAAAACTTGCATGAGTGCTTTTCCAACCAGAGCCAGTACAGGGAGATGACAGACCACTCAATTGTCTCATAAATACGCTCATAAACACTGACAAAATCACAGGTCTTACAAGTGGATTTATTAAGGTAAAAATGTTACTTAGAGTTGCCTTAGATCATAATGAGGAGAACAGAACAGGGGAGTGTTGCTGCTGTTAGGACAAGACGGACACTTCTAGGGGACTCTTTCTGAGCTTGAAAAGCTTGAGCTTTTTCCTTTTACAACAATTCTAATGAAGTTTCAGTTTTTGTTTGGGGTTAGCTCCCCCCAGTGTACAAAAGCTGTATTGTTTAGCCTGATGTCCCCATTTCTGTTTCCAGTGGCTGTGTGAAAGATGAACAGCAATGAGGTACTGAATTTAAGTGTGGCAAAACATTGTCATATGATGATGTTGAAAATAAGAAATATTTAACTTTGGTTTTGTACCATATTCCTGCAGCACTGGCAACTGGTTACTGCCACCCTTTTTTAAAGTTACTCAGTGCCAGTGATATTAGTACAGGTGATAATAGTACAGATGCCCTCGGGTCATGACAGAGGGGTCATTCAACTAGTTGTAAATTGACTTATGATATGAAAATATTTTATGTAGAATGAAAAGTTTCTTATAAGTAAAAAACGTAGAATCTATTACTGTGGTCATCTTACATAGAATAGAATAGAATAAAATAGAATAGGAAATCCCTTTATTGTCCTACGATGGGGAAATTCTGGTGTTTACAGCAGCAAAAAGATTATAGAAAAAAATGTCACAAGTGTGTACCTTAGAAATATGAATAAGAATAACATAATAGGGAAGAGTTAAAGATAAACAATAAAATAATGTACTGTAAAGTGTTTTAACATTATAAAACTATGCACCTGGAGAATAACTAACCAATATACAGCTATGGACATTTTTACAGTAATGAATATTTGAAAATAACAGCAACATGGTGCATTTAGGGTGCAGCAGTCTGTCACTGAAGGAGCTCTCCTGTTCAGCAACATCTTCATGCATGGGGTGAGAAACATTATCTAACAAGAATGTTAATTTAGATAGGATCCGTTTGTTTCCCACCTCCTGCACTGAGTCCAGGGGGCATCCAGTCACAGAGCTGGCAGAGAGAATTGGCAGAAAGGCTTTATTTAAGTAAGATTTTAAAAAGAATCAATAATTTTAAGTGGATTAAATATAATAGGTGTCATTAAATTAAACCAGTCCGGTTTGATGTAACTGTTACATGTTACATTTCAAAGTGTAGGTATTGCCAAGTGGTGGTATTGAACATCTGTAGATATTAGAGTTTCAGTAATTCCATGTTACAGTATTGTGCCTCAGGAGATTACAGTAGCTCAACCTTATTTAACAAGTCTCACAAGTCTGAGGGTTAAGTCCTTTAATCTCACTTTAGTTTTTAACATGTTTCAGCTCTTCCCTTTACTTAAGTGGAATTATAACCAATGTGTTTATATTGTGTGATTTGAAAGGACATAAATCTGTTTATGTCATGTATAGGAGGATATGCCAGAGTTATGTTTGAATATGTTATCAGAGAGGGTGTGGACAATCATTGTTTACCTGCTGCATTTTGTTTTTCTCATTCAGAAATTAGAACCCTGATCTTAACTGATAAGTCAGAAAACTACTACCCTGCAAGCTACAGGAATTCATAAACTCCCAAAAACACATCTTGCCAGCAGATATGTTTTCCTCAATATAGCAACGTTTCGATCTAGTGAAATGCAGTGACATGTATGATATCACCACGTCACCCAGAGGCGGAAGGCCAAAGCAAAACAAACATGGCTGCGCCTGTTCTGGCTGTGATACCTTTTTTTTTTTTTAAACATACAAAAGGATGTGATTCCTTGCCTTTGTGGATGGGAAGAAGGTTGGGCGTTCCCCCCGACTGGATTTGGTACGAGTTTGATTTATCAGTTAACTGACCTAGATGTAAAACACATGAAGCTGCTACTGCTGCTGTGATTGACTAAAAACTCATGGGAGAAGGTACCCAAGCAGCTTTAAGAATTTAACTGAATGTCCCTCCCTTTTGCGAACAGTTTCTACAAGAGCCTTTCCAGATCGACAAGTGTAGTTCAATTTGAATTCTACACAATCTGGCTTATGTCTTGTTAAGAAAACGATTTGATGTCAGAAATAATAACATTGCTTCTCAGCATCTAATTTCACTGTAACAACATTCTCACCTCCAAGTGTCGTCTCGATCCACTTTTTTAAGTTTGAAAGGCCTCCTTTCCATCACCCACATCTGGAACAGATATCTTTCAGTTTCTAATTGTGACTCTGGCTTGGCACGTTGGAAATTTGAGCATTTCACCCATTCAAAAGAAACATGTTAGCTAAAACTGTGATTGCTTTAAATGTAAGTCTGCTAAACGTTTTAATATTTTCTGGCTTAAGTGTACATCCTTTGGACACATGAAAAATACAGATGATTCCCAATGTTTTAAATACTCAACAGTCTTAAGGAATGAAAACAATTCTGTATGATTCAACCCTTAATGTGAGAGGAAATGCATTGCATTTTGTGTATATTCCTTGCAGTATTCCGACAGTCACTAAGAAGATCGATTTGGGAAAGAAACAATGTTAAATTGAAGATGACCCACATTCTGAGTTATAGGGCTAATCTCAAACCAGCCCCTAAACAATACCCCTATGCACTAACACTCTTGAGGGCTATCCTAAAGCATTTTTTGAGTAGGGGAAGTTGACCATCCAGTACTTGAATAGCAAGTCTGCATCAGTGCAGTTCGGCTGGCATATACTTCTTCTCAATTAGCATATGCCATTTTTCAAAAATGTCACATTCCACTTTTGGCTTTCGCTGTCTCTCAATTATTGACTAAGCAGAGAAAATACAGCTTGCCAAACTTGGTATTTGTAAAGAAAAAGAAAACCATGAACCATTTTTACTTTTTACACAACCTTTCTAATTATGGTATTGCATAAGGTCCAAAGAAGGTGTACATCCTGTATCACTTCATCTAATGGTACATCTTTGTTTTATGTTTCAGATCTCTTTGTGCTTATGTAGCTGCTAGTAATTCTCTCAATTCCTGTGAGAATTGCTTGATGCATATTTTTCTGAACATGTTCTTAATAGATCTTTTAAACATCATCATTAACAAAAATATTCTCTACTTGCTCACACAGCCCAACGGCCGCAGCAGGGACTGCATCTTCACTGAAATAGTTCTGGAGAACAATTACACAGCATTGCAGAATGCAAAGTATGAAGGCTGGTACATGGCTTTCACCAGGAAAGGGAGGCCCATCAAAGCCTACAAGACAAGGGAGAACCAAAGGGAGGTCCATTTCATCAAAAGGCTCCACACCGGCCCACCACACTTCCCCAACACAGACCAAAGCAAGTTTGAATTTATCCGATTTCCAGCTATGGGTCGAGCAAAGCGAAATTGGAAATCACGTGGCTCTGTCTAACAATGAACCAAAACCTTGGATGGGTAAAAGCTGTGGAAAATGAAAAAAAAAAAATAATAATTATGACAAAATAAAAGCAAAAAACAGATGCAATTATTTTTGTATAATTTTGGAAGCAAAGTTGTGACATCAACGTCATAAATCTGAAATGATAACGCTGTAAAATGATTGTGTAAATACAGACAGAGAATAAAAAAAAAGAATTATATTTATGCATTGATCACTGTGAAAATTTGTGTAATTGTAATTTTGACAGCTTTCGAGTCAAATCAGGTTTTTTCTTTTGAAGCCAAGTTTAAGATACTAATGATGAGTCAGTGGTTAATGGAACAGAAATCAGCATAAATGTGAATTTTGGTTGTTGTTGGTCTGTTTTTTTTTTTTTTTTATAAACTTCAAAACATGGATGTAAATGCTCATGGAGTGTTTTTTTTTATTTATAAATAATTCCAGATACCTCTGGGTTAAGGCCAGATTATATTTTAAAGGTATTTCTCAGGTCTGGGTTAAACTTGGTTTAAAAGAGTGTGCTAATATTATAGGAAATAATTCTGCAGTCATTGCTGAGAAAATAAGCTATGAGTAAATCAGACCAGCTTTCAAAAACTCCAGCTAAAGTATACGAATGAGAAGAAACTCATGAAATGGTCAAAGTTACGTATTTCTATTCATATAGAAACGTTTACAAAGCAAATTCTAAGGCTTTGGGACAACATTATCAAATGGTAGAGAAATATTGAACACTAAAAAACCTCATCAATTCATTCAGGAGGTAGCACAATGGTCGAGTACTTCAAGACCTCCTTTATCCCAACAAGTCTCTTATTGAGGAAGGGCGCAGCCTAAGCCCTAGTCTGCCTCCATCTCTGCTGCACTACTGAGGGTGGTCAAAAGCTTCCTGGTGTCAAGGCCCCAGGGGTGGATGAGATTCACCCTGAGTACCTTAAGGCGCTGGATATTGTTGGGCTGTGTTGGTTAACGCGATTCTGCAACATTGCATGGACATTGGGGACAGTTCCCCCGGATTGGCAGACTGGGGTGGTTGCCCCCTGTTTAAAAAAGGGGGCGGGAGGGTGTGTTACAACTACAGAGGAATCACACCCTTAATCCTCCCTGGTAAGGTTTATTCCGTGGGTTCTGGAAAGGAGTGTAAATCGGATAGTTAAATCTACCGGATTCAGGAGGAAAAAGTGTGCTTTTATCCTGGCCGTGGAACACTGGATCAGCCCTCACACCCCTCAGCAGGATCCTGGAGGGTGCAGGGGATTTTGCCCATCCAGTCTTAAGCATGTGTGTGGAGAAGGCATCTCGACCTTGTTCCTCGGGGGGTCCTGTGCGGGCTACTCCAGCAGTATGGAGGACTGGGGCCCACAATATGGGCTGCTGTTAGGGGTCTCTGTATGACCAGCATCAGAGTCTGATCCGGCATTAAGCAAGGCTCAGTAAGTCTGGCCTCAAGCTTCCTCGGCAAGGGCGGACTCCTCGCTAAGGCTGTTCCTTTGTCACGCATTCTGTTCATAAATTTATAGGACATGTAATTTCTAGACACAATGTTGGCCAAGGTGTTGGAGGGGGATCTGTTTTGGTGATTTTAGGATCGCTGGGCTCTGTTATTCTCAGCAGGTGATATGGTTCTAATGGCCTCATCAGGAATTGGTCTACAGCTCTCACCACAAAGCGGTTCGCCGCCAGCATGAAGCAGCATGCCGAGGATCAGTGCTCTCCAAATCCAAGACCATAGTCTTGAGCCGGAAAGGGTAGAGTGCCTTCTCCAGGTTGTACAGGATGTACCTGCCCATAGTGGAGAAGTTTAGGTATCTTGGGGTCTTGTTCACGCTAATGAGGGTAAGATGGAGTGGAGATCGACATTGCGTGATTCAGTGCAACATCCGGCCGTGAATAAGTGTGCACTGTAAATCGTCTATTATGCGAAGAGAGAGCTAAAACCAAAAAGGCAAAGCTTCCATTTACCGGTCAATCTACGCGCCTACCCTGGGATCTTTCGCTTCTTCTTGTCATGACCCAAAGTTTGTGAACTTAACAAACTAGAACCCAGGTCTGAGTCGCTGAAATGAGTTTTCTCCTCGTAGAGTGTCACTTTTGCTTCCTTTAGAGATAGAGTGAGGAGCTCTAGTCATCCAGGAAGTACTCCAGAGTAGAGACTGCTACCCTCCACATCGCCAAGACACCAGCCACAGGTGAGGTTGCTCAGGCGATTCGGGCCCGCGGCTGAGGAGAGGGACGCCTGGGCCTCCCTACTGAAATTGCTACCCCTGCAACCGGATCCCGGATAATCGGAAGAAGATGGATGGATGGATGGATGGATGGATGGATGGAGGGATGCTGATGGATGGATGGATGGATGGATGGATGGATGGATGGATGGATGGATGGATGGATTTATTTTGGCTGGATGGAGATTACTGTTTTATATATAAAACCCATCCATCCACCCTTTACCAAAGCTCACTGTTACCTGTCATGTCCTGCACTTTATGTCAGTTTTTAAATGTCAAATCTTGTATATTTCTTTGTATATTTGTATACTGCAGAGAGTGTGATGGATGGATGGATGGATGGATGGATGGATGGAGATTACTGTTTTATATTAAAATCGATCCATCCACCCATTTTCTGTCACACTTTATCCCATCTGGGGTCACGAGGGGTGCTAGTGCATATTCCAGCTGTCTATGCACGAGAGGCCTTGTATGAAAAGTGCAGTGCACCCCATGAAAATAAGTACCATGTCCTCGATACAATGCACACGTTTGCAGACTAGCAAACTGCTAATACTCCTGCTTTTACAGTGGAAATCATATTGATAAACAATCAACAAGTTAATTTCCCTTTAGGACTAAAAGAGTATTTTTGATTTATTTTTATTACATTGCTTTAAACAATATATACTGGATGAGTTTTTCAACTTTAGAAGGAGCGAGGGTATACTTAATTAGCCTCATCTGGTTTCTATGTTTCACTGAAACTCAGGACTACAGTTGGTCCAGGAAGACTGAACAAGTCCCTCTGCAAAATAATTGAAGTGTGTGGAGAGCATAAAGTTCCAGAGCATTCACTTTTCTTTTGACTTAGAACACACCCCACATGGTTAAGAAGGCCATTGGAACTTCTTGCTCAGAAAGCTGTCACGCTCTAATTTCCACACTCAGCTACTCACAAACAGGGTCAAGCCTCCAGTGTCTGCGCATGAATGTGGTGTGGGAGCTGCATATAGGAAGAAACAAACACCACCAGTAAAAATGGAAGTGCTCATCTCATCTCATCTAGGGCTGCAACTAATGATAACCTGTCGATTATTTCTTTTGATTAATCAATTAATAATTAAATTCCCAAAGGTTCCTTCAATAAGATTTATTTTTATTTATGAAATTAAACAAAGGGGAAACTAAAACTTTTCCACTTGAGGGGTTTGGATACAGCATATTGACAGACATTTTGTTTTTATCTTAACTGTAAAATCTTTTTAAATATATTTTTTACAATTTTGGTATAATTACTGCTTTGTCAGCTAAAGGCATGTTTTATGCTCTATATAGTCCAATCAATGATTGATCGATTACTAAATTAGTTTATGTTTATTTCAATAATTGGATTAATCGCGATTGTTTCAGTCCTAATCTCATCTCATTGACAGGACCTGGCAATAGCTGTTCTTTATGTATTTAGCGTACTACATTTCAACGTACATATGTTTCTTTTACATCTTCTATGTGTTTCTCAGTTTTGTTTACATTTTTTTATAAGAGTGTTTTAATTTTACATTTTTCGTATGTTGCTTTTGCATTTTAGGCTTAGAGTCTCTGTAAAATGTTATGGTTTCATTATACCAAAAAAGATTCTCCATTCTTCTTTCAGTATTTAGCAACTGAACTTAAATGACCAGATCAGCGGCGACAGAAAGCACAGAACCTCTGGAGAAATATCCCAAAATTGAAGAAGATACACGGATTGTTAAAAAGAAAGATTTTGTTCTTTTCATGGTTGAAGTGATCAATTGCAGTGCACAGACAACAAGAAAAAACGAAAAAAAAAAATCAAAATAATAGTGAAAGCTGCAGAAAAAATTTCTGAAAGTTAAAGACTGAAACTGGAAAATGGTTGAAAGCACGATGGGAAAACCAATAAGACTATCAGAAACTGGCAGAGGGACAATGACTTAAAGATAGATTAAAATTATTAGGGAAATGTGATTAAGTATTTATTATGTTGAGTTAAGTTAAAGGTTTTTTGTTTTTGTTTTTTTGTTTCTGGGGTCAGCCGTTTTCTGTTTCCTTGCTTTACTCCATACACAGTTGGTGGCGTGTAATGCACTCTCACTAGTTTGCTGCAACCGCCATAAAACCTCACAAGAAGAAGAAGCTATGCATTAGATAGCACAGACAGACAGACAGACAGACAGACAGACAGACAGACAGACACACACACACACACACACACACACACACACACACACACTCTTCTTATCACCACTTTTTAACTTTTAACAGCACTTTATTTACACAATCCAAACATATAAACAATTGATGTAAAACAAGTGTCAGTTAAAAATCACTATTATAGTAAAACAACTGTCAATTAAAATCATTGAATGAGGAGCTTGTTAAAATGCAGTTCTCTATCATCTGACGCAGAACATAAAATGTTTTTAAAACCTTACAACTGAATAAAATCCTCCATGTTTTGTGTGGCTCTGTGGAAGTGAAATTCCAGCCTGATCCTGGCTTTAACATTGCACCTCCACAGGGCCACGGCGTCAAGGTGAGGTCATTCCTGCAGTCTGTCTCTACGGGACAAATAAATAGCCATTGTAGCTTCACTGATTAAGAAGTTTAAAAGTCTGGTCTTTGAATTGTTGCTTTTGTTTTGACAGACTCCTCCAACAAATAGAGAAGTTGCAAAACTGTGCCAAAAAGACTAAAAACATTTGTTGAAAGGCTAAAAATTGTCTTTAGTCTGACGCAGTCCATAAAAACATGAAAAACATTTTGAGACAGACTGCAGAAGGGACAGTCGTTTAAAACACCTCAATTGATGACGGATAAAAATGAGTTTGTGGCAATGGCGCCATGTAGAAACCTCCACTGGAGATGGCCAGTTCTTTTTTTAATCGGAGGCTTATATAAAGTCCTCCACTGGGGTGCTCTGCAGGGGCGGAGCTAGAAGGGGGGCCAGGGGTGGCCATTGCCACCCTAAGCCAATCATTGGCCACCCCTGTGGCCACCCATACCACTTTTTCCCTCTAATACAGACAGTGGCAACAGTAGTACTCTCAAATGGAATATTCAAACCGTTTTAATTTTTCATATATTAGCATTTACTTGACAACAAAAACAAAGTGGTTAATTATGCACATAATATACTGAAATTAAAGATGATAAGTACAGAATTCATGCTCTTTCAGAACTAGATTTGATGTTATTTGGGTAAAGAGAAAATGATGTGTCTCTGCTCATCATCTAGGAGTCCTCAGTGAAATCATAGATAAATAACTATTTTAATAAAACGTATTAAATAATCAATTTATGTAGATATTTTTACTTTTAAATATCATTTATTTGCAGAAGGATTATTGATATAAACAAATAATGACAATGGAAAAGATTTTTGCCCCAGAACTTATACCTGAAAGAATTGTATCCACTATATGTGCGTCTATTTGTTAGTAAAGGCTGTAAAGGATAGTTTGTCTTCATTTAGAAAATATGGATGTTGTGCTCATTAATTTTCCTGTTGGAACAGTGTAGCTTAACCCTGAGGTTCTATCGCCTATCCACTTTTGGCCACCCCTCAACGTACAGTGGTTATTGCCTGGCCACCCCTATAAAAAATTTTAGGCTACGCCTCTGGTGCTCTGCCAGCAATTTTATCCGTCCATAAGTAGACTGCATGGTTCTCAAGGTGTCTTTGAGTCATTATTTTTGAGCCGGCTCGATAAACAGTTTTTTGGTCCATGCCTAATAAAACCATCTTCTGTGCGTCCAGGCTGGAGAGCAGAGGTGCGCTTTGCTCCGGGAGCTGGGTGTACAGGGTCAGGCCAGGAAAGGAGTCCGTTGGGTCTGGTTGGCTCTGTCCTTCATAGTAAGCGCAGAGAAGGCTCCTCTCCTTGGCCGACAGCTTTCCCCTCAGGAGGTCCAGGAAGCACCGCACCAGCCTGGCGGACCGTACCCCTATCACGGAAGAGCGGCAAGTTAGTGAAGAGAGCAGATGCGTAGTTTTGAGCTCTGGGTAGCAAACTTCTTGAATAACAGTAGAACAGTTATGAAGCCCTGAATTTACACATAAAAAAAAGGAATTTCGTCGTAACTAACAATAATAATAACTTAAAGCCTCATGTGAAAACGAGAAAGAAAACTACAAGCAAGAGGAAAACACTGACAGCAATGGATAACAACAAAGCTAACACCAAAACCAACAAGGCTCTGCTAACTCACGACTACTGCATGGACACCGATACCAGAGGGACGAAAAATACCCTTACATCACCATGCAAAACTGCTGTACCACACAAAAAGACGAAAGGAGACGATAAGGTCAGTTCCAATGCATCCAATGCCAAGATTTTAGAAGCTGTTGAAAATCTACAGAAAATGATGCTGAACTTTGGAGAAGAAATTAAACAGAACACGCTCTCCATTGCAAATCAATAGTGCTGAAATTCAAGATTGTAAGAAAAAAAAACGAATAGATGGAAAGTGAAATTGCTCATCTTAAAACCACGAACGCCGAGCTGACAAAGAAGGTCCAAGATTGTGAAAGAAAAGCGACAGAATCAGAGCGCTATAAAAGAAGATAGAATCTGCGCATCAAAGGCTTAAAAGAGCGAAAGGACGAAGATACAAGACAGGAAGTCGCAAACCTCATCAGACAGATTATGCCGCATTGGAAAGAAAAGATGGACTCTATCCTGGACACTGTACATTGTCTTGGCCCAAACAACACCAACCACCGAGGGCAGATTATTGTACAGTTTTCAGGACAGTTATTCAAACAAACTCTGGCGATCCACTAAACAACATCTCATCTGCAGTGAGCTCAACATCCGTTTCGCTGAAGACAGAGAAGCACAGCTGGCCCTGTGGCCCAAAGTAGAGCAAGCACGGAAAGCTGGAATAAAGGCGGTATTTAAAGGTCCATATGCCTTTATCAACGGTCAACGAGTTATTCCTTAGAGACACAATAGTTCTACACAACATTTCTAACTTCAAATAACCTTATCAGTTCAGGAGTTATGTTACCTATAGTTCAATTTGTTCTCAGGTAAAACCCATTTAAATACTATTCAACCTTATTTTACTTATTTTTCTACTTTTTTTGTTATTGTATTAATTCCTTATGTCTAACTTGAAAAGTGAACTTTCGCTAATTTCTGTTAATGCAAGGGGACTAAGAGATTTGACTAAAAGGACATTTTTATTTTTATTTTGTAAAGGGAAAAATGCTAATGTAATATTCTTACAAGAAACTCACTCAAAACATGATGATAGCAACTTTTGGATTAAACAATGGAGGGGATGAAGCTTATTTTTGTCATGGTTCTTCAAGGTCAGCAGGGGTCGCTATTCTGCTAAAAAAAACTTCCAAGGTCAGGTAATCTCAAGTAAAATGGATGAAAAAGGTCACTGGTTATTCCTCACTGTCTGTTTGGATAACCTTACTTTTATTTTGTTAAATATATATGGTTATAATATTCAAAACCAGAACAAATTATTGCTAGAAGAAATAACCCTTAGACCACCTAAAATTACTTTACTTAACAAACAAGTTTGTAATTGGTGGTGATCTCAACCTTGTTCAAGATGAATATTATGATAAAATTTAGTAGACGTGTGGCGTCATCTTAACCCTAATTATATAAAATATTCATGGTCTAGTTCAAATAGCAAATCAAGACTTGATTACTGGGTTACAACAAATTAATTATTAATCAATGACATCAACTCAGACATTTCTGCTGCACCGTTAACTTACCAAAGTCTTATTTCCTTACAAATTAAACCTCAAAACTGGAAACCAGGCGCAAATAAATATTGGAAATTTAACTACAGTCTTCCAAAAAATGACACATACTGTCAAAAAAAAAAATCAAAGAATTAATCCAGAATATAAAGCATTCTAAAGAATTAAATGACCCTGTTCAAAAAAGGGAATTCCTAAAGTACAAGATCAGCCAATTTTCTATCTCATTCAGTAAACAAATTAAAAAAGAACTCCAAAGAAAAGAACTTGATATTGTACAACAACTAAATATATATTGCAATAAACCCAACCCATCAAGTGAAGACAAACAAAAAATGCGAATCCTCCTAAATAAACTGGATGAAATGTATATTCAAAAGGCCAATGGAGCCTTTATTAGATTAAGAGGGAAATGGATCAAGGAAGGAGAAAAAAACACGACCTACTTTTGTAATAAGACAACAACAAAATTCTATCCAATCCTTAATAATAAACAATGTTGAAGCAATTTATATACTTCCAAATTCTCAGAATCAAAATCTCACACCTTTCTTAATCAAATTGAAACATTTATCCCCAAAATAGATGATAACTACAAAAAAATCTGCGACAACATTATTACAATAGAAGAACTTGATAAGGCTGTTAATCGTTTATCATTAAACAAAGCACCAGGTCCAGATGGACTTACTGGGAATTTTTATAAACACTTTTGGGAAGACATCAAAATATTACTGCATCAAGTTTTTACAGACATCTTTAAAAGTCATACTATACCTACCACAATGAAACAAGGAATTACTATTATTATTATGTATCCCAAAACCAGACAAGGACCCCAGAATTATTGAAAATAGAAGACCCATTACACTCAGAAATTCAGATTATAAATTATTGACATACATATTTACCATAAGTCTACAATCCGGAATCTCAAACATAATTGCAGAATCTCAATCTGGTTTCCTAAAAGGAAGATCAATTCACAACAATATTAGACTGGTAAAAGACCTAATTGAATATAGCAATTAATGTTGGAATTCCTCACAAATTCTTATTCGGTTGTCCCATTTCACCATATCTGTTTAACTTAGTTGCAGAAATGTTAGCGATCTATCTTAAAAATTGTGCAGACATTGAGAAATTAGACGTTTTCGGTACAGAATTAATCATTAGCTAGTTAGCAGATGACACCACCGTTTTCTTAAAAGATCTCAAACAAGTTCCAATTGTAATTGATAAAATTAAACTTTTTTTCAGAAGCTTCAGGACTAACGCTAAATATAAAAAAAATGAACTTATAGCTATTCATGACACCCCTCTAAAAGAAATATCCAACATTCTAATTAAATCTGAAATTAAATACTTGGGAACTATTGTAACCAAAAGTCAAAATTCAACCTTAACTATTGAAAACAAAGTTAAAGAAAGTAAATCCAAACTTAACTCATGGCTCCAACAAGACCTCTCTATTTTAGGACGAATTTACTTATCCAAAATGGAATGTTTGTCAAGGTTAATTTATTCAACTTATAGTACTGCCATCCCAAATAGCAAAACCAAAACTATTTACCAAATTAACATGAACTTTATTTGGAAAAACAGGCCACACTACTTACGAAAAAGTCATATGGTCAAAGAAATTAAAGATGGCGGTCTGAAAGTAATTAACTTTGAATGTCTTAACGGAACCCTTAAGATTAACTGGTTGAAATCCTGGATTAAAAATTCTAATTTATGCTGGTATTGTGTTCCTAATTATATATTTAAAAAAATAGGTGGTCTAAAACTAGTACTCTTAGCTGATTAAAAAATACATAAATTACCCATTAAACTATCAGAGTTCCATCAACAAGTATTACTATACTGGAAAATGATATATGTTCATAACTACTCGCCACACTCCTCTATCATATGGAATAATAGATTTATTCTACATCGCAATAAATCATTATTCTACAAAGATTGGATGGAGAAGAATATTTGGTCTATTATACACTTAATGGACACTAATGTTTGCATATTACATTACAAAAAATTCTGTACAAAATATTAGTTCCTCCCTCCAAAAGATGAATTTACAAGATTACTTAACGCCTTGCCAAAACAATTTATTAATCAGATTCAAAATATAATAATATATCATCCAATTACCCCAAAACTACCCAATTTATCTATTAATGGAATATCAATCACTGACCAAAAATTCAATAACCACACAATTAGAAACTGTCTAAACAAAACTTTGTTCCCTGGGAAAATAAATAAAAATAATATTCTTTGCAAATCTGAACAAAAATCAATTGAAATACTAAGAACTTCTTTTTTTAAAACTTCCCATACAACCAAAAGCTAAAGAAACTCACTTTAAATGTTTAAATGCAATCTACCCCTCAAAAGAACTACTAAGAATTGGTTTAATATTGATAAATGCTCATTCTGTGAAAGTGATGTAGAAACTATAGACCATGTCTTCTATGAATGCAGCCAGACAAAAACATTTTGGAATTGCTTAGAAAGATGGATCAAATCAAAAATTGCACTCCCTAACTCTATCTCTAGCGATATGGTAGTTTTTGAAATACTATTGAAAGACAAAACAATAGAACTCTGTTGTAACCTAATTTTATGTTTAGCAAAATTCTTTATTCATAAACAGAGACTCCTGAGATCATCCCCAATTTTTAGTATGTTTTTATCTGAATTTAAGTAATATTTGACATCTCTTGAATGTATCGAATCTTACAAATACCTAACTGAATGGAACTGCCCACTGATGTACATTAATCCTAACATATAAATCCCCTTGTTGTTATATTAATTATTGTTTCATCATCATTACTCATTCATTCTTTATTTTCCTTATCAATGTTACTTTGTATTTCCATTTTGAAATCTGCCTCTACTATGCCTTCCATAGAATTGTAATATTGTTATTGCCTTACTTGTTTGTTCTTACTTTGTTTAAATAAAGTTCATAAAAAAAAATAAAATAAAATACATCACTGAACCCATGGCTTCGACGTGAAGAAGAAGAAGGCATATTTGGTTTTGGTCATTTTTTCTGCAGTACTTTTAAAACATTATATAATAATGTAAATAGTTCAATCAAATTGAAAAACGGAACATCCACAAGATTCGACTTAAAATGTGGTATACGGCAAGGTTGTCCCATTTCCCGTTATTTATTTCTGTTATCAACTCAACTATTGGCTAGTCACACAATAAATAGTCGATTGGGTGGAATGTCAGTTCTGGACAAAAGAATTATCATCAGCCAATTGGCTGATGATACAACAATGTTCTTAAAAGACTCTTCTGAAGTATCTCTAGCACTTGAATTGATAAAAGTATTTTCTGAGGCCTCTGGTCTTTACTTAAATGTGAACAAATGTGAATTAATGGCTGTTAAGAAATGTGAACTCTCTCATCTCTGCAATATTCCAATTAAAGAAACCATTAATTACTTAGGAATAACGTTAACCAAAACACAGAACACTAGATGTGACCTAAACTTTAGCCCAATTTTAGAAAGAACAAAGAAAAGATTTAATTCATAGCTCCAAAGAGATTTATCCCATCAGGGCAGAATATTACTTTCTAAAGCTGAAGGAATATCCAGACTAACCTATGCGGCTGTTTCTCTGGCTGTTGACCAAAAGATGTGCAAAGAAATTGATAGGACACTATGTAACTTTATTTGGAAAAACAAAACTCATTACAATAAAAATTCTGTTTTAATGAATAGTTATGATGCAGGAGGTCTTAACTTTCTCGACTTTACAACAATCAGCAATACATTTAAAGTGAACTGGATTAAAAATTGCTTAAAACTCCTACCTCAATCTGGAATTTTATTCCTCACTACTTGTTCTCTATAGGTGGTCTTAAGTTTGTTTTGCAGTGTAATTATAACATTGATCGAATTCCTGTCACTCTAACTTTCATAAACAAGCCCTTCTGGCCTGGTCACTGATCTTCAAACATAGTCCTCTTTGGAATAACAAAGATATATGTTATAAGAAAAAAATCTCTGTTTTTTGAAAACTGGTTTAGAAATGGTATCACACTTGTAAGTCAACTTTTCAATGAAAAAGGAAACCTCTTTAATTACCGGTATCAAGAATTTTTGTATCATTTTAAGATTCCTATAAGCCCAAAACAGTTTGCTATTGTTTTTGATGCTATTCCACCAGGTGTTATAATGTTATTCAAAGGTCTGACTTCTCTATTCTCCAAAGGCCCGAGACCTACAACTAAACTAACTGACACCTATGTAGGTAAATTGTGTTTTCAACCTAAATCTCCTAAAAATAACAAACATATTCGTACTTTATTCCAAGCAAACTGCATTCAGTTCCTTACGTAATTTCAGTCTGGTCTGGACTGGCCACAGAGGTATGCTGGAACAAAACTTGGTCTTTACCTAATAAATATTTACTAGTAAACAAGGTTAAAGAGGTTTCCTTTAAGATCATTCACCGCTGTTATCACAAAATAGTCAAAAAATAACTTTCTGAACATTTCTTCTTATGTAATCTTTTGTTACTGTTGGACAAGTTTTATATCCACAAATGTAAAGTTATTGTGACTAAACCCTCCTGTATTTCTTTTCTAAAGGAAGCAACTACTTATTTTTCTACATTGTCCTCCTCCAATAATAAGAAAGCTGCTAAAACTATAACTTTAAGCACTAAATTTAAAGTTTTTATATAATCCCTTTAGATGCTTCTATTTACTATTACTTTTTTTACTTTTATTTAATTACTTTTTATATTATTTATTTTTTTTTTTTTTGCTCAAACCCCTGGTGATTGTTCACTGTAAATTTTATTTTTTCTGTTACAAAATTTTTCTAATAAAGTTTATTTAAAAAAAAAAGAAGAAGAAGAAGACAGAAAGCACAGCACCTGTTGTTTGAAACTCTACAGCGCCTCCTTGTGACATACTTGTTATAGGAACAGTCACGGAGGATCAGGTGGGGAGTCAGCTGATTTCATCCCAAACAGGAAGAGGAAGTGACAAACAGCCATGCTAATATAGTGCTATTTTGTGCTCGTTTTACTTGATAAGAGAAGTGCTGAAGCTTAAAGATGTTTGGCGGGGAAGATGAAGACGGAGACTTTCTGTCCCCAACAGGAGGGTGAGTTCGTTTCGCTAACCGAGCTACGCTGATTAGCATGCTAGTTAACTAGCTTAGCAGCACTTGGTGACCTGCTGTCCTTTAGAGAACAAAGCCTATTTTATCCGGAATTCCTTAACGGGTTTGAAATCCAGCGTAATATTCTATAAAACCTCTAAACATAAACTACTTTCCTTCTTTAAAACCTCTAACTCTGGTTGCTTCATCCAGAGACAGACGAAAGTTTCCAGCTTTACAAGGATGAGCCCGATCTAAGTTTGTGGAGATGTTGAATTTAAAGCTTTAAACTTGTTTTTCCTGTTTTGTTTAATACAGTGGTTTTGTGGTTGGTAGTTTATTTTTTTTTTAAGTCGCTTAAAAAACTTATTGAAGCTTTTGTGTTACTAAAAGTCTGTTTGTACAGTAAGCGAAAGCAGAATAAATGCAACCCGGTTTAACCCATCAAAATATGAAGAAAAAAAAGAGCTTAAAATTTACTTTTTTTTACTCTGCTTTTTAATAAAATCTCAGTGGGTCTGAAGAGGGTATCCGCATCCATTGATTCACTAACTTTTTCTGGTTTACTGTGCGCGACGACCTGAATTGGCAATCTGAAGTTGATACGTATAAACTGTGAGAATAGCCCTTGCGCCGAAGTGGTTGCACCTGCTCTTGCATTATCCCTGATGGATGAGTGATCACATGCCCTCATCCACCACTGCAGTGATCATGACTGAGGCTTGTCAGCCTTCCTAAGAAACGCCTCAGGTCACACATAATAACAACAACAAGCCTTTGTGTTATAAAACCGAAGCTAAATCACCATAAAGAATTCTGGCTTCTCAGGCATCATAGTACAGCTTTAACAAATCTCAGACATATAAGTATCCTGTGCTTTCAGCAGGATGACGGCCACCAATGGATGTCCTGCCTTAAAAGTGGGGAGTGTCGTTTCCCCCACCCATTTTTTCCCAACCTAATTCCTCTCACATGCGACTTGTTAGAGTCTCCTTGAAAGCCCCAGCTATACCCTGCCTGCTCAGCTTAGACTCGGCTTTACAGCTGCAGTACCTCTGTCCTTTCCTGCGATGTTGTTGAATCTCCCACTCTGGTGTGATACCACGAGGGAGCAGAGTTTGGGGGTCTGCCCTGGAACAAGGAGCTGGAACAGAACAGCACAAGGAATCTGACTCGCATGCAAAGGGGCTGTCCCTCCTCATCCCAGATCGCCTTTATCACTGGAGATGAGGCCCTCAGGACATTCAACATGTCTGTTCTGGGAGACACAAGTGATTACCAGTGGAAGGAGTTCCAGGGGTCAGTATGAGCCTGGCAAACTTGGCTGGTTTATCAACCGTGACCAAAACCGTGTTGGCAGTTGTTACTGTTAGAGGTTGTCGAATTCGAAACTCTGAAATTTGGCTTTGCTTATGCTTGTTTTTTTTTTGCGATTAAATGTTTTAGTAACTGCAAATTGTTTTTTTTAAATACTAAATCAGTGAAACTGTTAAGTGAAAAACTTCAAGTCGAGTGGTAAAGACTTTTATATAAATTATAGATTGATTTAAGCTGCAGTTGGATAGATGGTTTAAAGATTGCTGTTAAAAATTGTAAAAAAAAAAAAAAAAAGTAAACTACTTCTGCTTTCATTTCAAAGTTTAAGATTGTTTCCTAAATTGCAATATAGATAGCAGAATGTCACTATTTATCAAACACAAACCACTCAACATGAAGAAATACATTTTTATTTGAAATGCTGTGACGCCAAATAAAATGAGGTGACTAAGCCAAGTGCTGTTGATGAAATGCACTAACTGGTCTCCAACAACTAGACTTCCCTTAAGAGTCTTTTGTCCGGATCGAGTCATCAGTTTACAGCAAGGAAAATTGAAGACTGAAGTCAATCTGATGAAGCAGGATGAGTTTCTATTTTCAATTCCAGTTGGTTTCCAGTGCTTTTTGCTGAGCATCTAACACATTTGCTGATTTTATTCTTTCCTCCTTGGTCCATGATTCCAGCTCGGTTTCCACTATGGTTGGAATCGGCTAATTGATTTTATTAATGACATTTTTCATTTACGAAGATAAGATTTTTGGAAAATATGGATATTTTTTTCACCAACCCGCTCCTTCAGGCTCCTATAGCCCAAAGTGACGTTGTTTTTCCTTTTGATAATTTATTGGTGGATGTAAATGGGTAGAATTGGAAGATAATGAGTTTACTGACTGTTTAATTCAAAGGTTGGGTTTTCTTTTATTGATCATTAAATACATTGAACACTATCTATATACTTTTATTGATGCTTTTCAATGGGATGTTTCTACAGAGCTAAGTTGGCCTCCCTTTTTGGACTGGACCAGGAAACCAGTCAAGGAAACGAGTCCTTCCAATATACAGCCCCCAAGCAGCCCAGGAAGACCTCCAATCTCGGTAAGATCAAAAGACCAACAACATGACTGAATGTGATGTGGAGGCTCCACTGATGATGTTCTTCTCATATTTAAAGCACCAGAGAGTCAGAAACAGCCTGGAGCTCCTACAGTGTTACATGCCTCAGCAGTTCAGGCCTTTAAATAGTGAGTTTAACCGTCTTCAGGTACATGATTTAATGTTTATAAGTTATTACAGATCCCCTTTTCTGCACTCATGCAGCATTAAATGGACAATATGTGATAGCAAGGAAAACTGGGAGCTGCTATTCTGGGCAACCATGCAACAAGAGAGGTAGGCCTTGAGTTTGGTTTCTTGTGTGAGATTATTGGTTGGACTTTTGGTTTTAATGGCTATTGTATTTAATTTTTTTTTTGTAGTACAAGCTTCTGCTGTATTTGAGCCAACAGAAACCAGTGACTGCTGCCAGGATTCATTTGGGCTTTATTTTTACGGTCTGTATCATACAACTAAGCAATACAATCAAGCTAAGAATTTGCAGTAAAATAATGTTTAGAAAACTATCTGGTGCAAATGCTCTTTTGTGTGTGTTGCAGGTACAGCTGAACAAATATTGCACCTTTTATGATGACCAGAGGCAGAACTGGTCCTTGATGTTTGAATCTGAGAAAAACGCATCTGATTTTTGCAAAGAGGTAAGTAATGCAGATGAGGAATAATTGAACTGCTGTGACAAAAATCAGCAAGAGCCCTTTGCCCTTTCTGACTCGTCGTTATACTAGGTTTGTGTGACCCTTCCTCTCAATGGTCACACTAGGATGATGTCTCTGTCGATGAAACAACATGTTAAATGTGTTAAATGAGCACTGTCGCACTTTTCGTTACAGTTCTCTTACAACTTTCATAGGTCACCCTGAATGTGAAAAGTTGCTGCACCCTATATGGTCCTAAATCTGATGCACGTCTGATCTTTTCAAATGCGACCTGTTTTTTAGCAGCCAGGTTGCATTTATCCAGTCTGAACGTCTTTGTTGATGTTCTGGCTCCGGATGGAAAAGATTATGAGCTCTAGCGCCATCTTTATATTTACATTCATAAACACACAGCACGCTTGATACTTTTAACGTCATTGAGTCATTTACTACTCATATGAGACACTTAAGTTTTATGAAAGTCATTCACTCTGGAAATCACCTACAAGTTGCAAATAATTGGAAATGTGAAACAATCATGCAGAACAATCTGAGTTTTCAGAAAAATCTGAATTGAGCATTAAGGCTTGCAGTGAACATTGTCTTCATTCGGGTGTTTATTTTCAGTATTTATGCCTCCACCTTTAGAAAGAGACAGGGCAAAAATGGCTGCATGTGTTCCAAGTCTGAAAACCACATCTGAGCAAAAGGAACATTAAAGCTTATCTCAGTTTTGATGGTTCCCAAGACTTTTAGGGAAATATTTTGTGGATAGATGACAAAGCCAAAATACCCAAAAACACATCAGCATGTCCACCTCTTGATGTCTGAAGACTTTAAAGTGGTCTAGTCAAAGTCCAAATCTGAATTCTACTGAGATCCTATGGCATGACCGTAAAAACGCAGTTCATGCTCCAGAACTTTGTGGAGCATGAACTGTGGGTGAAATACCACGGTTCTGTAAATAACTCTTTAAGATCTTTCTATAAAATGTTTTTTCTGTTTGTTTCTGGTTAATAGGTGTGTTTGGCCAAGGCAAATTGTTCCTCCTCTTTAGAAACTGTGGTGACTCAGGATCTGAGTCTTGGTGAGGGCCAAGCTGTGGAGAACGGAGACTCTGTAGAGGTGGAATACACTGGCTGGCTCTTCCAGAACCACTCCATCGGACAGGTCACACCTTCGTTTAAACCTCCTCAGTTGGCCTGATTGTTTTGACTTTAAAGCCCAGCTAAATACCATTTATTTTTATTTTTTTCAGATGTTTGATTCGAACATCAACAAAGATAAGCTTCTACGACTTAAAATCGGAGCAGGGAAAGTAATCAAGGTGAGTCAAATGAAACTGAAGTAGAATAAAAGTAGTTAATAGTTATAAACATGTAATACAAAATCTTTTTACAGGGTTTCAGCGGGTCATTAAAAATCATTAAAATTCATTAAATGTATGTATTGTGGCGTTTAAAATGCTTTGATAAAAAAATTGTTTCTAAAAACAATTTCGTCAGACATATTATATCACGATATATTTGCGTGGAACTTCTTCGGAGAAAAAGCTAGAGAATGGGGGGAAAAAAAGCAAATTCAACAAAAGTGGTTTGAAAACGAGGAATTCGGGACCTGGCTGCAGCCTGTCGACGGGTACCTGTTAGTGGCATTAAGATCATTTCTAAGAGCATTAAAAAGCATTAAATTTGAGTCATTCATTCCTGTATAAACCCTTTTTTACTGTAATATAATACAGAAGCAAACATCTTTCAACAGTATAATGGCAGTGCTATTGTTTTTTCTTTCCCCCTTTTTTTCTTTGTCTTTTCTTTCTGTTTTTCTTAAAGTTTAATGAACACAGTAATTGTTTAAATAAAGTAAAACATAATGATGCCTTGAGCAAATTTAAAAGTTAAATATTAATTAATAAATGTAACTTTATTGATCTCACATTGGAGAAATTTACCTCTGTATTTATCCCATCCCCTTGGGGAGCAGTGGGCTGCCACTGTGGGAGCAGTGTGAGGTCAATTCAGTTTATTCTCATATAGCTTCAAATCTCTACAACACATGTCATCTCAAAGGCACTTTACAGTTCAACCAGATCATACACAGTCATATTGGATAAAAAGTTTTCTATCTAAGGAAAAAACCAGTTATTTGTTTTGACTCATTGACTCATATACAGTCCTCACACTAAGCATGCTTGTAGCCACAGTGGATAGGAATTACTCCCTTTAACAGGAAGAAACCTCCAGCAGAACCAGGCTCAGTGTGAGTACAGAAGCCCAGGCTGACTGAGGTTCAAGGGGACAGAAGCAGAGATACAAAAGCAGCTGTGAAAGGCGGCCCGGCCCAGGAAACACACAGCCAGGCAGACAAGCTCCAAGGCAGTTCCCATGCCAGAGATGAAGAGAGCTACTTCATCCACTCAGTCACGGGTCAGAGAAACAGGACCACACTGGAAAACAGGCTGACCTCCAACATCTATAAACAAGGGTGTTGATGGAGCAGCACAGCTGATGTTTCTCCAGGACGCCACAGCCAAACAGGAACAGACGAGCAGTTTAAAGTTATGCGGTCTTTCTCAGGAGAACCAGAGTGGTAGTATGTGGGAAGCGGGGCTTGAAGTCAGAACCACTGGGATCCAAGTGCAATGCCCTCCCAACCACTCAGGCCACTGGGCTAATCCAATAGTAGAGGAGCTGAGCAGCTCTTTAAGTGAAAGAATTCTACACCCTGTTTGTAAAAAGGAGAGCTACCATAGATGAGAGATGCTGCAAATCCAGTAAGCTCTATAATGTGACACTACAATGGCAATAACTTGTGCAATGTATAATGTGCAATTTACCGTTTGATACCCAAGTGCAATAACTATATAAATAAATGCAAATATTCATCCATATAAATACCAGCATAAACACCTTTTGCAATAACCCGGTTTAATGATCCTACTATAAAAGAAAAAGCTGTCATAGGTGGACGCACTGTTTATACTGTATATGTCATGCACCTTTTTCTTCCTTTGGTATATTCTTCTTCTTTGACTATTTGAGCTGATGCAAAGAATAAAATTCTCCACTGTGAGATCAGTAAAGTCAATCAATCAATAATTTCCTAAGATGTAAATTTCCTCTATTTCCCACAGTTTCCTATATAGGAGCAATCGGCCAGTTAATGAGAAAGCTGTTCGGGTCCAATTCTCTGGTTGTGCTCATGGGTCTGAGGCACTGTTCACTCCCATTCATCCCATTACTTTGAGTCTCCACTGCCATTGACGCGTTAGGAGGAGAACATGGCTGACTGTTTATTATGATAGATTACAAAAGATCACCAGCTGGTGAACCTCAAGCTCAATCACAGGAATGCACTCAAGAGTAAGAGAATAAATCTAGTGTAGTATGATGAAAAAAGCCAAATAAGAGCCTGATCAGTTATGGAATTGAATAAAATTAAACACTGGGGGGCGCCCAAATAATAAAAGCAGATCAGATCTGCTCTAAGAATAAAAATGGAACCTCAGTTGACCCTCTTTTGCAAAAAAAAGTTGATGCTTGTTTATATCTTGAAACAAATGACCCATGCAGTCGCAGAGACAGCTTTCCAATGGTGTCATTACAACTTATCACCACAGGGGGGCAAAGTCTGTTAAAGCTCTGAAATTCCACAATGCTCCTCTAACAGAAATTAATTTAGCAGGTTTGGAAGTTTCTTTCGGAAAGCGTTTTATTTTCCCCAGTACTTTTCCATGTTCTTTTCCAGCCGAAAGAATCTGAAAGGTCGAATTTACTGGAAAGTTTTGTTTCCTCTGTTAAATATTTTGCTTTAAGCAGGCCCAAATCCAGTAATAACCATAAGGTGGGGTTCAGTATCTATAAACCAGGGTGGTGTGGGGGCATGAATAACAGAAGAAATTGAAGAAAAACAAAGCCAGCTGGTGGAATCTGAATATAACAGAAAGTGTTTTTACACTATTTAAACGCCATTAGTATGTTATCACTTCTGTATTAAATCTGAAATTCCCCAATGGGTTTTCCCTGGTGGATAAAGTGAGTTGACTTTTCAATAGAACTATCCCAGTTCTCTAAAATATGATCTATTACCAATTTTATTATTTATTTTCTCCATTATTTAAATGGAAATGGAAAAAAAACCCTTTCTTCCAGTTTCCTGTCCAGTAGAAACAGTTTTGTTCCAGAAGAAACTGAACCCTGGAATTTAGCTTGTCAAATGATCTGAAACATTTTAATCCATTTTATTTTGGAGGACCTTAGTTCCTTATTAAGCACCATTGAATGACTTGAATACAAGTCTCATATGGAAACTTTTCTCCATCTGTATCATTTAAGGAATTCTAATATTAAATCTTCCTCAGGAAAAAAAAGTCTGACCTGCCGGTTGCAATGTAGAGAAATGAAGCTAAACTGTTGTTGGTCATGTTTTTAAACCTGTGTGTACAGGGATGGGAAGAAGGTATGCTGGGGATGAAGAAAGCTGGCCGCCGTCTCGTTATCATCCCACCCAGTCTAGCTTATGGATCCAAGGGATTTCCGAATCGAGTCCCACCTAACAGCACCCTGATCTTTGAAGTGGAGCTGCGACGGGTATTATTTCCTACATCGCTCTGTACCAGCACCGATTCTATACTGGATTATTTCCTTTTAGTGATTGATTTGGTAGCTCTGCTGCCTATTTTTTCCTGTTGCTTTTAAACTGTCTAATCTTACCAAGCTTGTCCTCTAGGTAAAGTTTTCCAAAGAAAGTGGATCGGATCAAACAAGCGCCAGCTCCAGAGAGTCTGCTGCTCCCTCCCCAGTACCATCTCCAGCCCCCAGTGTAGAAAGTCTGTCCTCAGAGCCTTCGTCAGCATCGGGCAAACCAGGGTGAGGTTTAACCAGAGATATTTAAGATCCATCAAGTTTTACATCAGTTTGGTTGAACCAGTTTTTTATTTGAGCTCTTTCTTCCTAGGGAGCCACCACTCCGAGCCAAATCAAATTCTTTGGGTGAACAGCTGGGGGTAAAAACTCATTCAGATTAGCAACCTTATTTTTCTTTGGAAGTATTTTTGATAAAAATCTATCTTTTTTTAGCAGCAGAATCCAGACGCCACAAAAGCAAAGCTGATTTCTCGCATGGCAAAGATGGGGCAGCCCATGCCCTTTCTGACCGGAGCCGCCAGCCAACCTGAATCTAGCGACTCGGAACTAGAGGTCGGTTACATCAGAAATTGAACTGGTTTACACTCACTGGAAGAAATGATCATTTAGCACCTTGAAAGGTCTATTTGATATGGTCAGATAAAATGGCTAACAAAGCCAGCATGTGTGTGAGAAAAGGCAGTAATGTGTGGGTAGGTGCTAGCCTGGTGTTTTCTTTTAGTTTGTTTATTGTTAAAGAAAATTTGGTCAACAGGGAATGATAAATGGACCATTATCCATACCTAAAACTAATATGTTTGCAGTGATTTAATGTTTAATTTAGCGTTTATTAGTAAAAAAACAAAAATTGTAATTTTCGTGGCGATCACTTAGTCTGGGACCGGCCATTTTTGCCCCAATATAGTAACACCTCACTCCTGACATCTTCCGACAGTGAAATCATGGTGTGGTAAGCCTAGTGCCATTCTTCCCGCTTTACAAGCATATGGTAGCTACTAGACTAATCTGTAATCAACAACAGTTATTTAAGATTTCCAGAGGACTTCACCTTTGAAATTCACAAAGCGATAGTTTAACTGGACAATGCCGACGCAGTGTGAATAGCAGTTGGATGTTGTAATACATTGGATTAAAGTGGCGAAAAATTAGGTAATTCCTACCTTTTCCGATTCATGATCCTCCATGGACGGGTTCGCCGCTGGATTGCCAACTTGAAGAGGGAGGATTTGCCCCGAACCTCTGGCCAGAGAAAAAAGGGTCATATGTAGCCAACGTTTCAAAGAACAATATTTTAAAGATTACTTGGATAATAGCGTGTTGTGACAAACACCAGATACAGCACTGGGACTTGATCAACAGCCGATACCGCTCACCGTGGACGCCACAAACCGTAGGTGGCAGTAGTGTTCTTTGACAAAACATGGATGCCTCCAGTAAAGTAGATTCATATGAAAAGTACTCTTAATTAAAAAGGCATAATTTATTAAACAGTATGTAATAATATATAATGTAATTACAGAAGTTTGAATTCTGAATCTAATTGTACTTTTCCTTTAATACTTTTGTAGAGTTTTCTGGGTCTGAACTTTATCTATTTATTTTTTTTATTTACCTGGGTCTTTGTGCTTCATCTTGGGTCCCATCATATTGGCTTTGATGGCTGATTGCTAGTTGAAGGTAGTCTATAATCTGATAGGTCTCACTATCTGTATTTTACACAAAAGCCTCTGAATGATAAGATTTAAATGATTTCAGGGTATTTCTCTTTCTTAAATTGCTGAACTGTATCATAATGGTACATGGGTACCAAATAGATTTTATGATCATAAAATGTAAAGTTTGGACTATATGTTAATAATTTGGGCAGACATAAATCTGATAAGACACAACTAAAGTGATCCCAACTGCAAGATCAGTCTGCCTACTTGGAAATGCAAGTTGGTGTAAGCAAAGCTTAGTGAAGCCCAGTGTTACCGGAGGCATTAAATGAGGCATTTTCTCATTTAACTTTAAGGCAAAGACAACTTTCAGCATTTAATTTCTACATAAAGGAAAAAAGGTGGAAGAGAGAATTGGTATATAAATGGGAGGGTAAAAAAACTTGAAGCATTTTTTTATTTGCTGTATGATCAGGCTGGTTATAATTTGTAGCCTATGCCAGTACATTGCCTTCGATGCAGTTTATCTCCAAAAATAATATCAGTAAGTAATGTAATTAATTACGGTAAGTTTTTTTCCAAACTAAGCACAAGCAAGCAAAAAGAAAGATTTGTTGCCTTTTATAAAAATGAACAACTGGTTGATCCAGTTTAATCACTGTTGTGTGTAGCTGGCAACAAAATGCCTAAAAAATTTTTTTAAGACTCCTTTTTCAATTTTGGGAATTTAATTAACTGATCCAGCCCCTAAATAGTTCAGGTAATCCCTGCCTTCCTAATGCAAAATCCTGGTGAAGTTGAAGGAGAGAGATGCAGCCTTTGGCACAAACCACGATTACCGATTGGTCAGTTGATTGACAAATCAGTACACAGGAAGCCAAGTCCCGAACTGATCATACCCCATGGCATATTTAAGCTTAAATAATTTTTTTTTTTTTGCTACCGCAATGTCCTTTTTTGATTGGAAGTAGCTGCCCAGCCAGAGTCCTGATTGAAATCTGCTGGAGGAAGCTAAATATTCAAGATACCCAGGTACAAACCCAGCAGAAGCAGGAAAAAGTCAGAAATGATTTCTTTTATGTAATGAAAGTTTATTGCTCTCCTGTGACTACTTATAAACTTCTAGATTCTGATTTGGAAACCGAATTGATTATAAAAACAGTGATCCAGATATCACAGAACACATGGACAACAGTTTTCATTTTATTTTGGCCATATTGCATAATCTCACACACTTCTGTTCCACCACTCGCACTGAAAGCACATAAAGCTATGATCTCCCTGTATCATCCTGTAGGATGAGTATCGTTCATTATTACACTTTGATCTGAAAAAGATTGAGCAAAGAATGTTGTCAGTAAAGATATTTAGCGTGTTTCACCATTATTCTTACGCAGCCACCATTTCATTTGCTATTGGGGCACATGTAGAAAGCTTCTGTGTCCAGAAAATTAATTTAGCAAAATCAATTTTTCCAAGTGTATCTGTGAAACCATCATAAGGTAAAATTTCCTTGGGCTGAAATCATCTCACCAAATATATGATAACTGTTTTGAAACATGTGGTGTTTTAGCTTTATCTTCCTTGTCCTCATTTCCAGGACACCAGCATCAACAGAGTGAAGGGTTACACTGCAGCTCCATCTTCACTGCCGATCACAGCTCCAACTCCTGCTTCCACAATGGGTGAGCTGATCCATCCCGATGTCCGAACTCCTCTGCAGAATTTCCAATCAGAATCCTCTGTTTAACATTAATCTTTCCACTGCAGTCTATCCTCATCCTCACACTGCTCCGTCATCTGCCTTACTTCCTGTCATTCCCTCTGTCGGCCCTTATTCTGGTCTTCAAGGAGGCAGCCATGCTTTTCAGGTGATGCTTGTTAACATTTATCAAAAAATATTGGAAGCAGGTCATTTCCCCTAATTGATTTATGTTTTGTTTTTTTTAAACCTCCTACACACAGACCTCTACAGCGCCGTCTCAGATGCAGGCCGTTGGCCAGGTTTACCCTCCTCAGGCCGTCCCATATGTAGGTAAGGAAGTTTGCCTTGTTTAGATGGAGAAATGAATATGCCGTTCATTGTTTTCAGGGTATCCTGTTACAAAGATGAGATCTAGATAGATCTGGATAGTTCTTCTAATAAAAGCGCTTTTCTGCCTGCTAAGGGCTGTAAGCAGAAGATGGTGGAAATTAGGGCAGGACAATGAATCGCATTTGCAATTAAATCACAATTTTAACTAAATGCAATTTTCAATCATAGAAGTACTCAAAAACATCAACATACTTGTGGTTCATTTAAAAATAAAAGTCAAAGAATAATTTGCGATCAAAGTATTGATTTGAAAAGATAAATATCTAATCTAAAGCCCCTGTCACACCATGACGATTTAGACCAGCGTATGCCTGACGTACGAATGATCTGGCTACGTTGGGTAAGGTATGGATACGTTTTAAGTTATGAGCACGCTGAAAAACACTAGCACACGTTGAGAAATTTTGAGTTTGCTCAAAATCTCCCAACGTGTGCCAGCATATGCCATACGTCGGGCATAAGTTACAGGTACATTATCTGATCGTTGACATACCTTAAGTTAATCATAAGTCCAAAACCTATGAGTAACTTGTGCATAACTTATGCTCTACTTATCAAGAACCCATCTCCAACGTATATTGAGGTATTTGACATGTTCTAGATGACCTCTGAATGTGTTGCTAAGTTATAGCGTTTAATGGGGTATTGACAGGGTTTTGGTTTGCAAGGGGGTTCAGAGGAGGAAACTGTCAGTTCTCCTTCAGACTGCATCTCCATCATAGTGTGAGCAAGAAGATGAGTGTGATGGATCCTCCCTGCGTTCACCCCTACAGCCACGGACAACAAACTTCCTTGCAGACATGACGCTGAATCTGCGGCAACTGCAAACCTCATTTCTTTCTTTTTATTTATTCTTTTTTTGGGCAGGAGTTAAACAGCTTTCAGGTTAAAACAGCAATCAAAGACATGTTTTTATGCAGACCGGGCACCCGAGGGGAGCAGCTTTAACTGATGTAATGCGCTGCATTACACTGCCTTGTGTTTTATGCTTAAGTTGCGCTGTTGGACGCAAGTTCTGGACTCGTTATGGATACGCTATGTTTACGCCCACAATTGAAAAAATGCATAGAAAGTTCAGTCGTATGCCAGCATTTGAGGAGATTCTTGAACGTCGGGAACTACGCCTGTCTAAACTGGCAAGGTGTGACAGGGCCCTTCGATTTTTGCGAAATCGTCTTTGCTTTGGTGGAGAGTGGCCTATGACAGTTAAATGTTAATGATCCTTTCTGTCTGCCAGAATTATAATTGACTCCAGCTCTGTTCAAGCTATTCTTCTCACCAGTCTGCCCAGTGTTAAGTTAGTCAACAGACAGTGTACCTGTATCATTTTTAGCCTGGTACAACATGTTTATACCTAAAGGTCTGCAGCTGGAGAATAGTTTAACATGAAGGCAAAGGAGATTGCAGTAGTTTAACTGATAAAAATAAACAGTAAACTTTAAATACACGTTGAGATGACTGGTTTGATTTTCAGGTTCTGGGGATTTGACCTCCTTCTTGATGACAGAGGCTCGGCAGCACAACACAGAGATCCGGTTAGCCATGGGAAAAGTGGCTGATAAGGTGGATCAACTAGCCACCAAAGTAAATATAACATACCTATTGAAACAAGAATATGCAGTTTGATTATAATGTTTTGAAAATCAAATTTGACTCTTAACTTTTTTTCTCTAACAGATTAGTGATCTTGAAAGACAAGGAACTCATTCTTCTGGTGTTTCTGGAATGACGATGGAAACTTCTATGATTGTGCACAACATTAACCGAATTGTTCAGGTATGCAGGGAGTGGAGGGGTTTGGACCTTTTCTTTTTTAGTACCTTGTCCTGATTGCTGATTTTCTTCTTGGTTTTTTTTTTTTTTTCTTTTTAGGAAAATGAAGCTTTAAAAAAGGAATTGTTTGAAAAGAGCTCTCGTATAGAGGAGCAGAACCGTAAGATTGGGGACCTAATCAACCAAAACCAGAAGTGAGTCACAGAGAGTAAAATGGTCTTGGGGTTCAGTTTCTGCAAAAATGACTATTTACTAGTGATGGGTCCAGCAACACTAATGCGCCGGCTTATGTCGCAAGCTCTAACAGCAAAGCGTCGATGCGTGTTTCAGGAAAGTCACATGACCGACACAGGAGCTGTTTCCAACAGATTGATGCACTAAACTGTGTTTACAAGCGGATCTCTCAATGCAACATATCTGTCAAAAAAAATGTCAGATCTTTTGCTATTTATCATGAAATTAATAAAAAAATATGGGACAGCCTCAAGGCAAAAGAGGTTTGGAATGGGTGGGAACATTTTGATATCATATTTGTTTTAATTTTCTTTTTGGGTCATCCTGATCATCTCGGTTATCACTCAACTTATCAGAGTTTAAGTAGATTTCAAATTGACTTGATGTTGGTACTGTAGTTATTATTTAAATAAACTAAATCCTTGTCCATATTCCTTATTCAAATGTTTGCTGAAACTTTCCTATTGCATGTTTACATTTGTGGATTGCATCTAAAAATATTAAACATTTCAATTTTAATGATGCATATGAAATAATACATTACAGCAAACAATGGCTTAAATTATATGACAGGTCAGCAAATCAGTCAGTTTAGCCGGTCAAAGAGTCTGCCTGTAATGATTCTTTAGTGTCCAGTAGGTGTCAGTATTCAGTGACACAGTATCACTACAGTTTGCAAATGTCTCCAAATGCTTCCTGAAACATCTTTAACCCATCACCATTATTTCCTAAAGGCTCTTCACAGATAATCTCACATACAAATTCTCAGAAAACACACTTTGGTTATTATATTAAAAGCCTCCTCTAAAAGAGGAGTTGTAATGAACCAATAAAGTCTCCTTGTATGAACATGAAGCAGCGAGGGAGATGGTGTCACACCTGTGACTGTTTGATGCACTATGCTGCTGCTTCTAAGTGTTAGGAGATTCAGGAAGTCAAAGCAATGGAAAAATATAAATATTGTTGAGTCGTTGTGATTTAAACTAAAAAATTTAACTATAGAGAGTAATCCTCTTGGTGTGAGAATTTAAAGTGAAGATTTGTCGTTTAGGCTTTGATCAATAAAATGTGGAGCCTGTTTTTTTTTATTTGCCAGATACATGGAGCAGAGTCACCAGATGCTGGAACAGAGGAACGACACCCTCAAGTCCTCCAGTGAACATAGCCAGGCCAGATTACTGCAGGCTGAGCAAGACAAGGTACGTTTTGGATCAGACCTCGTCAGCCCTGATGATCCTGCAGACATAACTCTGTTTGTTGTAGTATGAGTATTGTTGTAGTATGGATGAGTAAAACCACACAAGCAAAAAAAAAAAAAAACAGCCTGATTATGGTAGAAGGGAAACCGGCCTGCAGCAGCTGCTGTGGAAGGGGCCATTTCCTGAGTTACTGCAGGAAGTGTGGCTTCTCCTTCCTCACCAACTGGTCCACCATCCCCAGTCAACCCAGTGCTGTATTGTGGAGGATGGGGGACAGACTTTTGGGGGGTGTTAACCACAGTCTTATGTCCAGGTTGAGCTCCAGGTGAGTTTGACTGCTCCGGTAGACCAGCTCATCCACAGGATGATTTCTACCCATCCAACATCAATCAAAGGCACCCTAGGGGGCCATGTTGGAGCGCCCCTGTCCCCCCCCAATTAGATCACTATATTCATATGCGAGAATGGCTTGTCTAGTTTCACTCAGCTTATCAATGTTTCAGTGAACTGTGGCTACATTTTCTGCTGTTGGTTCAAAAAAGCTTCCACTTCACAGCTGTGACTGCTTTAGTTTACAGATGTAACCCAAGAAGTATAAGAGTTTTAATATCTACTGCTTTGTGGATGTAATGTGATGGAAAATGTGAGAAGGTTTAAGGGTAGGACTACTTCTGCAAAGCACTGACCTTGCAGCTGATGCTGCTGTGTCTGAGGGGAATTCAGCATTCACTGCTCTCTCTTCCAGCAGCATGCTCGGCCACTGGACCAGGTGAGCCTGATTTCTCAGTGTTCTGCCACCAGACTGGGGTCAACTAGCTTTTGCAAAATAAGCTATGTGATAGTAAAAATACTTGATAGTTTAAATCTGTGAAAATGTGCGTGAACATTGAGTTGCTTCTTAATGGAAATGTTCTGGTGAAGATTCCTAGTCATCAAGGTCATAGTCATTCCAAAACAGCTGAAAAACAAACCACTGGACTTCTTTTCCAAGTTTGAAGACATTTCGCTTCCCATCCAGGATATTTTTTCAGAAATAGCGTTGAATTGCTTTATACAGTATCCCAAGAAAGCCTTGTTTTTGCTTAGACAACATGCAAATCGAAACAGACGTTAAGAAGGAAAACCAACCTTAAATAGAAGTTGTGGACTCAAGATTTCAGCTTTCAAATCCTACTATGCAGCAATTGAGTTAATCCCTTTCCATTGTAACCCCAACCCCTTTACAGGGGAACAGAAGACTCTACCTATTCAGCCAGACCAACAATTCCCTTTATAGACTCCCTCTCAGAGACATAGACAGGTATGAGGCATTGCAGGCTAACGACAAAAAAAGCCAAACGACCCCTATTCCAAATCGTTGGAACTGTTCGTCCGTTTGAATTTACATGTTGTCTGAGCAAAAACAAGGCTTTATTTGGCTAGTGTATAAAGCAACTTGACTCCATTTCTGACATTTGAAGTGGAAAAATGTTCCTGGATGGGAAGCGAAACGTATTCAAACTTGGAAACAAAGTCCAGTGTTTTTCTGTGTTTTTTTTTTTTTTACTTTTTGAATAATGGAAATATTCTGTAAGAAAAATCCTTACACAATACTCCTTGCTTTGTATCATTTCAGTTTTATCTTTATTAGTTCTGATCCAGCAGAAAGGAGCAATTCAATTTCAGCAGATAAATGACCAAGACAGACTATTTGAACCCAGTCATTTTGCTGCCACTGGATCATCCTCCTCACAGCATTCATCCTCATTGTCTTTTTAACAAGTCTTTCTTTTTCTCTTCTTCTTTCTTTTTCTTTATCAGTTATCATTGATCATTTCCCTCCAGCAGGAATGCGCTGTTTACACCAAGAGTCACTCATCTGATTTTATCACTAAGTTGTTGTGTCCTTCTCATCCTTACATTAAGATAAATTAAGACAACTTACCTTCCACCATCTCCTCCCTTCTTATCTTAACCAGGTCCGTCTGACAGAGGAGCTGGCTTCGTCCACTGCACGGGTCTCTCAGCTGCAGCTTGAAGCTACAGCTCACCAACAGAAGGCCATAAAGCTTCAGTGTGAGCTCAGCTCAGTGTTGCAGGACAGTGAGAGCCACTGCAAACGCATTGCTGCCCTGGAAGCACAGCTCGAAGGTTTGGAAAATGAGAAAGACAAAATGTCATTAAGCCTAATTTTCATTTTCATTGCATTGCAAGGACAAAAAATCTATTATAAACAAAATGTAATACTAATGTACTAACTGAATTGAAACAAAAAATTTGATTTAAAAAAAAAAACATGTCCATCCCAAAGGCAATTCAAAGCTAGAGGTTCCAAGTTTATGCTGCCTTTGTGTAGGCTACCTCCATCCATCCATCCATCCATCCATCCATCCATCCATCCATCCATCCATCCATCCATCCATCCATCTTCTTCACGATTATCTGGGGTGGGGCCGCGGGGTGGCTTCTTCAGTAGGGAGGCCCAGACGTCCCTCCCCCCAGCCACTTGGGCCAACACCTCCGGGGGAATCCCAAGGCGCTCCCAGGCCAGCCGAGAAACATAGTCTCTCCAGCGTGTTCTGGGCCTCCTCCCGGCTACCTTGAATTGGGAATTTTCTACCACAACAACTCTAAAGTCAAAGCTATGAGTTGAAAAGTGAGAGAAACTCGACTGTCCCCAACTGTCACATTCAAGATGACAGCTTCTCACATCAACACTAGTTAAACTTTCCTTCTTTAGATAATTAGTCAGTCTTACAAGTACTACTGTGAGTGTTTATAAGATGTTTAAGAGTTATCCTTTTAGACAAACTACTGTATAGAAAAAAAAAAAACTACTACATAGAATAGGGTTTTACTTTGTCATTGTTATTTTGTAATGATGGCCAAATGTGATCACAGACCATACAGGTGTCCACAAGCAAGAACATGGAAAGCTGTCCCCTCTGAGATCACTGTATTCCAAATTCCCAGAGGTAAATTGAACACATGATCAAGGAAAGGGCCCTTCTGCAGATCTAGATTCACATGAACTCCCCGAACAACAGGGTGTAGTTGATCCTCTATTTAGCTTAGAAACCCAATGAGATGAGTTGGTCAAGAAAGTGGGGGATAGGGGGAGTGGCGACCTAGTGGTTTGGGCGTAGAGATTGGAATCCCGACGTTCTGAGTTGGAGCCCCACTTTCACCCACTGCCACTCTGGGTCTCTGCGCAAGACCCTTTAACCCCACACAATCCCACACAACGGAGGCCCACTGCACCCGAAGGGGATGAGTCAAAAACAGAGGTAAATTTCTCCAATGTGAGATGAATAAAATTCAATTATTATTGAAAACAAGGCTTTGTTTTTGGCCTACTCTATAAAGGCTCGAAAAAGCTTCCTGGATGGGAAGCGAAATGTCTTCGAACTTGGAAACAAAGTCCAGTGGAATTTTTTTCTGTTGCATTTTTTTTTATTATTATTATTATTGTTTTTGTTATGTAAACTGGATTGAAAGTGGCACTAGCTTTAAACTAAAAAAGAACTTAGGTTGAAGAAAGAAACTTTACACTAAATCTACTTTAAATGTTTTCCTTTTTTATGTCCTGTTTGACTGATGGTACGTTCACACCGCAGATGATTGAAGCAGATGATTTACGTGCAAAGTCAATAAGGCACATCAAAAGAGAGAAATTTAACTTTTACTGCTCTGTGCGCCATATTGACCAATCCGAGAAGCTGGCATGGAGACAGACACGGCGCTGCTGATGATCTCTTATGACCACTCGCCAGAAACTCGCCTATTTATTAATGCCTAATTTAAGTTAAAATGTGAACACCTGCTGGCAAAATATGTTCGCTTTTATTATTCCGGTGCCTGCCCTTTCTACCAGATACCTTCCAGCTGCAACAAACCGTAGTAGAAACCCCCCAGCTGCTGCTAGGGATTCCCAGTTACAGCACACCGCTGGTATGTGGGGATCTGAGCAGCTTCGACAGCAAAATAATTTAAGGCAGGATCTTAATCTTGATGAAATGACCACACAGACGATGTTCTGAGGTGGAGTTTCTCACTTAAAAATGTATTAAAATTACTTTTTACTAACTTATCACAGTAACCATGGCAAAGCTGCTCTCTGCCATTGAACACAGGAGCGGCAGAAGCATTAGATGCATCTGGACACACTTTACTGGATGCACTTTAGGAGCATCACGGATGCTCTAGACGCACATTTGACTTTAATGTGTACAAGCATCAAAAATGAAGCAGCAGGCGCTTTTTTGCTGCCCAAAGCATGTCCGGTGTAAACCTAGCACAAGAGATGAGTTGGTCTAAAAGGTGTAAATTACATTGAAACTGGCAATAGCTTTGAACCGAGACAGAACTTGGGATAAAGAAAGAAACATTACGCTACAATAACTTTTAACTGTAATTTTTTTTTTGCCTTTATGTCCAGTTTGACTGAGAATCTTTATTAGCATGCAACCTCAACAGTTTCATAAACTTGAAATAGGCCAGCCTGAAAGCAGCTGCATGCTGGGATCAAAGTGAGCATTCTGGCTCGATATCCCTGTGATTCACTGAACCACCTCCAGTTTTACACTTTAGACAGTAAATGAACTTTGTCATATATAAACAAAACAGTTTTTTACACATTGTCCCTTTTCCTTGACAAGTTCCGATAGAGTTGCAGAATTATCTATAAAGATGCTTTGCAGATGGAGCAAAGATAATCTCTGCAGTTAAAAAGCTCTCTAATTTAGAAAAAACTGTCAAATGAGCCTTGAAAATGCCTGACCTCTGAACTTAGGGTCCAAACAAGTAATGTACTTATGATTAACTGTTGATTAATGGATAAATAAAATTTGTTCTGTCTGATCAACTGATAGGTAGATGGCCTTTTTTCAGTGCTGCAGTCTTGCTGTCGCCCAGAAGAGGGCACTGCTGTTCATCCTTAAGCTCCACCAGATTCTTATAGCTTAAAGAAAATAAACACGTTGAAGGCGTTTAGTGTACATTGATGTCACAAACATGCTGAACAGAAATTCAGCGGTCAGAAATTCCCAAATGGTCTTCCTCCATTTCAGTGTCAGTTCTGTGGTCCTTTCAGTTCTGTGGTCCTTTCTTGTTCAGTTGGAGGACAAATTAACACATGTATAGCTTTCCTGGTGTACATAGAAAGCGGTTTTAAGTTTTGTGTTGTTGTATTTCAGAGCTGAAGGAGGCTGCAGAGAGGGCTCAGAATCAGTACCGCTCAGAGAAGCAAAGGCGCAAAGAGATGGAGCTGAAAGTCAGTTCCATGGAAGAGGAGCTGCAGGACCTGAAATCAGATAAAGAGAACCTAGAAAGAGTATGTGGAGTATATGTGGGTTATTTGTTGTGAAAATATGAACCTATTAGAAGTCTGCGTATTTGATTATGTTAAGAATTAGTGTTTTTGGGGGGAGGGGGTAGAAAAACCTAGAATTTATTTCAGGCAGCTGTTTGGGACATGGGAACATCTGAGTAAATGTCTTTCTGCCATGTTCAGGCTCTATCAGATAGGAAGAAGAAGTGGCAGACAGAACGTCAGCATCGAGAAGAGGAGATGGAGGAGCTCCGGAAGAACAACCTGCAGGAACTTGAAAACCTTCGAGCTCAGCTCCGGAAGGCCAGGACCTGCAATGACAGTGCTGCATCAGAGCAGGTTTGTCCTTAAACAATGATTTGGACCATGGATGTTGAATCATGAGCCTTAAAATCCCATTTACTAACTGACTGTAACTGACTGTTATCTTTAGGTGACCTGTATTCTTCCTTTTCTTACTTCTACTAATGTTTTTTTTTTTTGTGTTGTAGCTGTCTCAGCTGCAGGCAGAGCTAGAAGAAGAATGGAAGAGGAAGAGTGAGCAGATGTTAGCTGCAGCTAAAGAACAGCACCGCAGAGAGCTGGCAGAATTAGTGGAGAACAGGGACACGCATCAGGAGATGCTAGCAACTGAGGTGAGGGGTCCCTAAATGACTGCAAACAAATTAAATGGTCACATAACAACACAAGTATTCCCTGCTGGGTACAAGCTGCTCCAATTCCAACTTCTGATCTCGCGAGATTTCAAGGCTCCCACATACTTGATTGGATATTCTGCTCTGAGCCAGGTTGAGTCTTCGGTGATAGTTAAATTAAGCTACTTTTCTCTTGGCAGATGCCTTCCTTCCCCACACCGCCATGGCATCCTATCTAAATAAGACAAAAATATAAGAACAGCAGTCTAGCTGTGTTTTTTCTCCTAACATGTCGGCGAGTCAGAGTATGGCTGTTATGCTAATTGCTCATTTCTCTGAGCACTGTGTCATTTCCATCTATCACCTCGGGAGCCTTGTTGGCTCAATTCATTTCAGTTTGTTTATAGCACCAATTCACAACACAGTTTTTCTCTTGGTCATTCTTTATTTTCTACCCATTGGTCTTATTTTCCTTTTACTTCATTTTAGTTCTTTTCAATTCAGTTCTATTCAGTTTATTTCTATAGCGCCAATTCACAACATGTCATCTCAAGGCACTTTACAGAGAAAATTCAACCAGATCATGCAGTTAGATTAGTTCAAAATTTTCTATTTAAGGAAAACCAGCTGATTGCATTGACCTATCGACTCTAAAGCAATCCTTCACACCAAGCATGCTTGTAGCAACCGTGGAGAGAAAAAAGCAGACAGAAAACGTGTCAAATTTAAAACAGTTGAGTATGACTACTCGTTTCTGGCAAGAAATACTTTCCTGCTGAGCAGTATAAGTATAGTGTGACGCCACATACGTGGTTGTTCGATTTTGCTTTGTGTGCACCTGTCTGCGCAGTTTCGAGTTGGCTTGAACTCTGTGCAGATGGTTTCAGATGTACGTCCACGTGAGTTGGTGGTAGCCTTTAGTGCCCCCTTTTCCACTAGTACCAACTTGGCCTTCTCTCCACAGCTCCTCCTCCACAACAGTAGCTTCGACGCTGCTTAGACTTTCCTTATTGGAAAGTGGATTGGTGGGTTCTGACTGGGGTTGGTGTATCCCTCCTTAAGGTAAAAGTAAAACCACTGAGATGAGGCAGAGGAGCTTATGTCTCATGTTACTGTAAAGGGTTAAGACAAGATCATATGTAGAACACAAAGTAAAACACAAAGTTTTCATAAAATGACCTCCTGCACCTTTAAAAATCCCACCACCACTGAGATGCTACCCCATCATAATGGAAAGTTTATGAAAGCATGTTATACTAATCCCAACCTGTATATAATAAAAATCATGTAAAGGAAGAACAGGAATTTTATCCCTAAATAAAAATGAAATCACTGCAACAACGTTGATAAAAAACATTAGATATGCATTACATTTTTTTTTCCTTTATACAGCCATTCAAAATTTCCCCACTTTGCTTGATTGGTCCCTGGCTAGTCCCCTAAAATTCCTTTTTAAACCTCTAAAATATTCTTTCTGTCATGATTTGTGGATGTTAAGATCTAAATAGAAGCATTATCTCCTGGTCAGAACCTGTAATTCAGTGTAAATAAAATATGCCCACCAATGAGAAGGCCAGTGGCTAGAAGTTGGAGGGGATTTTGCTGCCATTCGGCTGGCTGTTGACTGGGAAGGGCCATTTTTAATGGCTGCTACTGTAAATGCTTTTAAAATACCTTTAAGCAGAGCCTGAGACCATTAATGTGTTGTTCCAGGTGAAACGTGTGATGAATGGAGTGTTTCGTTCTCTGCGGGCAGAGTTTGAGGTCAATGAATCGTACAGTGGCAAGGCTGTGCTGGGGGTGATTGTCACAACCATCAAGGTGAGTTTTTCTTTTTTTTTTCCCTAAATCTACCAAAATAGACTTTCTGTTTGAAGCTAATCCAGGGAACTTTCTCTGCTACAGACAAAGCTGAAAAGATATGTGCCTCTAACATTCAAGAAGCATAACAATTATCAAAATGTAGAACTGAAACCTCTCCTCTGAAACAATGTGATTAGTCAAAACAATTACTGACCTGTTATCGACAAAAGGTCAGTAAGTTATCTTCTCCTTCCTGATGTCAGTTCTTTTTAGACTTGGGCCTAAATTTTGTCCATCCAACAAATGTATCTTTTTCAGTCTTATTGCTTTTAGTTTGATAAAAGTCTATATTAGTTGTTGTTTTGTTGACAAGAGTTTTTATAAATTTCAGCTGTAAGAAAAAGGCCTTCAAATGTGACAGATTATAACAAAAAGGGTATAGAAATTATACTAATGATCAGTGGGGCTCCTTCCATCAGTGAGAGCATTAAACATGGAACATGGCTGGGTCTTCCAGCACGACAAGGATCTTAACCCCATCAAAGAAGGAGTGGCTCCGTAAAAAGCATTTCAAGGTCCTGGAATGGCCTTAAATGCTTTGAAATGTTCCAGACCACAACCCCAAAGAAAATTAATGGAGGAAGTTGAAAGTCTGTATTAACCATTGACGGCCTTAAAACATCACTGTTGTAGAGAAAATGGAGGAATGGTCGAAAATGCCAGATGCAAAATATACAAACCTTGTGAAGACTGAAGGAAAATGTTTGACATCTGCTATAATATACTGAGTTGAACTTTTTTTATTGACCAGATGTTTATTGTCCACCATAATCATCCTTTAAAAATCCTACAGTGGGATTTCCTGGATTTTTATTTCAGTTGAAGTGAACCTATGATGAAAATTGCAGACCTTTCTTGCACAATCAGTGGCTGACTAAATACGTTTTGCCCCCTTGTTTAGAGCTGTTATGATCAAAGTTCTAAAAGCATTTCATTAGTGTCGCTGGCTCCCACAATGAAAAACTTACTATTAAGGCAGCTTTGTCTCAAACCATCATTAGTTTGTTTTTGCCTAGCATTAAAATATTTTACAATGAAAGATTCTGATCATAGAAATCCGTTCAATGTAAACGTATTTTATATGAAAAAAAAAATTATAATGCCTTAGTTTAATTGTGGATTTATTTTTTTGTTGTTTTTTTTTTTTTCAGAATGTCACCCTGCAGCTGCTGAGTGGCAAAGATCCATCCCAACTAAAACCAGATAACAAAGATGAAAATGAGGAAAGTCAGGATGTGAAACAACCGGAAAAGAAATGTAATGTTCAAGTTAATGGGGAAAGAGAAGTGAAAGAGGAAGAGATGGTTGAGGAGGAACATGTCGCCGATGCAAATTATCACCAAGTCAATGAAGCTGAGAATGTTCAGGAGGAGGAACCAGAAATGGCGAATAAGTCAGAGACACCAAGCCAAGCAGGCGATTCTGAAGCTGTTGGTCTTCAGTCAGTTTCCTGCACTGAATCTGCATTTCAGGATATGGAAAGGCAACAAATAGCATCAGAGGTTAAGGAAGAAGAACAGGAGCAACTATCTGATACACATACTAACGAAGCAGATATGAGCAAGCGTTTGGGTCCTGATGATGAGACCCCTCTGCCTACAGATGATCAAGAAAAAGCTGCTGAAGTGAGCAGCGGGGAAGATGTTAAGCGAGATGCAGAAAGTGTGGAAGATACAGATAATGTTTCAGAAATAATTGCTGCTGCTGCTTCTCTGAAAGCATTTGGACCCCCAGCCAACCCTCCTCCACCTCCAATGGCTGAGCATAATAACTCTGGAGATGACAAAAGGTGAGTTCTAGTTGGATTTTAGAGACTTTAGGAACATCACTTAAACCAAATCAATGCCAAATTACCTTAGTCCCACTAAGTCACACCTGGAAAACAGCCGACAGCTTACAGGAAGTTGGGCCTCATTAAGTTATTCCGGGGACATTCCCTGTTTTGGCCAACGAAGATTTTGAACGTCGAATGAAAGAGAAAATAATGTTTAACATAAACTTATTACGGTAGCCTAGTAAGGGCACCGACCGAGCATGTTGCTCATAACAACAGCTGTTTAGAGAAGCGGATCGGACCACAAATCACCAAGTAGCTCTGAAATGTGGTGAATTATGGCCAAATACGGGTTTTGCACCAAAATTTGTGACCCGATTTGTTACACTGAGCTGCAAACAGGGATGGTTCAATCGTACAGTATCATGGACCACTTTCTCTTTTTGCCAGAGTTACAGAATAACGAGAGTGAACAACAGTGAATAGGTGCCTGTGTTCAACTGGGCAGCATTCAGAACAGCTCAGCCATTAATTGGCTTAATGAAATTAACTCTTTGCATGGTATTTCCAGACCTTAAGTCTTAAATGCTTCTAAAAGTTATGAAATCACGAATTTCAGTAACCCCCATAGCTGGTGTTACGCACAGATTCCTTCCTTGTCCCCCAGCAGTCGGTCAGCAGTTCAACAACCATTGGCTGGAGGAGAGTTGGTTTAAAGGTTGTCTGAAGCATGTTGGTAATGACTGAAAGGACAAGATCGCCAATACAAGCAGCCGTAAATGAGTTTCCGTCGCAGGGTGGCTGGGTGCATCCTTTGACATCGGATGAGGAGCTCGGAGTTAAGTTTTTGCTCCTCCACGTCAAAAGGAGCCAGCTGAGGTGGCCTGGGCATCTGTTCCGGTGCCTCCTGGTCGCCTCCCTTGGGAGGTATTCCAGGCATGTCCCTTTGGAAGGAGGCCTCATGGAAGGCCCAGGACAAGTGGAGGGACTATTATCCCATTTACACTACCTTTTAAAAACCGTGCCGAGACCGCTCCGAGCTCAGTAACTGAGATAACTTATCGTGTGTGTAAATGGAAAGCAAACTGAACTTAACCGAGCTAGACACAGCTCGTAACCGCTTTTCCTGGCTCGGGTTCTCTGATAACAAGAGCGCATGAGCAGAACGCGTCATCTCCGTCTGGCTGCACATCGCGATTCACACTCCATTCCAGTAGTTGGCAGTAATGCCCTCCAGGAAGTTGCTTGCCAGCCAACACAAAACAGAAGAACAACAACAACTATAAACAACAATCGAAATCTTCTCCACGCAACATTTTAAATAATGGCATTTTAAATAATAACACCGAAGTACAGCAATAATAATCAAGCATGACTTTTCTGAATGTGACGGACGCCGCCATTTTAATTTGCTTGATTCCCTCCTCCTTCGCCTTCTTCTTGTGTTTTATGGCGTCTTTTGGTGCATTACCGCCACCAACTGCTTGATTTCCTCCTTCAATACTGGCAGTAATACGCCAGATCGCCATTAGGAATCGAGGAACGAGGGATGAGACGCCTGATGTGTAAAGCGGTCGTCAGAACCAAGCTTGGCCTGGTTAACTGATCCGAGCTCGGACCGGTCTCAGCATGGATCGGTTTTCAAGGGTAGTGTAAATGTGGTATATGTCTCTGAACTGGCCTGGTGTCACTTTGGGGTCCTCCCGAGCAGCTGGAGTTGTTGTTTGTGGATCGGGAATCCGGGCATCTCTGCTTAGGACTGCTGCCTTCAAGACCAAGCCCTGGATAAAGCGGAAGAAAATGGATTGGAATAAGCAGCCTTTGTAAGAGTCAGTTCCAACTCTGCACCGTGGGAATTAGAGAGGAGAATTGTATAGGGCAGTAAGTATAAACTGAGCCAAAAACAAAAACTGAACATCGCTCGGTTCTACGTGAATCCATCACCCCAGCAAGCAACAGCAGCCGGTACTAGCATGACTGACCTGACAGTAATCCTCAGCAGGACAGCAATATTAAGTTCCAAGTTGGCATGGATCTTGAACACAGTGGAGATCGACAAGCTTTTTGGTACAATGTTCTGATTCTCAGCTTTTGCGTCGACTTACCTGTGGAAAGCAGAAAATGGCTTACAATATGAGACAATTAGTAGCTCACATCCAAAGCCTGCCTTGGAAAAAAGTCAACGGATCTTAGTGTGTCTTCATATTAAAGCTGAAGTTATTTTGAGTGTTTGTTCAGTGTTTAGTTGGTTTCATGATACAGTTTTCTACTTTTATTGACCACATGTAATTTACCTTTACGCCTTTAAAATTTGTTTTCACTGACATTGATGTTGATTTGTTTGTGTTGAATGTTTAGACTTTTGGATCCAGATTTCTGATATGCTGTTTGGCAGAGTGCGCTTATCAGTTTATTAAAAAACATACAAAAAAAGTAGACTTCGACTGATAGTCATGGAGATCGTAGTACAGTAGGTTTTTTATGTTTTATTTTTTTACAATTTAATTCAGGTGGCATTACAAAGGTCTTAAATATGACTTGTTGAAATGTGCAGATACCCTGCTTAGGGTATTATTTGGGTAAAAATGTTGTAACACTCTGATTTCAGCTGTTTGTGTTCTCCAGTAAACTGTTATAGAATTAATCCTTGTTGAACAACTACCCTTCATACAATAAATGTGTTTTATGTTTGCTGTTTTCTCAGTCTGACTGAAGGAATTGGTGAGGAAAATGGAGAAGAGTCATTTTTCCAGAGCACGCCTCCTTCCAAACCCCCTGCTGCCGCAAGTGAGGAGGAAGAGGAGGACGATATGGTGAGGAAGGACATGTGGACTGTTCTACCCACCTTTTGTTTTTAGTGTTTCTGTAAGATGAGATTAATGAGGTTAAATAAAACTTGTCCTTTGTTATTTTGTGTTATTTTTTATTTTCCAGAGCTTAAAGGGGCGTCCACCACCCGCCCCTCTGTTTGGTGACGATGAGGAAGATGAAGATCTGGACTGGCTGAGCTGACTTCAGCCCTGGTTGTTGGCTCTGTCCTTTGGAGCATCCGGGACAGAAACCCAGCCACTTTACACTCTGATTGTGGAACATAAAACATCTCTGTACTGCAATGAAAAATCAATTCCCTTTACTTTATTCTCAAAGAACCTGTTGTGGATGTTATTTTTATGTCGCACTTAGCAGATCAGATTTTCTAAAATCCCCATTAGTGACCTTTTTAGTTTTATCAATGTGACACGGTTTTTAAGAATAACCATTTTACTCACATCAGATTCATGTCGCAGTATTTGGCCTGGCTTTTTTTTAAATGTTAAACTCTTTCTTAAGAGCAGTTTCATATGGGAAATTCAGGAATTTTACTAATACATGTCAGCATTCTTTCCCTAATGTAATTAAATTATTCCTACAATACAATTTTTGTTTTGTTTTTTTTCCAGCTTTAGAAGTACATTTCAGGGGGCATGCTTCAGTAACCGACACCGCCAGATGGATTTGCTCCGCATATCCATCTGGAAACCTTCCGTTGAAGTAATTTTGGGAAGGAGCGAAAAATACTGGTTAGCTGATTGGCCTATGTTGGTGATAGGCGGGCGAATAAACCAATCAAATCAACGAAGCATATGGCGTACTAACAGAGTGATGACAAAAACACAACCACAAGCCAGGGCTACTCTTGCTGAACTCTTGGCGAAACCAGTCAGGGAGAAGAGCAAAACATCTTTTCCTCTGAGAAAAGCCTCCCAGAGCAGTGTTTTGCCTCTTCTTTCAGTGAAGAAATACTCTAATTCCGATAAAACTTGCTTTCGATAGCCCACGCTAACTCTAGTTTCATCGGCTGAAGCGCCATGTTCTTTAGACTGAACTGTCGCGTGCTTCTCGTTGCGTCACACCCTCAACCCGCCTCAAAGCAAACGCTGATTGGACGTTAGTTTGGTGGACTGCTCGAATTTTCTTTAACGGAGAGTCCAGACTGATCTGGCGTGTGAAACCTTGAAAGCTGGCGAGATCAGGATGGTCTCACGAGGTTAATGCTTCAGTGGGGCAGTGGTTAGAATGCACAACTAATGTAACCTTGTGAGACCATCCTGATCTTGCAAGCTTGTGGTTGTGTTTTCGTTGTCGCTCTGTTAGTACGTCATAATATGCTTCGTTGATCTGATTGGTTTATTCGGCCCGTCTATCACCAGCATAGGCCAATCAGCTAACCAGTATTTTCACCCCTTCCCAAAATTACTTCAACGGAAGGTTTCCAGATGGATATGCGGAGCAAATCCTACTAGCGGAGTCAGGTTACAACTCATTTACGCTGGCCTTAGTCCTCGACGTAGCCGACCCGGGTTCGAATCCGACCTGTGGTCCTTTGCCACATTTCTCTCCCCGTCTCTCGAGCCCCCTTTCCTGTCAGCCCACAAACAAAGATGTTTAAGGAGTCAAAGATTCACATTTGGGTGGAAATTTTGGCCTCTTAAACTGCTTCTACACAGTGTGCAGAATTATTAGGCAACACATTACATTACATTACATTTTTGAGGATTATTTTTATTATTGGGCCACAATTGTGTTTTCAGTCAACCCAAAAGACTCCTTAATATCAAAGTTTCATATTTTTGGAAGTTGTTTTTTTTTTTTTTTTTAGATTTAGCAATTTAATGAGGATGTCTGTGTGCAGGTAAATATTACTGTGCAGAGTTATTAGGCAACATAATAGAAAACAAATATATACCCATCTCACTTGTTTATTTTCACCAGCTAAACCAATGTAACTCAAATTTTAGAAATAAACATTTGTAACATTCCTAAAAAAAAAATCAATGACCAATATAGCCACCTTTCTTCACCCTGACGCTCAAAAGCCTTCCATCCATAGATTCTGTCAGTGTCTTTATCTGTTTGCGATCCACATTGTGTGCAGCAGCCACAAAAAGCCTCCCAGACACTGCTCAGAGAGGTGGACTGTTTTCCCTCCCTGTAGATCTCACATTTCATGAAGGACCACAGGTTCTGGATGGGGTTCAGATCGGGTGAACAAGGGGGAAATGTCATTATTTGTTCTCGTTTTAGACTTTTTTTTTTGCCAGCCACACTATGGTGTATTTTAATGTGTCTGACGGAGCATTGTCCTGCATGAATATAATGTTTTTCTTGAATGATGGCGATGACTTATTGTACCATTATTTGAAGAAGGTGTCTTCCAGAGACTCGCAGTAGGTCTGGGAGTTGATCTCGACTCCATTATCAACCCGAAAAGGTCCCACAAGCTCATCTTTAATGATACCAGCCCATACCAGTGCTCCACCTCCACCTTGCAGGCGTCTGAGTCCATAAGGAACTCGCTGCCCTTTACTGATCCAGCCTGGTGCCCATCCATCTCGCCCATCTAGACTCATTTCATCAGACTAAAACACCATGGAGAAATCAGTCTTCAGATATTTCTTGGCCCAATCTTGACGTTTTGTCTTGTATGTCTTGTTCAAAGGTGGCCTTTTTTCAGCTTTCCTTACCTTAACCAGGTCCCAGAGTATTGAGCACCTTGTGCTTCTTGGCACTCCAGACATGTTGCAGCTCTGAAATATGACACAACTAGTGGCTAATGGCTTCCTGGCAGCTTCACGCTTGATTCTTCTCAATTCATGGGGAGTTATTTTGGCGTCTACTTTTTTCAACTCGCTTCTTGCCCCCGTGTTGACTATTTGCCATGAACCGCTTGATTGTGTGATGATCCCTTCAAAAGCTTGTTCTGTAAAAGTATAAAAAACAATAGATTGGACTATTTAGATTTATGAACCTGCTTGTAACTTCCAGAAGCTTTCTCACGCTTCAAAATGTTCTTGGCAATTTCAAAACTGCTGCACCCCTCTGAAAGACATCTGACAATTTATGACTTTTCACAGTCTGTCAACTCTCTTATGACTCATTTTGCCAAAGGAAAGTAAGTTGCCAAATAATTAAGCACACCTTATATAGGATGTTGTCTTTAGGCCACACCCCTTCTAATTACAGAGATCCACTTTAAGCCCATACAGCTTGTAGTAGGACAACATGTATGAAAAGGATGATGCTAAAAAAACTAATTTGCCTAATAATTCTGCACACGGTGTATATACCATGTTGCCGAATATTGGGTCCCCCTGCCTCTGAGTTCAGCTGTCCCTATCACTTTAAGGGATAGAGTTAAATTACCAGTGCAGCCACCAGGGAAATGATGGGTCATTCACAGTACACTAGTGTGATATTTTGATACAATGCTCAGGATTTTTTTTCCCCCATGAAACCTTAAAATCCTTCACTTTGTGAGTTTGAAAAATAATTTCAAGGACCTGGAAACTTTTTTTTTTAAACAGCATCGAAAAGCAGAGGTGTCAAATACAACATTAAATCCAAAGGTTGTGTCCGAGGTACGGCTGATTTATTTTTTGTAGTTTCTTGTTATTCACACATAACAATAAACAGTGATGCTGACGTGAGTTTGGAAACTTCAAAGCTTTGTCCTTAAAGGAATAGTACACCCAAAACATGATTAGCCTTCATTTTCTACTCACCCCCATGCTGAACAACACTCTGGAGAACTTTTTGATATCTCAAATGCATCTGGAAGATAGTCTGGGAGGCTTCTTGCTGTCGCTGACATTCAAATAATGGAGAGGTCTGGCAAGTCTTCCGAGGCAGAAAGGTCCATAAAGTCCACAAAAACGTGTCAATATTTCTCCATACTGCTCGTCCAATGTATTCCAAGTGTCCTGAGTGGGTGGCGCCCATAATTTACTGGAAGCGAAGTCATTTGGAATGTTTTTAAGTATAAACAGTAGTGTATAGGATTTCCTAAAAGCCGCAGCGGATTTAGTCTACGAAAGCCGACATTAGATCAAACCAGGCGAAAGTCGCGCATTCAGCCTCGACAAAGAACCTAATGCTCTTCCTCCAACACTGAAGTCCTCAGACATTTTTTTCTTTCGTGGCTTCTTTCTTTGCACAGGTAAACAGCACATTTCTTCTTCTACGCTTGCAGTATCATCGGCAGAGCAGACGCTTGAATGCGCATCTTTATCTGGTTTTGGTCTGCTGCGGTTTCCAGTAGACTTCAGTGAGAGCGGCGCTTTAGGAAATCCTATACTCAACAGCTGAAAGCCATGTCTTGCATACATCTTTGCATGAAGGTTCTTGAAGAATGATGATTTATTTCACACTCCTCTTCAGGGTGCAGCTATCCCTACTGGTTTTACACCTTTTCTACAACAGTTTGGCCCTCCCTTCACCTCTATTAAGGTGTTTTAATACAGAACCCTGTGAGCAGCTACTGTACCTAGAAAACGGGTCTGAGAAGACCCTGATCTTCCCTACACCTGCTCAGATGTAACGTTGTTGCGTGTTGCTCTCAGGTGTAATTAAAACTTGGAGTACCAAAAGGGGGTGTCTGGCACAGTCCAACCCCCATCTGGAAGAAAGGTGGTACACCCCCATCAATTGACAACCCAGAACCCTCAATGTCTGAATGCGAGAGGGGGTGGGGGGAGCCAACTGTGCCCCAGGTGAGACAGACCCTGGGGTTAGACCCGCCAGGCACCCCCCACCAAGCGCCTCTCCAGAGCCCCCAAGGACCCCCGAACCAGCCCCCGCGCCCTGTAGGATGCGCCCCACAGCTCCTCACTACACTAAGTAAAGGGAGCCCAGAGAGATCTGTCTGATGGGGATGCAGATGCTGTCTCAAGAATAATATGATCCAAAAAAAGATCACTATACTGATTGATGCTGAGTTTTTCCTTACTTTTCCAATTCATGAGGATAGTTTTCTTTGCGATTTCCAAAATCTTAAAAGTTGATAAAATATTCCTCAACTTTACAGGAATGCAGGGAAACTTTTTTTTTTTTTTTTTTTTTAGCTTTGATGTATAGTAACCATAATATTGTACACATCAGGTTTACAGGGGGATAAACCTGAAGGAGCTTAGGAAACTAAAAAGCTTAAAATGTTGTTCCACCTTAAATCAAAGGCTTTTAGAGAATACATCCATTAAGAAGCAGCATTACACCTTAAGTTTGTTGGAGCAATTCAAAATTTTTACCTAAAAACAATGCAATTAGTCAAGTGATAAGTCAAACTGATAAACTAGTTACGAAAAAGTTATATGTACATGCACGACAACCGAATAGCACAGCTCATTCTAGGTAACCACTGATTGTTCTCTGTGTTTTGCTTTATAGTCACAGATGATAAAAAGGTGTTCTTTTAATTGTTTTGTTTTTGTTTCTTTGTTTTTTTGGTTGTTGTTTGTCGTAGTAAGTGGGTGCTGCAAAAGAAGAACTGAGCTGCATAGAATCCGGGGAATTCTATCCAGCACTTCCTAAATGTTTTCATGATTTATAAAAACACATGATAAAAGGGGCTTTGCAAAGTGTTTGGATGGATGGATATCTAAATAAAGTTAAAACTAGGATTAATAAAATATATTAAATTGGGAATTTCCTTCCTGCTATCAAGAATATGTCATCTGCATTTGAAGTAGCTTAACTGCTACAAAACGTTTGAAATTATATGAATAAAACAAAATAAAAAACATTTCACTTACCTGTTTTAGAATTGGGACGATTCTGTCAAACATTCAAGACATTTCTAACATGTCCTCCGATCTTGTCCTGCTGTACAGACAAGAATGAGTAGATGTCTGAATAACATCATCTGGGAGTCTCCCTCCAGTTCCATTAGGCAATTCCTGGGCCCCCCCATAAAACTCTGTTTATATGTAAGGTTAATTAATACAACTATTCCTTATTTGTGCACCTTAATTATGTTTTGATAAAATCCTTTTCGCTAAAATGCAATCAGAATGCTTATAATATTAGATGTGTCTCAGCCCCCCCTTCAGTGTCCACCACATTAACAGATCTGTCCATTTGCTGCACATGTTCAGAAAAGTCCAAACAGACAGCAGCAAACCATTTGAAAACAAATGACGCGAAGAGCAGTGTTGCAACCTTAGCTTTTTTCGCTATATTTAGCTCCCTACCCTCTAGCACTTTTATTTCAAAAAATCCCCTAGCGCCAAATCCCCGCTTTTTTCTGCTGGAGACTTTGAATGATGGAGACTTTAGCAACAACATATAAAAGCCCCAGTCTCTGCACTCCAGAGCAAGGAGATTGGCAGGGCTCCTGATGTTAACCATTGCCCGATCGCCCTTGGCAAGTAGTTTTTTATTGTTGGGAGAGTACAAATTTCATTGCATTTGCCCGCCGGGCAAGTGCAATGATCGCAAAAAAAAATTATTTATCACTCAAAATTACTTTAAAATCACCGGACATTCGCTGAAAATCGACCCACAAGCGCTGCGGCAATCATTTTGTTGTTTTATACACATTCTCGCTGTGATTTCGTGCTAGCCGCATTTTCTCCTCCGCTTAGATGGTGTGATTCAGCTCTTTGGGGAGAAATTCTGCAGAGCAGCAGTTGGATGATGAATTTAATCTATACTATAATACGCGCTAGATTAAAATGATCAGTCAGGGATTAGAAAAATAATAATTAATATGCGCACAGATGTAAATATTTCTACCATATGGCAGTATTCTGTACAGTGATGCAGGTCATACATTAAAAAATTTTCATTTTAAATTTTTTTTTCTTAGACATTGGAGTGGTGCATTTAAATGTTATAGAGCTAAACGTTAATTTTTTTATTTTTTCCAAGCACACAACAGTTTAAAGCAAAGTTTAGTTTGAAAAGAATGTGCAGAAAGGATTGAAAAGCATGTTAACATCGTAATGTAGGCTTGAGTTCATTATCTGACGCATGCATATACAATAACCACAACCTGTAAACTTTAAATTACCAGAATTAATTTTTTTAAAAAATGTAAACATGTTTCATTGATATATATACAAAAAAATTAATATAAGTGAACTTATATTTATCAAACATTATACTGGGCAAGTAAAAAATTGCTTCTGGGCAAATGAAATGTGAAAAGCCACTTTGCCCAATCCTTAACGCCAACCCCTGATTGGTAACCCCACCTTCCGCTCTCCTCTATCTTGTCTGCTGTCATGATTCATGCAGCTATTATTTCATCCAAATGAAAAATGGAGAACAGATAAGCAGATCATGTTGTCAAGCAGTACAAAAGAAGGACTGGGTTATTTACTTTTGCCGTCAGCCTTTTGGAAACACAGGAAGGAGCAATCAGCTAAGTGAGTTTAGTGCTTGGAAAAAAATATTTAATTCCTTTTGAGACAGCATAAAAAGTCAGAGTAGAAAAAAGAGTACAAAACATAGAGAGAAAAACAAGAAGAAAGGGACAAGAAGAGAGGGACAAAACGTAGATAAATAATATATTCATCTACGTTAAATTTAATTCTATTATGATTTCTGTATCTGTATAATTGGTCTGTTTTATGTGTTGTGTTCTCAATTCATAGGGTCCCCTGCCTGTCTTTGCCTAGAGCTCTAAATTTCCTAAATCCGCCCCTGAAATCTACATATAGCAATGGGCTACTATAAGCCAATAAACCGTTTCTACTCGAGACACGCCTCCGGACTTCTCATTGGCTGCGGCGTTCCCCCGACCTCCTCCTCTTGGCGCTTTAAACAGCCCCTTTAGTAATTTGATGAATCGAGTCGCTGTCAGATGCGCTGAAGGGGGCAGACTGTTGAAGACAGACAGCTGTAACAGAGGAGAAAGCACCGGGATGGTTCCTCCACGCATCTACTTCTAGTCGGCAGAGCCGATTGCCGAGGAGAAGCTGTACCCTGGCAGCAGTGCTGTCCTGCATTTAACGCCGCCGTCTTGTGCTTTTATATATATATTTATTGACACATACATTTTTTTTTTTTTAACCTTTTAAACCTTTTTTAATGGATCCAGTGGATTTGGTATTTAAGAGCGCCGTACCTTTGACTGTACCAAGAGCTCTCTGAATACTTTTCTTTGTAAAGTTGTGACCGAAGGAGGAAACGCTTTGTCCTAATAAGGTAACGCGTCTCTTTCTTGCTTTCAGTCCTCGCGCGCATTCCAGCGTGCAGCCTTTTCTGTGAGCTCGCGCTCCATTTAGCTTCAACATTTCTGTACATTTTTCCTACATTTCATAGCTACAAATAGGTATCATAAAATGAGAATACAAACAAGCCATTGTTCTGTATCTTTTCTTTGCATAGCATCCTTTCCCATTTAATATAACACCAAGTACCCAAAGCTGTACCAGTATGTAAAGTTTAGGTGAACTTGTCACAGGTGGGATGCCAGTCTTATGGAACATGGTAATGTTAAAGCTTTAATAATGTAATGTTAATGCTTTAATACTAGCTGTCAGTTGAAGAAATTCCCCAAATCAAAACATGTTTGAACTCTTGCCTCTCCTTCCAGGAGCCTGGGGGCCCCCATCAGGATGGTGAGCAACCAAGCATCCGGTGTACCACCAGCACCCAGGTCCTGTGCTGGATGTGGGGGGAAGATCGCTGACCGCTTTCTGCTCTTCTCTATGGAGCGCTACTGGCACACACGCTGCCTCAAATGTTCCTGCTGCCAGGCCCAGCTGGGGGACATCGGCACCACCTGCTACAGCAAAGGGGGCATGATTCTGTGTCGCAGTGACTACATCAAGTGAGGAGGTGTAGAAGGCGGCAGAGGAACCGATGCTGCCTATTATGGTTGATTAATCAGTGGTATAGGCTGAGCAAAGCATTGCTTGTTTTTGTGTCTTCAGGCTCTTTGGGGCATGCAGCGCATGTGGCCAACCAATCCCAGCAAACGAGATGGTGATGAGGGCACAGGGGAATGTCTACCACATTAAGGTATAACCAAATTGGTACTATGTAGCAGACATATTTAGTATGAACACAAAAGGAGCTCCTTTCCCCCCAGAAAGTCTAAGTTTTTGGCAGTCTTTCTTAAAATGTTTTATTGACCATCTACTGATGTCTGACTTGGGTGTTCTCGCTATTTATGTGAAACTTAGCCAGTTGGTTTTAATTAAAGTAAAAACCTAATGAAGGTTATTTTATAGACCATGCTGCTGATATTTTTAGTCATTCATGGGCTTTGTTTTATTCTACTCCCCTGCAGTGTTTCAGCTGTGCCACCTGTAGAAACAGACTAATTCCCGGGGATCGCTTCCATTACATCAATGGTACAATCTTCTGCGAACATGACAGGCCCGCCGCTGCTTTGCACAACAGCCACCTGGCTCCACTTCAGAGCAGCTCCGTGCTGACAGACCAGAAGGTAAATAAAAGGGTTGTTGAGATCATTTTCCAGAACCATGCATCAAGAGAAAAGGAAAAGAAACAAATTAATTGTTAGCAAAAAATAGTCAGTCAACTGCAAGTTTTTACAATTAACCGGGAATAAAAAATAAATAATAAATAACTTTGCAAAATAAAACCAGAAAAGCTAGAAAAAAATGACACTTTACTGCTATGCATTCTTCAAATCATATATTTCAAGACAAACAAGACAAAAGTAAACACTGTTACAATCTGACATAATGTTGCTGTTTAGCTAAAAAGAAAGCCTTTATTTGTAAATATGGTTTGATGGTCATATGTCCCTTTTGGCATTTTGATCTTCAGTATTTAGTGTTTTTATAGCACTTCATTTTTCTTGTCTGAAAGCTGGTACATCACACATGTTCCTATGCTAATCTTTGGTTTAATCATGGTTCATTTAAGTCAGAGGGCCTGAAAAATAATCTAAAATGTTTCTTAAAAGTAACAAATCATGGAAAGTATGGATAAAATAGATGCGGAGGGTACACAATTGGGAATGTGATGAAGTGAATATTAAAGTTAGAAATCAGAATACTTGGTTACTAATGTTTCTTGGAAACTGCTTTAAAGGCAATGTGTGTACATAGTCATGCCTTGAGCTGCAGATTTACTTTTAAATTAGTTTCTCTCAAATTTAGTTTGCCTTTTTCTTTTAGGATTCAGTCGTGTTTTTATTTTCTTATATTTATTGACTTTCTGATCAAAGAGCTTTAAAAATCCGTTAGTACTGCATGTGTTGTAGCACTGATCCTTTTTCTAAATCTAGCTCCTTCTTTTTTCCTCTCTCTCTCATCTACAGGTATGTTAAGTGGGAAGAGATCCTGAGTTTCCCAGCTTCACCTCCACTCTGTATTGTTCCTAAACTGCTGTTTTTGCTGTTGTTATAGTTGTTGTATATCTTTATTACTGCCGCACTTTATGACAGCCAGGCTCCAGTTTGTCCTAGATTGCAGGGCTGTGTTCATTTTAACAGCCTATCATCCACGCTTTTGAACTCGGCGCGTATTCATCGTACAGTTTCTCATTTGTTTCTTTTAAAAACCTTTCTTACTAATCATGAGATCCAGACACTGATAATAGCATCTAAGATGTCAATACCTGAAATGATTAGTTACAGAGAGCCATTCAATTATCTAATAATGCAGGGCTGTGTTCATGTTTAACAGCTCATCATCCACGCTTGAACTCGATGGTTTGATTTTTTTTTTTTTTCTTTTTCTAATGTACAGTTTCTTGATCAGATGCCTGAATTATGTATTTATGAGTGATGGGGTAGAGTGTGTGGGTATCAAAACTAAATCTTATTAAAACAACGTTTCTGTAAAATGTCACAAAGCAACTCGAGGTCATTGCAGCATTAGTGACGCATAGTGTTGCATGGTACCTGGCATGTTTTTTTTTTCTCGCTGTCTTCTCTCTCTCTCCTTCTTTAGCCCTGTATGGTGAAAACATGCCTGATTACCCCGAGGAATGGATTTAGGGGGCTTGGGCTCTGACCATTTACAGAAACAATTAAGCATGAGCCCTGTATCTGTGCTACTTTAGCTCCTTGGAGCCTAAACGTGGGGCATATGCTTTGTGGCTGACTGGCTGGCTCACTCTAATAAAGCTTAATCGGAAAGAGTACTAATTAAAGGGGAGTGCCCCCCCTTAACATCACGGGCATTTAAAACAATCTAATGTATTTACTTTTTAATCTTGTTTCAATTAGAGCTGCCATACAGGCTGGCTTGTTTCCTAGCACAGTGCCTTTGGTCTGTGCCACACTGCATGACTTCTGGAAACCCCATTTTTTTGAGCTGCATCAATTTAATTTGACCTCTGGTGCCTTTTAAAAGTTGGGTTCAGATGTTAAACCCTCAGCATCCCATTTAAGGTTGTTAGCTAATTTTTTTATGTGATAGCAGCAGCAGTCAAGAACGCTGTGAGCAGGAAACAAGTGATAGCATCTGCTCTACTTTCACACCTTGCCTGGGTGCCATCAAGCTACCTCTAATGCGCTTAGCTATTTCAAACCGTCCCACTTGCTATGGTCTAAGCTGATGCTGCATCAATTATTTATTCCACGTCTGATCAAGAAGCGTCAAGCAAATTCATTAACGTATGCAAATGATCACAATTACAATTATCTTTGTATCGTGATGGTTAAGGAATAAAACCTCGACACACTCCTGAGTCTCAGCACACCACAAGTTACACTTTGCATTCAAACTAATCAAGCATCATCTGCCTTCTCCTAATTAGTCAGACCGTTTTCACATGCCAATTAGCAGGTCTCATGAAAAAGCACTTTGCCATGAGGCGTTGTCTTTTATCAGAGCTTCAGCAGGTGTGTGGCTCTCAATGTAGCCTGTGTCATAGGAAAGTGTTTATTCATGCTAATTAAGCATATTAACACATGCATGAGTGTAATTGCCGAAGCTCCTTCACCTCACACCGCTTGAAGACTCAGGAAGGTGCCGTAATATTTTTATGTGCTTATGATAAGCCTTACCTTTTTTCCTAGTCATCCCTGTGATGCAGAACTGTGATGTTTGCCTGTAAGTGGAAAGGTCCAAGCTATGGTGTTTAGAAAAAAACTGCCCTGCCTGACTTTCACTTCTTCCTTTTTGTGATTAAAAAGAGTTTTGTCACTAGATGTCAAACAAATAAAACAGCCTGTTTTGTTAATGAATGTACCAAGCAATGTGTTTATTATAAGATCACTGAACATATAGTCTGTTAGATTAATGTCTGTTGTTTTTTTATTTAATTAAAACTACTGAATGACAGGTTAATATATCAGCTTGTATAAAAGCTTAGCTAATAGCAATTCCTTGAAGTCATACTAAGCTCATTAAATCTACATTTAATCATGAAGTAAGACTCCAATGATCACAGTTTTAAGGACGCTGAGTCCTGTAAACTAATCTTTTCCTGGCTACACAAATTGCTTCGTTTCAGGTGAGCTCCTTTCAAATTTGATTTTATTATCAATGGTCCTTTATTTTTGTATTTAGTTGGACCGCCAGCATATATATATGCGCCGCCATATCGCCTATCATCGCCCAGTTGGTAGATGGCAAATTCATTTTAATGTATATATATATATATGTACGTATATATAATATTAAAACGCTGTGCTAGCATTCATCATTTAAACTAATGTTAATGTCATGCTTAGCTTTAGCACTGTATTTGGTTCATATTCCGCTTCATCTCTGAAGCAAAACTGATAACTGCTCAAGTCATTTTCTTTTACCTTAAAGTTTATATTGCATAATTAAATCTGATAAATACTTGAGTAATCATACTATAGCGGGTCGTGACTTACGTACCAGTGCCGCTGCTCATGAACAACAAAAAATGTAGGGATCGTGATTATGCCAAATTATAACTCAAAGCTGCAGTTTCTTCTAGCAACATGTTCTTTAGTGTTGGAATGGCAAAGAAAAAAAAAAACTGTCTACCAGTGCATAACTGTGCATTTGAAGCAATTTAGGTGTCAAAATTGAGAAATATATTTGACATGTGGAAAATAAATGATAAATAGGTAAAGGGAGACAGTGATGTAGTTACTCCTAGAACCAGAATGTTGTTGGTTTGAGCCCCGGCTCAGTCCATCTCAGTTTATTATGTTCTTGGACTGGACGCTTTGCCTGCATTGACTTATAATTGTGATCAGAGGGCCTAGTGGAACCTGTGTACTGCAGTCTTTCTTCTGCCCCATAGCAGCTGTGGCTGTTTTTTTTATCACCATCAAGGTGCAAATATCTGAATATAGAGAAAAATGTTTTGGAGTTCCTTAGCCTGGAAAGTCACAATACAAGTTCAGGCAGTTTAAAGGCCTGAGGCCTTTAACCTGAGAGTAGGGGGGTTTCCAGTGGGACACTTGGCTTAAGAGGAGAAAAATGCAACTGAGCGGAGACCAAATGATGCAACTAAAGAACACCTGACAGGGGATTGTTTTTTCCCATGCCGAATGCTGACAGAAAGGGCTCATCCAAAGCTTGCCCCATTCTTTGAAACCTCCATCCAGCTCGTATTATACTACTGAAAGAACCTGTTTTCAGCTCTTGAAAAACTTCTCAAGCTGTTCCAGCTATTTGTTAGCTGAAAAGTCCAAATCACCAGATGATTGCAAAGCAGCTACCATAGTGTGTTAAATGTTCAGAATTATCTTTGAAAAGACCCAGAACCCAAAAGCTGTGTTACTTACCGGTTTTTGTGTGGTAGTGAAACATGAAACAGTTTTAGAACATAAAGGAACTGAGCTACTGCAGCAATAATTTACAGCAGAGGAACAGGATGAGAGAGAAAGCGACTTTTTAACGCTGAGCCTCATTCAGGAATGTCATGGAGGGAGAGGGAGAAAAGTTCTCCTGGCCAATCAGAACACTTTGAATAATTAAAGTGATCGGCTTAATTAGCTCAATTACGTTAATTTGACCACGGAACATAGCCATATGGTGAAAGGAAACAAAAGAGGGGGGAACTAATTAAAAGTAAAATAATGAGGATTTTAATTAACTGGCTCCCCAGACAGCAGAGCGCAGGGATCAGGAGCCTGCTACCATAATTAAAGTGCTGTAACGCTGGCAACATCTCTCCTCTCTTTCTCATATCAGTGAGGGCTCTATCCATCTAATTAAATCTGTAAATAAATTAGCAACATTGAGGGTTCCTGCTTGACTTAACACCGCCTGCTACCCACCTCCCCGCCCTCCCAATAACACACTCACCTTACTCTGAGCACACAATGCCACTTATATGGAGTCAAAACCAAGGCTAACGTTTGCCATTAACAAAGATGTGCATGGATGTGTGCGTGGGTGTGTGTGCTTTGTCTGTGCGAGTGGTCAGCTTATATTTGTTGCCTTTGCAGGCATCTTTTGGAAACCCTGTAGGTGCAGGAGACAACCGGTTACCAAAGCAGATGTGATTTCTCTCATCTTTCTGTTTTTCACCCAAGCAAACATGCCTCATGTCTGATTCTTCTTCTCTGGTTTTCGACCCAGCATACACAAGCCCATGTGTTGAGCCTTCTAGCTGTCACATACAATTCTGCCACTCCCATTGTTAGTCACAGGGGCGGATTTAGGAAATTTGGGGCTGTAGGCAAAGACAGCCATGGGGCCCTCTCTGAATTGAGTAGAGAACTGATAATACAGACCCATTATAGTGATACACAGAAATTCAATAGAATAGACAAACATTATTTAATAAATTTTAACTGCCCTTAATAATGTTTTTTTAAGATATCTGAAAGGATATGTCTAGGGGAAAATAACATTTTAAGATATCTTTAATCATACTGTGGAGAGTCAAAATGCATTTTGAAGATATGTCAAATTACATCATTTGATTTGTCATTTAAAGTGTCACACATCCGGAAATATAATCAAAGATATTTTTTAGGTAATTTGGACTAGTTAAAACTATATTTTTTTATTATCTGAGCCCCCTAGTGCTGTAACTGAGCTGTCCTAACAGTTGCCTGCAGAATTTTGTGTTTCTGCGATGGTGCTGGTTCTTCTTGACAAAGTTGTGTCAAAATGCCACAATATAGAAAGAACTCAGCAATATGGGATGTGCGGAGAACAAAAACTTTGTAGAACTCTAAGACTGCTTCAGAAATCTGTCATGAATTGCTGCGGGGAAGTTAGCTAGAAGCTGGATATTCAAGCTCCGCTGAGTTAGTGTCACCTATCTTACACGTCGATCCGATTCAGGAGCTCAGACTTCGGCCAGCCGTTCTCTATTACTCCCTTTTCTTACTGGCGGTGGTTCTTTTAGGGAACACCAACAAATTTCTGAAATAAGCTCTCTTAAGAAATAAGAATAAATCCCTTGTCTCCTGACCAGCTGAAACAAAGGGTAAATCCTGCTCCTTGATTACATAAATGAGAAACACCCATTTCAATTTAATCACAAGTTTCATTCAAGGTCATATTTTTCCATTTTGTTTTTGGTCAAAATTTAAGAATTTTTCTTCAATAGCTTCTCTGCTCTGCTTCTCTCATGTCTTTGCCAGTGTTGCCAACTCCCCAGCAGTAAGCACTTTCCAATGGTCCCAAGGCTTATAAGTCAGATGACATCATCAAATTCAATTTGCATATTTCTCTCATATCATCATCCAGCTGTAGATCATTCAGAATCCCTGCTACCTTTTCTTTCTTTTGATCTATCAAAGCGGTGCAGAAAGAGGCAAGTAAATAAAATACATATAATTCAGCCATTTAGTTCCATACTCCATGCCAGTTATTGTCCGTAATTCACAATCAGTTGTTTGCCAATCAACGAAAAAACAAAAAAAACTTAGGAAGAAGAAGACAGTGATGAAGGAGACAGGAGGAGAATGGTCAGAAAGAATGGTCAGAAAATGGAGGGGATGGTTTTATACATGAGTTTGTAACCTTGAGCGAGATTATTCTCCTTGACCTATAACCTTGAGTGAATTTACATTTAAATCTGGGATTCGAAGTTTAAAGGTCCTCTCTTTTCTCTCAGTGCAGTGCAGAGCAGCCTGCCCTGCATGAATGATGACAACAGTACATTCAGAGTACAGGTTAAGGCAATCTATTCGTCTGAGAGCAGCAGAGCTTGACATGTTTATATATTGTCGCCAAAGTCTCCATTAACAGAAAAGCTTTAGATTTGTGCCTTTTTGGAAATAAAAGCGCTAGAGGGTTCTGGAAATACACCTGTGCCTGAGACATAGTTAATAACAATATTGTTTTCTACGCACTACTTTTTCAAATTGGTTTGTTGCTGTCTGTTTGTTTGTCACTTTCTGCACTTTTGTAGCGCAGGAAATGACGACTCAATCCAATGTGGTGGAAACTGAAGAGAATGAGACACACCTAATATAAGCATTCTGATTGCATTTAACGAAAGGATTATTATTAACAAACCTAATTTATGTGCACAAACCTCCGTAAAAGCTGTATTAACTCATGGCATGAAAACGGAATTTTATGGGCCCCCCAGGAACTTGGCAACTGCCTAGTTTTGCCTACCGGTAAATCTGGCCAAGCTTTTAGTCACACAAGGCTCCATGGCTTGACAAATAATTCCACATTCCAGGAAAGTAATCTAGAGAGGTTCAATTTCTGCCTCTAAAAAAAAAAATGCTTCAACACCTATCCACGAGTTTTTTCTCAATGCATGAAAATCTATTACTTAGGGTGGACTGCTGATGTACACCAGCAGCATGGAGGTCCATCCTTCTGAACACATTCCAAGTCATGATGCCAATCATGATGGGAATGCTTATGTAATTTTTTTTGGCATGAGTTTCATGACTGAATTGTAAATACGTTGAAGTTGAAACTGCAATCCTCCCCTTCTGTTCAGTGATGGCTTTTCTCTTTTCACAAAAATGGCTTTCTTCAGAAAATCTTTCAAACCATTTGTCCTCGGTCCAAACATCTGAACATTTTGATCTTTAAAGATATGCCCATTTTTCTTGAGGTGCAAGAGTACGCCTGTATCTTGCTCAGAATTACTTACCCTGTGTAATTTCCCAATACCGGAGCATAACTCAAATGGGTATTTGGACCTGGTCTGAGACAGTACTCAACCCAACTGAACACCTTTGGTTGAATAAAAGCAGAGATGCAGAGCCGGTGTTTTTGTCAGATGACCATCAAATCCATAGTCAATACCCGTTTATCCCTTTAGTTTTGTATGAAAAATAGACTTTAAACTACCTCAATGGGCGTTATCCCTTTATTCATGCACAAAAAAATATATTTAATTACTTAAATTTAGGTGTTGAAGCGTATGGCTTCAAATAAAACAAAAAAAAATGTTTTTTTTTGTACATGACTAAAAGATTACACACCTGTTGAGTTTATTTAAAGTCTATTTTTTATACAAAACTAATGGAATAAACGCAAATCTGATGTCTTGTGCATGTGTATTGACTATGGGTATGCTGGTCTGACGGGGTATGCATATCTGACAGAATACCGGCCATCTTTGTTATCATCAGTCAACACCCTCACAATTGCACTTGTTGATGAAGAGTAAAAGAATGCAATAAACACATCTTTTTGCTTGGCCAGCCTTTCCGGAAGACCTGAAGCTTTTGTAGATGCACTTGAACAACACTTGACAATATCATATTGAACCCAATAATTAAGAAAGGGATGTCACTTAAGTTCATATGCAAGTCAAGGCAGGTGAGTGAATACTTTGGTTACCCCCTTAGCTCCCAACGCCCAGCCCAGGTGATTCTAAACTCCACAATCACCAATGACTAATAATCTGTCATCAAATTAAAATGAATAATTTTCACTTTTTATCTTGTTTTTGTCTAATGGCATTTCAAAACACGTTCTATCCTGGCATAAATGGCCTCATTCTGTTCGTAGCGCTCCACAAAAAAGTAATATCAGGTTGTATTTTCCATAAATTAAAATCACATGTAATAATCGACCAAACCTAATTTTTCCCCATGAAGAAGTACAAATAAAGAAAAACCTTTTTTTTCTGTTTTTAAGTAGATATGTCTAACATTTTAGATTATCTATCTTAAGTGGGCTTATTCAGCAATTTGTTTGCTCCGCAAACCAAGCATAAGTTCCTTTCTCAGAATCCAGAATACATCAGAAATGTCCAGCATGTGAAATGCGTCATTGTAAATGGAAATCCCCAAATCAGTGGCATATTTTGTTAGCCAATGGGATACATTTTTTAAAGAAGTGTTGAAAGTGTAGGAGTGGGCTGAAAAGATTGTGCTTATTGATGTGCGTAAAGAGGGAGAGGACAGAAAGCATAGTCAAAATACTGAAAGCTGATGTAAAATATCACAAAATAACATGCTTGAATGAACATTAATGAATAGCTTGATGTAGAAATGTGTTTTTATTGTCAAATCAGAAATAAAAAAATCAAATAATCCAGTTTTGCACTTTTGGTCCTAATTAAGATCAATTGTTGAACCTTGTGCTTACAAAAGGGTCACAGTTTCACGATGCTTATGACTATAGAAACAAGTGTACTCAGTAGAAGAGGTCAACTATGAATTATACCCAAGATACAGAATATTAAAAATAGCATACTTTTATGCAAGAGAAAAACAAATATTATTTTGGACATGTTTGAAGTTACATACTGGGAGCTCAAATTATGTAAAATGTACAGAGTACCAAAACTATAAGACAAGGGTGTAACTTTGTGATAAAAGTTGGTGGGGACGCTCTAAGGGTGGATGCTGATGGATCTACAACTACTCAACCCGAACACTTTTAATAGGGTTTATATTTTCCAAAAAATGAGCTCAAACATATATTTATTGAATGCTTTATTATTGTTCAGAACACAAGAGAACCACAATACATTTGTGGTATTTACAGTTAGAGACAGATGCCTGCCTTTAGTGCATTATTTCATAAAGGGCTCAAAAACATGAATCTATAGAAAATGACAAATAACAGTCGATACCGATGCCAACATTAATATATCCTGCATCCCTAGAATGGAAACAACTTCACTTCCATCAATCAATCCATGCATGGCTTCCCTTTAAGCTGCATCAGTGATTCTCCTCCTTCACAAGCAGCAAAATCAAATTTAGATATTTGACCCAATTGTCATTGACAGCCAAAGTTTATTTATTGAACCTTATATTTCAAAAATAATTTATACACTGATTTGTATTATTTGTGCTTTAATTCTTTTAATTTTAAGTCTATGTCCTGTGAGTCTGGCTGTCTCTGGGTTGCTGGCGCAGCTATTTCTGAGTCTCGTTGAGCTACAAAAGACAAAATTATATGTTGAATTTTATTATAGCATTGCACATTTGTCTTGTAAACTTGGAGATATATTTTATTGCATGTTGCATATCTCAGTAAATTTGTTTCACCTTTAAACCTGCAGCTGTCCCTAAATGTGTCTCTGCTCTGCTTAAAAACAGATTTATGAACCTGTCTACCAATATAATGATGCCAGAGAGATTCATTTTTAGGATCTCTAGGAGCTCTGCAGCCTGATTCTCTGTTCAATAATAAAACAACAGATATTTGTCAATTTTAATCTGTAACTCTGAGTATGGCCCTGAGAAGCCCATCTTTTTTTTAACTTACACTCTAAAAAGAAAATAGTTGATCCAACTTAATTGAATTGCTTCAATTGGTAACAAGT
>JAGKQL010000047.1:1972671-2022098 GCA_018398635.1 Cyprinodon brontotheroides | reverse complement strand
AAGTCCATAACATGAACTACAGCCCAAATACACTTTTTAGAGTGTATATAAATGTATAATCTGTTGCCATTTTTAGCTGAAAAAGGGTCTGTATGTGTAACTAACGTATTTTTCTGTGGCATTTCTGATTTTTTAACCGACCCGTCTCCTAACTTTTATTTAAACATATATCGGAGTAGCTGCGAATTTATGTTAAAACGATTTGCCATAAGGGTTCTGACGAAACTAACTGTATGTTAAAACGACTTGCCATATTCGGTATCTCTTCTCATCCTCGTAGCTACTCTGCAGTGTCCCAAAGCTACAGATCCGATGATGTTTCACCGGAGGTGGGACTCGAGAGCAGCGGCAGAGCAAGGAAAAAACACGGACAGAAAACGCTCTAACACAGACAGCTGCAGCTGAGCCCAGTTACTGTTGGCTGAAGTAAATCAGCGGAAATTATTGGTAGGGACTGTCCCCTCCATGCCCAAAGTTGGTGGGGACATAAATCCCAGACATAAGTAATATGGGAATCAACATTTAATCTCCATGTCGATGTATTGGTTCTACCCAGTCGCTGAAGCTAAGGTGAGTCCAATCTTCACCGTGAATTAACTCTGTGTAGGTGGAATTCTCACCTGCGGACAAACAACTGGGCAGAACCAATTACATGACTATGGAGATGACTATGTTGACTCCACATTGCCCATGTCTGACATGTCCACACCAGTCCTTCAGAAAGTTGAGAAGCCAAATGCATTTAGCCAAGATCTTCTTAGCTTTCCCTAGCATGTGGGATACATTTGGGTATGCAATTCATTTATGCAGAGGGTATAAAAGGTGGGAGCTAAGGGATAATATAGTGTAGTTATTTCCCTAAACTAATCCGAGTGCAAGAGCACTTGAAATGTCAGTTTGTTGTTCATATATTCATATAGTGTGTGTGTTTTGGGATTGGGGGCTGTGACGCTTGGCATTTCAGACAGAGATATCATAGCAGAGCAGGGTTTGGGAGAGCAGCACCATTACAGAGGCAGGTTGGGTGTTCAGTCTTACCATGTGAGTGATAAACTACTTGCTCTTTTGAATTGTATTTAACCCTGCTTTCAGACGTTTGCAGGGAAGTCATTCAGATGCACACTAGAACTTTAAATCGCTCGAACTCTGCTGACTCTGCTTTGTGACTGGTTTTCCGCTACTACATTGATAAGCTCTGTTGCCTTTGCCCTCTTCAGTGAAACGTTCCCAGCTTGGAAATGCCAGTATAGAGGTGAGGTCAGAGCTGAGTGGAACACTGCCGTACCTCCATGAACCACAGGGCAGCTCTTTTTCTTATCTCTACCCAAACACCTGCACAGCTGATGCAACAGGATGTGTGTTCTTTATATGTGAGGTGTGTGTTCACGTACACTTCTGGGGGGTTGGCAGAAGGGCAGGCCTGGTAGACAATATCTGCTTTTGTGATACTGCTTCATTTCAAGGATGTTTTTAATAAAGGCTACCAAACAGATACAACTCTAAAAGCTAGAACCTTTGATCAGATCAGAATAGCTCAAAACATATTTATGTATATATATATACCATATATATATATATATATACTCCTTAACATATTAACAACAACAACAACATATATATATATATATATATATTCTAGAAACTATGTATATATTTACTTAACATATATATATAATATCCAAAATTATATATATACCATATATAACATATATAATATATATATATATATATATATATATACTATATATATATATATATATATATATATATATTTAGGGATGGAATCGGTTCATGCCCCTGCTCTCTTTTCTCATAGGCGTAGCCAAATTTACACTCAGAGCAGAAGGTGGCGGTACTACTGGACCAAAAGCCAACCACCAGTAGTAAAACAAGAAGAAGCAAAGCGAAGCGAAGCCGCGTGCAGCAGAAAAAATCAGTTGTTGTGGAGAATTGTGTTGGTATGGCCGAAAGGGAAAGAACAGGAGTTGGAAGAGCGCCGCAAGCGGCACTTTATAAGGTCTGCTGTATGGGAATCACTTGTATTTAGAGTGACCTACCATGATGACGGCGGAAAGAAAGTTGTGGATAAAGATCGCAACAGCGTGCAAGTATTTTGCAACATGTTTTGTTCATGCTAAATATCAACATGACCAATATGTCGCTAACCCCGAAATCCTTACATACTCGTCAGCTCCGCCCCGCTCTGGCGCTCAGACGCCTACACAAAACCACAAAGTTTACAAGCTCGCTCCGCTCCTGAGTTACCCAGAAGATCGTAAGTAGGCGGCATGCGAAGATGATTAAATTCAAAAACGCAGCAAAACATGCGGAAATGATCCAAAGATTTCCTGCGGATCATTAAAAATAATTACAATTCATTAATTTTTTTTTTTTGTTTTCATTCATTTCATGTAAAATTTTATGGGATTTCGATTGTAACAATCCCAGCATTTAATGAACCGAAATTTATCGTGACTACTAAAACCGTGAACCTAACCGTGGATTTTGTGGAACCGTTCCACCCCTAATAATATATATATATATATATAGATATATATAATCCAGCTTGCAGCAATCTGTGGTTTCATGTTTTGCTCTGCTTGTTTAACCTGCTGGCTCTGACCTCAGAGAAGAGAGGAGCAGCAAGAGAACCCTGTTTGCCAGCAGCAGTTGTTGCTTTTTTTTTGTCTGGCAGGCCTCTGTGACCTGTGCTTTAATGCTGTAGGAAACCACTTTGCTGCCTCAAGAAGGTTCAGTTGATCTATTTTGGACTTAAGAGGGGTCCCTAATACCTCCTTGCACCTATGTGTATGCGAGCGCACAAACTTGGCAGTGGGTGTGTGTGGCTAAACAGGTTTGTGTGTCTTCTATAATTGTGTAAGCCAATGAGGAAATGATAAGCCTTGTGGAGCCAGACAGAAGACTCTTAAAGATGACGACATTGATAATGAAGGGAGGGTTCAGTATAGGCAGCCTCTCCTCCTCCAAAGGCACACGTACACTGAGAGAAGAATTCACTAAGGAGTGCAATCTCCTCCTGTTTTTGGCAGCTGTCTTGAACCAACCCTTTTTTACTCTGCTTTAGATTAAGAAAAATACAAATAAAAAATAAGAAACATGCTTATCAAGTCAAACAGATGGAAATAGTGTATATCCTTTGCATCAGGTCACAGGTGTGCTTTTCTTTTTCTTTGTTGCTATGTTTGATATTTCAAACCGATGACAAAGTCCTCAAAACCAAGGGGAATAAATTTGGAGACATAAGTAGAACCTTCAGGAAATTACATATCTGATCACCTGTAACAGCTTCTTAAAGAAGTTAAACTAACACAGCCTATGAGAAATCAAACATTTAAACAGTGAAATATAGGGGTAGCAGGGTGATAATCTAGGGTTTCTTTCCTGCTTTAGAACCAAACAGATGTTATTTAAGCTCAGAAGCCATTTAGCACAATTAAAACCATTTCTACAAAGAAGGGTGGCCTACACTCCTCCACAGCGACATAAAATTGTAAGTCCATGCAAATAATGAACTGCAGTTACTTCCACCAAAGGTAACCCAATCAGCTATAAGGTTTGGGGGACACTACATTTTTGGCCAGTTGGGTTTTAGTAGGTTGTTTTATTTGAAAACAGTATTTAGTTTTTATTAGGATGAATGTGTCTAATGTTAAAAGGAGGATGTTGTGGTTTTATTTTCACTGCCCAACCAGGTTGGATGCCACATTAATGTTGTGGATTTATTCTATTCCCAGCCAGCTGGTTTTTTATAGTGTAGTGATACCTTAAAATGTTTATTAAAGAAAACTCCCCTGCAGGGGTATGTAAATATCTTATTTAATCAGATATTATTTCTGGGCCGTTATATATTGTTTTATAAACAAACGCCCTACTAGTGATACGAGCTCTAATCATGGTCAAAGAGTTAATTCTGCACATAAATGGAATAAATAATATCAACTTCAAAGTATAAGAGTTTATTAACAAAAATCATTCAGCTCCAAGTCAAACATATTTCAGTTTAAAACTCTTAACTAAAACTAGGAAAACTCAAACTACTACACTAAACTACTATGTACAAAGATCTAAGGTGAACATGGTTGAAAACCATATTACAGTTTAAAGATGGATTTTCAATAAGTTTGAAAACCAAAGTTTATCTGGAAGAATTTGGGATATGATCAAATGAGCTTTTCACTAATTTAGAGAAATTGGAATGTTTTCAGACCAATTCACAATGCAAATCCATGAGGTGATTAAAACATTATTTGGCCAAATAATGTTTTTATTAAATTATTTGCTTAATCAAGAACCAATAACCTATAGTCAAATGATTCTTTTACCCTCTTTGAAATAGCTAGCAGCAGAACAGACATCAGGATTCCATTAAATGACTCTTGGTCATACTTGGTAATGGAAATGTAATGACTATATGAAGAATACATGACACTAATCTTATATCATTGTTTAAACCCTTAGTTAAATAAAGCTTGTCCAAGCTTCAACAACAGCTCAAAACATGTTACTATAGCATAGCATGCAGTTCATCCTGTTAGCTTGTCTTTACTCATCAGTAAACAAATGAAATGATCAATATCATCAAAATATATACTGTTTGTCCTGTCCCTAATAATGCCAGTCCTGCAAACCTTTTTGTACATGTCCATTTGGCAAGCTTGAGTTTCATCCAGCAACAGCTCAGGCCAACAACCAGGGGTGTCTGTGTCATCCAGTCTGGCTCTATAAGTTCTGAAACTCAAGAGGAATGTGTTGCAAAAGGTCTGTTTTGCAGCAGTTTTCTTCTGTAAGGTTCTGACTTATCCTTAATGATTCTGGAGATCTGGGTCTTTTGAGCCCCGGATATTAATGTGAATTAATGTGCACTTGAGTGGAACAAACCACAATTAAACAGGTAGAAAAAATACAAACAAAAGTCTCAATAGAGAAACAAGAATTAAATTATAAATCTAGATGTTGGAGATCGGCCTGTTTTCCAGTGTAGTCCTGTTATTATGACCGTGACTGGCTGGATGTGCTCTCTTCATCCTCTGACATGGGAGCTGGCTCGGAGCTCGTCGGCCTGGCTGTGTGTTTCCTGGACAGTGCCGCCTTTTACAGCTGAATTGAATTGAATCTAATTTACAAACTCATCTACCTAATGAAAGATTCTGCAAAATAAACAATGTGATACAAGATAACTCCAAAAGTTGCTTTAAAGAAAGACAAGCAAAGCAATACTCCAAAGGAAACCCTCTAAATGGTAGAACCCAGCAAGGTAATCAATGACCTCATCTGGCCAATTTAGCAGGAAATAATTGGACAAATAATGGTGAGTAAAAAAGAAAACAAAAACCATGAATATACTTTGAAACAAAATACACAATTTTAACCAATAAATTGTGTATAATTGTGTACCAGAATTAATAGCTTTAACATAAACATGTAAATAGATGGAAACTGCAACATAAGGCTTGCACAAACAAACCTGGTAAGTGAAGCAAAGTTGCAAACTAATGTTTAAATTTTAGCATTACAAATCAGAAAAAAAGAATAAGGGACAAGTGGTGAACACAAACTGAACTACCTGTCACAAAGTAATTAAACCTGAGTAGAATCAGTGCTGAGACAGCAAATCAGTTAAAACCAGGTACTTTGATGTTATCAGGGCATCATCTGTTGCTACAAGTAGTCCTCGACATTGTCTGTACATTCTTATACAGACTACCGTCTGCAGAGGAAATGAAACTCCTCTGTCATATTTAGTTTTAATCTGCTATAGAGCAGATGTTAAACACAGAGTTTTGCCAAGGTTAGTTTACAGCTCTGTTCTAAGTGTTAGTTAAAATAAATCCTCCATAGCTGTGTTCTCTATTTCTACTGCTTTTAAAAAAACACGATCCAAAAAGAAGGATGGACTCTCATTTGTTTTAAGGCTATCAGAGTGCAAGAATTCCAGCTCTCCTTGTGCAGCATATCTGCACACAAGAACATTAGTAGTGAGTGTCTGCCGAGTCCCTTGGCCCCATCCCTCCTGTCTGTTTTTGAACTTGGCGATGAAGCCATCTGTACAGCTCTCTCGAGACACTAGGCTCCCCTGCCTCCCCTTCATTTTCTATTTCCCCCTGTAATGAGAAAATTGCTCTCTCTTTCTGCTCAAGTTGGGACTGGCCGTTTTGATAAGCATTGCGGGGACAATTAGAGGCAGGGATTGTGGATGAGAGACTTTTGAATACTGTTAAATTAATCCTTGGCGGCTGGTTCCCTTTGGAGTGGAGAAGTGAGCTGAAATGATTCGCTCTGCAGTGGGAAACAAACAGAAGAAGCTTGCACTGCTTGGGTGCAGCACCTAACTCTTTTTTCATAGTTGTAATTGCATTGTTCTAAACAGTATTCTACATCTCCTACCCACATATTTGACTTGTGCAGAAGCTTCTCCTTCTCCATGATTTTTTAAATCCTAAACTAATATGACTGTTAGGTTAATTGGCTTCTCAAAATCCCCCTAGGTGTGAGTGTGCGTGTCAATGAAAATAAGTCCCCCCAGCAGGGATAAACTGGCGACAGTTCAGGGTGAAAGAGAGATGGATGGATGGATGGATGGATGGATGGATGGATGGATGGATGGATGGATGGATGGATGGATGGATGGATGGATGGATGGAGGATGGATGGATGGATAGTTCTCCTGTTTTTCTGTTTGCATCAATGATTTATATCCCCACCCAGCCTGTGCTTTGTTTTTAAAATTGTTGATCAGTCTGGCATTATCTCAATATGTCATAAAGGGTGTATTCTGACCTTTTCCATCACTCATTGATGGAGAGAAATGTATGCCAATAAATACTGTTAAAGGTTTTGGTATAACATGGCCATACATTGGGATTAAAAAGTATTTAGTCAGCCACTGGGTATGCAGGTTCTCCTAATAAGAAAGATAAGACAGGTCTGTAATTCATCATAGGTAAATTTTTTTAATTGTAGGATTTCTACTTGATTTAATAGTAAATTAAATGTAATAAGTCACCCCCAAACAAATAAGATAAATAACTGGTTAATAACATGTTTATCATTTACAATACAACGTTGCTGCTGCATTTGCTATCCTGCAGCTTTGCTGCCTGGCAGCTGCTGCTCCGTCTGACTGTCTACCCTGTTTCCTGTTCCTCTAAATCAGCAGTGCAAATGACTGTGCTTGTTTAACTCCAAACTGAGAGTGAATGTTTAGTTAAAATTAAATACAGTGAATACAGCATTTACAGTTTGAATTTGGTTAGTTTTATGCTTTACTATCTGTTATCTACTTTTCAGATGCATTATGTAAGAAGTGTGTTTGTAATGTTAAGATAAATAACATGAATTGGGGTACACAGAGTACCTACAGCCCAGTTGTAAATTTTTTTGAAATATTGAATTTAACGCTTAGTGTCACATTTATATTCCCAATAGATATTTGCTTGCAGTTGCTTGAATGTATATTCCTTCACTGTGTTTTAAAATACAGAGAGTATGTTGGATAAAAAAAAGAAGGGGGGCGGGGTTACCTCTCTACCTCTCTTCTATATCTTCAAAAGAAATTTATAAATGTAGCAAGAAATGCAAATTTCTCTTTAGACAAAACCCTCAAATAAATAATCAGAAAATCGGAGCAATTATATGGCAGGCGATTTTGACATTTATTAGCTGCATTTGTATTTGAATCAACATTTCAGACATGGAAAAAGACATTCCTCCTAAATCCAAACATTTCAGATATCTTGAATATAATTTTCACTGGTTCAAATGACTTCACTTACCCAATTTGTGTGTATTTGGCTTTTCCTTCTTGATATCTAGAATTACATAATTTCCAACCAAAAATAAACATCACTGATAGCTAAAACTGAATCTTGATGAGAATAAAATCTAATGTCAGATCTACATAGTCCAGTTAATTCTATTCATGACCATGACCATTTCAGATATAAAAAATAAAGTATTCCAGATATCCAATTCTTGACATCAAGAATATATTTTACTAGTAGAAATATCATTACAAATATCAACTATGGCGAGTTAAATTGGAATTTCAGTTATCTGAAATATTAATATGCCTAATCAGAATGCAATTACGTGTAAGCAAATCTATTATGACTAACTTTTAACAAAAAAATGAGGCTTTATTTTAATATAAAATAGGCAACCTGACTAGTCACATTTTAATTTAAGAGGCATTCTACCTATTTAAAATTAAAATATTCTTAGTCAGAAATGTAACGCAGATATCACTAGTTACCTTTCTGCAAGTAGAAAAAAAGAGAATTTACCTTGAAATAATCTAGAATCAGGCCTACCATATATGTGTATTTTGAAGGATCATTCACATCAGATCAATGATGCTTAGAGCCAATGGTGTCCCTATCATAATTGAAATCAAACCTACGCCCTTGCCAGTAATTTATTGTATAAGAAGCTCCTCTGTCCTCCACGTATTACCTGTATTCATGGCACCTGTTTGAACTTATCTTTTTAAAGATAACTTTCCACAGCCTCAAACAGTCAGACTTCAAACTCTACCATGTCGAAGACCAAAGAACTGTCAGAGAACACCAGGAGAGAAGACTGCAACAGGCTGGCAAGAGGAAATCTATGACAGGCATGAAGCTCGGTGTAAACAAATCATCTGCTGGAGCAAATGGAAGAAAATGGAACCAATTTACTGCACGTCATCTCAAGGTGTTTTACAGAGACAATTTAGTTTAATCATAAAGTCAGATTGGTGTAAGGAAAATCAGTTGATTGTATCGAGTCATTGATTTTGGATTGTTTTGTTGACTCTACAGCAATCCATCACACTGGCCATGCAGGCAGCAAAAGATAAAGAGCAAAAATTCCTTCCAACAGAAGACGCAGTGTGAGCAGACTCCTGCTGAAGCTCACTGGAGGTACGAGGAGACAGCAGCAGACATACAATTGGAATATAGAACCATTGATCCATATGTATTTTTTTTAACGTCAGACAATGTATAAAAGATACCTGTTAATTGCCCTGATAATCTCCCACAAACTGGTGCCCAAGGGAAGATCTCATCCCTTGAGGTCAAACGATCATGAGAATGGTGAGCAAAAATAGCAGAAATACATGTAGGGACCTGATGAATGACCTGCAGAGCACTGAGTGCAAAGTGACAAAGGAAAACAAGGCATACAATCAGTGGAATTGTACAGTAAGAAGGGCACCAATCCTGTAGTGGCGCGAGTATGTGGTCAGGTGAAACCAAAATAGAACTCCCTGCTTAATTCTGGTATGAACAAAAATCATCATGTTTATAGGAATAAAAACGACGAGTTGCATCCCAAGAAGACCTTTTGTGCAGCATAGGGGTGGAAACATCATGTTTTGGGTCTGTTTTTCTGCAGACAGGACAGCATGACTGATCTGTATTAATAGAAGAATAAATGAAGCCATGTATCATGAATTTTAAGATAAAATGTCAATGAAAACATTAAGATAGAACGTGGCGGGATGTACCACGCTGACCACGATCCCAAACATACTGCTCGGAAACAAAGTAGTGGCTCTGTAAAAAGTATTCAAAGGTCCTGGAGTGGCCTAGCCAGTCTCTAGAACTCAATCCCATAAGAAAATTATGGAGGAAATTGTAAGTCTGTGTTTCCCAGCAACAGTCTCATGGAGGAAGGGGCTAAAATCTCAGCTACAGTGTGTGCAAAGCTGGTAAAGACTGACAGGGAATGTTTGACCTCTGTCATTGTAAACAAAATTTATGCTTGGGAACGGGCAGGTCAGTCCGTGGCTTCAATGCCTTCGTCTTGCAGAAACTGCTGACACACTACAGCCACATTAGGTCTAGCATCGTCCTGCATTGAGAGGAACCCAGGGCTAACCACACCAGCATATGGTCTCATGAGGGGTGTGAGGATCTAATCTCTGTACCTAATGGCAGTCGTGCTACCTCTGGCAAGCACAGGGAGGTCTGTACAGCCCTCCAAAGAAATGCCACCCAACACCATTACTGACCCCCTGCTAAACCGGTCATGCTGAAGGATGTTGCAGACAGCAGGTTGCTCTACACTGTGTCTCCAGACTCTGTCACGTTTGCCAAATGTGCTCAATGTGAGCCTGTTTTCATCTATGAAGAGCACAAGTCACCAGTGGTGAACTGGCCAATCCTGGTGTTCACTGGTAAATGCCAAGCATCCTGCATGGTGTTGGCACATACCCCATATATGGACGTCAGGCCATCATACCATCCTCATGGAGTTGATTTTTAACCTGTTGTGCAGACACATGCACAGCCTGCTAAAGGTCATTTTACAGGGCTCTGGGAGTTCTTCTCCTGTTCTTCCTTGCACAAAGGCGGAGGTAGCAGTCCTACTGTTGTGTTGGTGCCTACCTATGCCTTCATCCAAGTCTCCTGGTGTACTGGCGCGTCTTCTGGTAGCCCCACCAGCCTCTGGACACAATGCTGACAGACACATTAAACCTTCTTGCCACAACTTGCATTGATTTACAATCATTGATGAGCTGCACTATCTGAGCCACTTGTGTGGAATGTAGAGTCCATCTCATACTACCACGAGTGTGAAAGTACCAGCTAAATTCAAAAGTGACAAAAAATATCATCCAGAAAGCATAGTTACTGAGAAGCGGTCTGTGGTCCCCACATGCAGAACCACTACTTTACTGAATGTCTTGCTAATTGCAAATAATTTCCACCTGTTGTCTATTCCATTTGCACAACAGCATGTGGAAAGGATTGTCAATCAGTGTTGCTTCCTAGATGGCAGTTTGATTTCACTGAAGTTTGATTTGATTGAAGTAATATTGTGTTGTTTACATGTTTTCTTTATTTTTTGAAGAAGTGTTGTTTTTAATGGCATTGCAGGTCAACAGTTAGACATTGGAGCTGATATTCAGGTGAGAAATATGAAGGTGTGCAAGGGCATTGTTTGTGAGCAAAGTGAAGTGGACCATCACAGAGGGAGTCAAGGAAGCAATTTAAAGAATGATTTGATGAGAGCAAGTTGAAAGCAAGTAAAGGTGGGAGGGCAAAATCAACATTCCTGTAAAGGACTCAATCCTTCTTTTGTGTTACAGGGCACACTTGCCTCTGCATGTTGCCTTAATCTGCTACTAGTGACAAAACATCATTACTGTCTCAAGATTTTTTTCTCAGGAATCGGTGGTAAAACAAATGTTAAAAAGCGAAACTTAATGAGCGCCAGTTCTGTGTTCAGCCCAGATAAAACTGTAATAATCATAGTGCTAGGTGTGTAAGTGCTGCTCCATTTACATTGCACTGAAACTTCTCCATAACTGAACCCATGTGGTAGATTGGATGCTAAATGAGGCAGTTGGAAAGCAGCTCACTGACAGCATAGTTCTCTTACAGCACTCAGCTCAGCCTCAAGGCACTGCTAACCACAGAGACCACCAAAGCTGAACTTATAATGAGCAACTTGCTCTATTTCTGTCTACAGCTGTACATAAAAACTCTTTATCCATCCAGAAAATGCTTTACTAAAGTAAACTCTGACTGAAATCATCAGTTCCAGAGTGTAGATTAGATATTTCTGATATAGGAAAGAATGAATCCCTGGAATTAAAAGCAACACAGACATAAAGACAGAAATGTTTTATTTTACAACACCATTAAGCATAATAGACACTGTGGAGGGTCAGAAAAAGACTTGTTACTTTTTCAAGTTCTGATTTCTGATGTTTCACAGAAAACTGAGTATAGTGTGAATTTCAAACTGGGTTTGGGTTTACATTTGCTGTTGGACGAATGGTGCCTCATAAAAAACACTACTTAAACTCAAACATTGTCAGAGACCTCCACATAGGGAGCAGCACCATCTCTGTTGCACACAGTTTTTGCTAAATATCTTACAAAGAATCTGGCTCCACGGGTTGGAAGCACTCCACATGAAATAAAAAACTGCTACATTTAATTTCTGGTCATTCTGGCAATTTCTGGCACAAAGTCTGGCACTTCACACTGCAACCACCTGAAACTATTGTTTTATTCTACGTAACCTCTCTCCTCACCTGCACTCTGACATCAGAAGCAGCACACTATTAAGACTATGAATCCCTAACAACAAGGACAACGTTCACATCTTACCAGATTTGTTACCTGTTGGACCTCTGCCCGTCCATCACAGAGGTGGACACCAGAGCACTAAGGACATACAGGAAAACACCTCCAAGTCTCTAGTTCAGTTATGTGGATCACGCTTGAGTCAAAATCCAAACCCAAGATGTTAAGGCATTCATTGACCACATCTCAGTGGACAGACACATTAAGGTCATTAGGAGAGGATAACATGTTGCCCTTTCTGAATTGTGCTATGCACAATGAGGATGAAACAATTCTCCAAATGGAGGTTTACAGAAAATCTACACATAAAGAACATATCTACATTTTGATTGACATCATCCACTGGAACACAAACGGTCTGTTGTCAAAACTCTGCCTTACCTGATTGACAACATTCCCTGAGTTGCAGAAGAGAAATTAAAAGGACACAAACATGTAAAAAATCACTCCAAGCATGGGGTTATACAAACTGGGTGATTGTTAAGTTGGCCAATAAAAAAAAAAAAAAAAAGGAAGAACAACCCTACATGATACGGTTAAATAATAATAACCCCGTCTTAGAAGTGAGACCAACACAACACACAAGTTACTTTTCTGTGGAAAAGGAGAGAAGATACAAACGGAGAATTTCGACTCCCTGAAATGTGTGCGGTCAACTCTGCCAGAATCTCTATTTTCTGCTGCTTTTATTATCAGATTTCAAAGGAATAACAGGAGTGGTCAGAAGTTACTAGGAGGGCTTAAAAGTCGTCAGGATGTTTCAGAGGTTTAGAGCATGACAGTTCCTTGTGTAGTTTTGTTGCAGGTGATGAACAGTCAGCTGCAACCACACAGGCTGGAGAGAGCGTGAGTTTTCCTATTCTGGGAGAACCACTTGTTCAACAGAATTCATTCCTTTATTTTTATTTTTTTGCCCCACAAAACAACAGAATTCATTCCTAGCAGACCAAATGCTTGTAACTTAAATAAAATGATAACATACATTTTTCTAAAACTGCATCTACTACAAAGAAAAAAGAACAAGAAACTCTAAAACATTGTAATTCCATATGCATCAACAGTGTTTGAGAAAATTAGAAGGATATTCTCTTAACATAACATACAAGTCCACATACACACATACACATTCAGACCAAAACCGCTTCATCCCAAAAGCAGTACATGTTATTTATGCGGTCCAGTGCAGTGGTGGCTGTAAAGCAAGGCTCATGCATAGGAGAAACCCTTGTAACAACAACATAAATAATGGCCATGATATTTGAAATGCAGTTTTAAAGATTTTTCTTTTTAAATATAAAGGAGTATGAAGAGTCTAACCTTCCTTTCGGTCCTAATAAGCATGTTTACATTGCATCCAACGGCTCTTTTGATTGTTTGAAGAGAGCAGCTTCTTGGCTTTATGTTAGAAGGCGGCCCAGCGTGCACCCCTAAACTTATTTATGGAATGTCCATCTGTAGCCACACTGGGAATGGGAATCACAAATATTGTTGGTGTTATGTGCTATAATCCATCCATCCATCCATCCATCCATCCATCCATCCATCCATCCATCCATCCATCCATCCATCCATCCATCCATCCATCCATCCATCCATCCATCCATCCATCCATCCACCTACGGTGATCAAAAAGTATTTCAACACTCTGTTTTTTGCAAGTTCTCACACCTAGAAATCATGGACGGGTCTGAAATTGTCACAGTAGCCTCATGTCCACTGTGAGAGACATTATGAAACAAAACATCCAGAAATAATAATATATGATTTTTGATCTATCTATCACTTATTGCGATTTATTTAATTTATTAATGCCAGTATTTTGAAACTTCTGCATGTGTATGTCTGTGTAGTACAGTTTTCACCTAAATTGTTCTCATATTAATAGGTTTGAATGCTGAGGCAGTAGTATAGTAGTATAGTACACATATATATATATATATATATATATATATATATATATATATATATATATATATATATATATATATATATATATATATATATCCCAAGTGACAGCAACATCCAGAAGAAAGAACACGAGAAGCTTGAGAAATACCAAGGGCTGACAGAGGAGCTAGAAAAGATGTGAAAAGTAAGAGCAGCAGTGGTGCCGGTGGTAATTGGAGCACTGTTTCAAACAAAATATTCAGAGAGCTTCACTTACACTGCCTTTTGTAATCAGTAAATGTCCCTTTTTCACAAAAACAAAAAAACAATAACATAACTATCACATGGCCGAAAACTGTTAATCTTTGCTTAGCTTAAAGGCAAATATTGGTAAATTTGGTTAGTTCCACTCTGTGGGGTCCAGACCTGTTGGCACCACTTGCTCACCTTTAGCCTCAGATCAATCCCAGCACAACCTGCCGACTCTGTTTGCACAGCTTGACACCCAATGCTCGTACTAATATTGTACATTACCCCGAAGCAGAGCAAACGATTGCAATGTGCTGTAAAGTGAGGTGAAGGCAGCAGGATCTTTAAAGAGGTCAACCTGCTGGATTTGTGATGCTCATAAATATACCTGATGAAATCAGGTGAATACTTGTTCTTATCACAATATGTATGATTTCTATATAATTATTTTGTTATTCTTTTTTTTAAACCCTTTTAAGTTTCCTGCAGTGTCTACAGCTGTCTTCTAGAAATATGCATAGCGTATAGCGTATATATAAAATAGCGTAATCAATTATTTTGTTAAAAAAATGTCCATTTTCTGGGTTTGTGTCAAAACTGGGAATTTTGTGTTATTTTCAAAAGGATGTTATCTGCACTACCAGAGGAGTAAAATACATTCTTACTATATTCTTACATGGACTTAGGTAAAGTACAGTTACATTGTACCTAGGTATAATAGTAAAAATACATTTTTGCCTTAAATAATAATATAAAGGATACTAAAATGAATAAAAAAAACCTTCTCATTTAGTTCTATGTAAAGAACTGTTAATTTTGCTCATTGTTTTAATAGAGAGACCATAAAACATACTGAATCGGTCTAATTTTGTACTAATTTAAAATTTCAGACTGGATAATATCCATTGAACTTTCAAAAAAAGAAAATAAAAATCCACTGGACTGGGGGTCATTTCGCTTCTTTTGTCAGACTGCAATACACCATAGCCATCTAAGTGTCTGAAAGGTTGATCATTACACTCTCCTTGGTCATCCTCCACTCTCCTGTACCTGTTTTTTCTTTCTTAACATAGATGGCTTCCTTCATGCCCCTCTCAAACCACCTATTTTCTTCATCCAAAATGTGAACATTCTGGTCCTCAAAATAATGTCCTTTGTCTAAAAGGTTTAGATGTACCGCAGTGTCTCGTCCAGAGGAGGTAGCTCTTCTGTGTTGGGCCATGCGTCCTTAGGGTGCACTAGACTCTGTTTAAGGGTCTTGTTTGGTTTGAAATGTACTGGGATTTTGTGTTAGGAGAAAATTCTCTTGAGTTTTTCAGAGACTCAAGCAACATATGGGATGGCGATGTTTTTACGTTTGATCTTCTCACCGTTATGTTCTGCTGCGTGTCTTTTGGATCTCCTTGATTACAAAACCCTAAAACCAAATATGAGCGGAGTGGTGTATGCAGTTCAGTGCAGTGAGGAATGCTCTGGCCTTTATAATGGAGAAACCTAACAACCTCTCCACGGAAGCATGGGGGAATGGGGTATTGCAGTCTAACAAAAGAAGCCAAACGCCCCCCTTTACAAATGGGTGGACCCCTTCGTTCGGTCCAATTTGCATGTTTTCAAAACAAAAACAAGTCTTTGTTTGACTACTGTATAACACATCAAACTCAACGCTATTCCTGACATTTTGAAATGAAAAAGCTTCATAGATGGGAAGCGAAACGTCTTTAATCTTCAAAACAAAGTCTAGTGGATTGTTTTAAATTTTCTTTTTTTGGAATGACTATGACCTGGATGACTGAGAATCTTCACCACGATATCCATTGAACTAAACAGAAGTCCGACATACTCAGCTGAGTACTTTTTCAGCTCTTGCATACACAGCAATAAAGTTGCAAATAGCATTCAAAAATCAAACAGACTTTAAAACATAATCAACATATAAATATAAAATCTAATAAAGGGGGTCTGAAGAATCTGATCCATCTCTCACAACCGTTTCCAGGCCCCAGCAGTTATGGGCGACTATGGGACAAAATGTCTTCCACGACACATCAGCAACCTTACTTCTCACTGGATGAGGTTTGTTTACATAGATAATTTTACAGATAGTATTTCATTAGTCTGTGTAGGGTATAGATTTCATGTAGACTTAAGATAATAAATATCGAGCGTGAATGGGCGATCTAAGCATTGCTAGTTTGTTGGCTCTGGCGCTGTCAGAGTGCAAAAGATGTCTGCCTCCATGGCTGTGAGACCTCGCCTCCCATGTAATTATAAATAACGATATCTAAGGCAACGCACTAAATATTAAGTCTTGCATAGGCTGAGCTCGAGATGATGATAAATAAGTTATGTATAATATACAGCAATAAAGTTGCAAATAGCATTAAAAATCAAACAGAGCTTTAAAACATAATCAACATATAAATATAAAATCTAATAAAGGGGGTCTGAAGAATCTGATCCATCTCTCACAATGTTTCCAGGCCCCTTGTCTTTGTCACTATCAGTGTTTTTCTAAAAACAAACTGTGCTCCAACTGGACAGATTTTCTTAACGTTATTTATTTTGCTTGCGTTTTGTTGCAGCAGTTACATTAACAAGTTTGTTTTTAGTAAACAGGGAGTAAAAAGTAAAAATATTCAAATATTGTGAATAAAAATGTCCTCAGAAAAATAAATTCCCAGGTAAATTACAGATACTGAAAAAGCTTCTTAAGCACAGTAAAAAACTATTTACACCATGTAACAAAGTATTTATTCCTCTATGTAGCATTAAATTACAGTGGGTAACTTTTATTTTACTCAGCTAAGAGCTTTTTCTTTGTACAAAGTACTATTGTTCAAAAAATATTATACAATTCTCAAATGTCTCTGGTTTCTTTGGGGACGATAAACATACTAGAAAGGACCAATCAATGTCAACAACCCCCTCGTCAAACAAGGAACCTCTTGACCTTCTCAGGAAAACCTTCTGATACTGACTGCTATGCTTGTGATGCCTGATATATTTAGTTAATTAATTTACCTGAGATGCAAACTAATATTTATTTTGCTTGTGTTCTGTTGCAGCAGTTACATTAACACGTTTGTTTTCTTAAACTACTGACTACTTTCTGGTCCAGACACCATCCCCCAGCCTCAGTGCAGATGGATCCTCAGTCAAGCCTGTGGCAATATCATCACCTGTAACAACTGCATTGGCCTGCTCATAAGCTTGGAGAAATCCATGCAAGTTTTGTAGAGAATAAACTTTACCAGCAGTAATTTACTGGAAAACTTATGATTCTCCCCATGTCCATGAGGTGAAAGGGGAGCCATTGAGCATACTCCACATTGCAAAGAAAGGGATTAGAGCAGGAAGTTCTTGACAACAGCGGGGTTTTCATTAAACCGAAATTTGAAATAGACTAAAAGGGACATGTGAATATGCTGTGTTTGCATTTGGTTTGAACCGAGTTTTCCTATGTTAACGTCCACATTATGTTGTTGAGCATGGCTGTAGTAAACAGGAAGCAGTGGCTGCAATCTAGCATGGACCACAGATCAGTAATGTAGGCAAGATTTAATGAAGTTGTTGCGAACATGGAAGTTGTTCTTGCAATAACGTTTCAATTAGTAATGGCGATGTAGCTTCCAGCCATGTTTATGAGGATAATAGGAACATCTGGAAAGACGTCAACATCAGAAACAGCGGATCAGTCATGTGAGTGAAAGTTTGCCACGCCAGATCTGAATCTCAGTGCAAATGACACAATTGATCATAATATTCTTTTTGTAGGAATTAAAGGTACAGTAGGAGATTTTCTGACGCATTTTTTTACCATGTGGCTTGAAAATCTCCCCACATTCACGTAGCAGGCAGTAAAACAGAAGGTCTTGAAGTGAAACTAAAACAAATGGTCCCCACTACAGTGTGAAATAAAAGAGTAACGTCCACCAAAGACGGTCCTATTGATTTCTGACACGTCAATCAAGGTTGTCTGCTTGTCCATTCCCCCTGAGTGCGTACCCTGACACGTGAACGAATTGATCCCCCAATGCTCGTGCAGGATGCTATGGCTGGAAGCTAGCCACTGTTATGCTATGTTCACACCTGGAGCAGCTAGAGCAGCAGAAAAAGCGCGTGCTGCTTCATTTTTGATGCTTGTACAAGATTAGTTCTGGTGCGCGCCTGAAGCATCTCTGCTGCTCTAGCTTTGCGGTGGAAAAAGTGGGTCTGATGCATGTTGAGGAACCTAACATATCCTGTCTTTAACAATGGCAGCTATATTTGCTGTGATTAGTGGGTAAAAAGTAGTTTGCATCCATCCAGGGGCGGATTTAGAGAAATTTGGGACCCTAGACAAAGAAAGGCAGGGGGCCCTCTGAATTGAGAAGAAAACACATAAAACAGACCCATTACACAGATAGAGAAATTTCAATAGAAAATTGTTTCAGGTTTTGTCCCTCTCTTCTTGTCCCTTTTTTTTTGTTGTTTTCCTCTCTATGTTTTGTGCTCAGATGACTTTTCATGTTGTCTCTACAGGAATGAAAGATCATTTCCAAGCACTAAGCTCATTTAGCTGATTGCTCCCTTCCTGTGTTTCCAAAAAGGCAACAGCCAACAAGTAAAAAAAGTCCTTCTTTTCACTGCAGACAACTCCATGATCTGCTTATCTGTTCTCCATTTTTTCATTTAAATGAAATAATAGCTGCATGAATCATGACAGCAGACAAGATAGAGAGAGCAGGAGGCGGGGTTACCAATCTACTTGCTCTGGAGAGCAGGGTTTGCTGCTTTTATAGATGTAGTCGCCAAAGTCTCCAGCAGTAGAAAAAAGTTGCTAGATTTCGCGCTAGGTGCTTTTTTAAAAAAAATAAAAGTGCTAGAGGGGTCTGAAAGGTCACTAAATATAGCAATAAAAGCGCTCAGTTCTAAGCACTGCTCTATGCATTGTTTTTTTTTATGGTTTGGTTTGGTAATGGATGGCATTTTAGTGAAAAGATTTTTAACAAAAACATAATTAATGTGCAAAATAAGAAGTAGTTGTATTGGCCATACATGTAAACAGAGTTTTATGGGGCCCCCAGGAACTTGGGGCCCTAGGCAACTGCCTAGTATTGCCTAATGGTAAATCCACCCCTGCATCTATCTATGCAGCTGTCACTAGGAATCCCATTCAACAGCAGCCTATGGGACCCGTGGCCTCCTGGCTGGTTTTGATCTTGCACGAGGAGGCTGGCTTTTTCATGTCCATTTAATCAAATATGTTTTGCTGGCAGATTTTGGCATTTTAAATTCATTTAGGTATTAATAAAACTGTTTCAGAGGGAGGTGATCATTCTGCATCTGCATTTTAAATTCATTTAGGTATTAATAAACTGTTTCAGAGGAGTGATCATAGCGCTCTGCTGCAGACAGCATGCATGTTCATGTGTTTTGAAGGTGTGGTTTCGAGAGGTGGTCCAAAGGGGGAGGGATGGTTGTGTAGGTTCAAAAATATAGCTTGCTAGAACTGTTTTTTCCAAGATCTCCTACAGCACCTTTAAAGGAACAGTGCAAAACTGGTTTAAATAGTATTTATCTTACCTATTTCAGTTTGTTCACTCTAATGATAAATCTTCCTCAAGCTCCAGGCTTACCTATGGAGTACCACACAGATCAGTGCTAGAACCAATTCTCTTTTACTTTATATATATATATATATATATATATATATATATATATATATATATATATATATATATATATACTTTTAATGTGTTAGAATTACCAGACAACATGGGATTAATTTCGACTGTTATGCTGATGATGCTCAGCTATATCCAGTAGTGATTTAGTTGTAAAGAAACAGAAGGTGGATGGTGGATTTTTCACATAGCCTAATTAAAGCTACAGTGTGTAATAATTACAGGGATATACAGTCAGAAATGTAATATATTATACTATAACTATGTTATTTATCATCATCTACTTAGCGAGCTCAGCCTCTTAACCTTAATATTTGCGTTGCCTTAGAATTTGTTATTTATAATTACATAGGAGCGTCTCGCAGCCATGGAGGCAGACATCTTTTTTGCGCCACGGCACCGCAGAGCCAACAAACTAGCGATTGCCGCGGATCGCCCATTACGCCGAAAGTAACTTCGGCCGCAAGTTGTTTAAGTCTCCATGAAATCTATACCCTACACAGACTAATGAAATACTATTCGTAAAAATTATCTATGTAAACAAACCTCATCACTTGAGAAGGTGAGGTGATGCGGACATCGTTGGAAGACATTTTGTCCCGCGAACGCCATTGCACTGTTGGGGGAGAAGCTGGGGGGAGATGTTCATGTTGCTGCGTCTGCAGTCTGGACGCTAGATGTCGCTGAAAAATTACACACTGTAGGTCGCATGAACTTCACAAGAAGGGAAAAAAAGGTTATTAATTAATTTCAGTTCAGTTTTGATTATATAGCGCCTTTTTAACACACATGTCATCTCAAGGCACTTTACAGAGACAAGTCAATCAGACCATATAGTCACATACTGACCACATACATGAAAGTTTTGGGAGGTACTCTCCCACTTAAAAACATCTTTTAGAGGAGTTTTTTTTTCCAGGAAATACGCATAGTGTAGAACGGATGTAGAATTGACCAATCAGATGCCTCCTGACTGCAGAACTGTCTGCGGTCACCTACAATTTTGGAAAAATGAACCACAGTGTCTCTGCGGCAGGGGCGGAGGCACATTTGCATTCTGTGCGACACACGCAGACGACCTGGTTTCTGAGTATAAATCAGCCTGTAGCCTCTCTTCCTATAAGCTTCATAAATAAGGACAACTTAATAAAGCCTAGTATTAAAAGTAGACAGGGTGTCTGCCTCACAGACTAAACCTGGTAGTTGGTTTCATAGGAGTGGTTTATCTGTTAAACTCCCTCACTAACAGTGATTCTGTGGAATAATTCTAATGTGTTACATAGCACATGGTAGGTTTTTAATTTTTATGTATTTATTTATTCATGAAATCATTTCCAAAACTGATCTGCAGGAAGAGAATGTAACATTCCAAACATCCGTGTTTGAGAGACAGTAGGAGAGACAGATGCACCCTAACTTTCTCCATCCTTGGGGCACGCTGAGTTAAGGGGTTTGTTGTATAAACAAGTACTGTGGAAGTTGAACATAAAAGGGGGAGAGGAGGCATCATGAATTTTGAAAACGATACGTTCCAGTGGGTGAATGCATTGGGTCAAAAGGGTGCTGATGAAGAGCAGGTAAACTGCATGGAGCGCCTGCACTTTGGAATCTTCAGCTCGCCTCCTCTACTCACCACTGAACAAAAGCATCTATAACTCTTCTATTTTTGTTCTTTTCAATTGCATTACACCACTCCTCATCGCTCTACATTTGAAAAGCCTGCTAAAGTGGGAATTAGAGGGATCTTTATTTTCCTGTTTTCCGTGTTTGCTGATAAGTGCCAACTACTCTGTTTTTTTTTCTCCACACTCTCCCCTGAGATCAGTGACTGAGTCTTGTACCAAGGAGTCTTTTTCCATGTGTTTTGAAGTTTCTCTTTCTCCCAATTGCTTGATTCTATGCCTTCAGGTATATGGATACTGTTTCCTCACATCACTTTGAAATGCAGGCATAGCAGGTATATAACCTTGGTATGAGTAGAATGAGAGACATTTAAGTCGTTATGACAGTAATTACTCTGTAGAGACAGCGTGAACATAAAGATAAGATGGAAATAAAATAATAAGCTCATCTCATTATAGTCTAGGCTGTAAACGGATGAAGTTGATGTTGATGTCATCAGGTTAGGAAATATAAATAAAGGAACATTATACATCATTAGAAACTGATGCCAAGAAGCTAATAAATGTTCCATATTGTTATAAAGAAGGCTTAATGGTCTCTCTCTCTCTCTCTCTCTCTCTCTCTCTCTCTCTCTCTATATATATATATATATATATATATATATATATATATATATATATATATATATCTATATATATATATCTCATATGTGTGCCCAGATTTAAAAGATATAGGCAACCGATGTCTCACACTATCCTTTATAAACACCAAGTTGAATGTTATCATCTGTTGAAATCTATAGTCATGTGAAAAAGTATTTCCATTTTTAGAAATTCCTTGTATTTTATCCTAACTCAATTCAATTCAGTTTATTTATATAGAGCCAATTCACAACACATGTCATCACAAGGCATCACAGTTACCAGATCTGATCAGCCTGAAGTCCTACTCAATTCTCTAGTCAGAATATGAGTCTGATACTGCTCCACAGAGCTGTGATTATGGGGCGTTGTTTCGAACTAACCAGGAAAAAAAAATGCCTCTGCACGAATTGATAGACCTACAAACTACAATGGGGCAATAAGAGCAACGGAGTGGGTGACGCGATGTTGCTTTACCAAGGGAGCTAGCTGATAAATTAAACTTTTGCCGAATCCCGTAGGGAAGGACGCCAAAAACATCTTTCTTTTCAACAAATGCCTTGAACGCTTCTCTGTTCCTCTTTTTAAAATTAATTTACTGTCGATATCTTCTAGAACAGACCTAATAGCAGACCCTACATTAATCTCAACGCCTCCAGCGTCCGCCATTGTTGTCACCCACGCCGCATTGGTCACGCGGTTGATTACGTTTACTGTTGATCATCTGTCCATCAATGGTCGATAAGCCCGCCCTGACAATTTGATTGGCCTGCCAGATATTGTGCGAGCTACTATTGAGCAATGCTGTGACCAAACTTCTCGACCTCAAACCTTGTGGGCGGGACTAAGTTCGGAATGGCACCCAGGCTATCAGGATCACAGTCAAACTGATTCAAAGTTTTCTTGATTGCGTCGACTCATTGACTCTAATGCAATCCCTTTGCACTAAGCATGCTTGTAGTGACAGTAGAGAGGAAAAACTTTCTTTTTAACAGAGAATAAACCTCCTGTAGAACCAGGCTCAGTGTGAGCAGCCATCTGCTGAGGCCGACTGGGGTTCAAGGAGACAGAAGCTGAGACACAAAAGGCAACTGTAAAAAGTGGCCCCGTCCAGGAAAAGATCAGCCTCCCATTCTACTTTTAAAAATTCTAGGAACCACTAGTAAACCGACAGATTAAGAGCAAAGTGCTCTGTTAGGGACATAAGGAACATTTAAATCGTTGATATAAGATGGAGCTTGGCCAATTAAGGCTTTATATTTGAGAAGGAGGATTTTAAATTCTATGCTGGATTTAACAGAAAGACAATGAAAAGAAGCCAGGATAGGAGAGATATGATCTCTCTTTTTAATCTCGTCAGAACTCTGGCTGCAGCATTTTGGATCAGCTGGAGGCTTTTAACTACAATTTGTGGACTTCCTGATGGTAAAGAATTACAATAGTCCAGGCTTGAAGTAACAAATGCATAGACTAGTTTCTCAGCATCACCCCTGGACAGGATATTTCTAATTTTGCAGTATTGCTCAGATGAAAGAAGGGAATCCTAGAAACCTCTTTTGATATGGGATTTAAAATGACAGGTCCTGGATCAAAAATAACACTAAGATTTTTACTTTATTATATGAAGTCAGTTTAATCCCCCATCCAAATGAAGGGACTTACTATTCAGCTTCTTTTTTGAAAGACTCTGGTCCAAAGACTGTAACTTCTGTTTAGTCTGCATTCAGAAGAAAAGTTAAGGGTCATCCATGTTTTTATGTCTTCAAGTGATGCCTGTAATCTATGTAATAATGGGTTAGCTTCATCTGGATTTATTGACAGATATAGCTGATTATCGTCAGCATAACTGGAATTAATCCCATGCTGTCTAAAAATTATACCGATTGAGAGCATATGTATAGTAAAGAGAATTGGTCCTAGCACTGATCCCTGTGGTACTCCACAGGTAACCTTTGAGCATGAGGAAGCTTGTTCATTAACGTGAACAAACTGAAATCTGATCAGATAGATAAGATTTAAACCAGTCTAGTGCTGTTCCTTTAATTCCTACAAAATATTCAAGTCTTTCTAAAAGAATATTATGATCAACTGTATCAAATGCAGAACTGAGATCTAACAGGACAAGTATAGATACAAGTGTGTCACCTGAGGCCATGAGAGTATCATTAACAAACTTCACCAGAGCTGTTCCAGTGCTGATGTGCTCTAAAGCCAGACTAAAACTCTTAAAAATGTTCATTATGGTGTAAGTGATCGCATACTTGTTAGGGAACTATTTTCTCCACAATTTTAGATAAGCAAGGAAGATTGGATATAGGTCTATAATTGACCAAGTCATCTGGGTAAGAGACAGTGTCTTAAGTAAAAGTTTAAATACAGCAACCTCAAAAGCCTTTGGTACATATCCCCTGTAACAGAGATAGATTAATCACATCTAAAATGGAGGACCGAGATCAAAGGGAATACTTCTTATATAACCTCGTTGGAACTGGATCTAACATACAAGTTAAAGGCTTAGAGGAAGACAATTGTTTTGCAAACTCTGAAATTTCAACTAGATCAAAGCAGTCTAACCCCGGTTCAGATTCTATGGAAACCTCAGATGCTACTTCACCTTAACCAATCGTAGCAAGAGGAGTGCTAATGATCTTATTTCTAATAACATCCCATAAAATCATGAATGCTTAGAGCAGGTTGGATGGACGGTTCAACAGAACTATGGCTCTGGGTGAGTTTGGCAACTATTTTAAAAAGACCCCATCAACAAAATCATCAACCTGTGAAGGGGGATAAACTAAGCTTTTGCCCTCTGCAGCACTGCTCAGCGACACAGAGAGGGAATGAGAAACAGATTCTTTAAAATATATAACTGCACTATCTGATAATGATCTGCTAAAGTGACCTTTTGGGGGAGGAGAACTTTTAGAGGTTTTTTTTTTCCTTTCACCTGGCTAGGCAGGTTAAGATTGTTTTTCTTTAATAAACACAGTCATCATTTCAGTTGGGGAAAAAAGGCAGATGATCAGAGACCTTAAAGTATGAGAAAAACAGAATACATCTACAACAGTGCAGATGTTTTTCTTAAGTAATGTAGGTGAGTGAAATGTAGCTGCTCTCTCTCAGTAGAAGGTCATTCTTTCTACACAAATTATTAGCTCAGGTGTTTGGAAGTCTATTGTCTTGGCTATTTGCTATATCTCAAGTTCAGATTGATAAAGTAAACTAGAGCAAACATGCCTGTCAGTTTCAGCAGGTGTGAACATTTTGCTGTCTTTTGGCAAAAACATTGTGCCTGCCAAAGTCAAAGAGCAATAACTTTGTGGAACCATTATTAGCAGAAACGGCCTTATGAGATTCTTCACCGATAAGATTGATACTATAAAAATTAGATCATTGGCATCCCTCAAAATATGTGGTTCATCTCTGGAGGGCTAGACATCATCGGTGGAAACAATAGAACCTGGACTGCGTTTGATCCAGTTGAGCTTTCATAGTTATATATGTTATATATGTAAGTATTCCCTCTAAATTCCACCTCTATTTAAGATATGATTAATCTATCCCTAATACCGGGATATGTCATAGTCTTTTATGGTAGCTGTAATGAAACCTTGCTTTAAAAATCATAAACGACTTCATTATATAAAAGCCTATATCTAATATTTCTTATTGAATTAATCAATCAAAATTACTGAAATATATAGTTTCTAATCTACTCTAGGAGTATTTACACCTTAATTACCCTTTTTGAGATCTTCAGTCAGGTTTCTGAGCTCATTGTAGCACAGAGTCACTATATAATACTCCTGATTGGTAGAATTTTTACTGTTAAACTGATGATACTCATCTATATTTGTACATCAATTCTGGAGTGTCATGAAGACATATGACTCTAGTAAACTGCTTACTTTTGAATGCAGACAAAACAGAAGTTATTGTATTTTTACCAGAATCACTCATTTCATTTGTATGGTATTAAATTGTATTCAGATATTACTGTGAAAAGCCCTTAGGATTTTTTTTTCAGGACTTGTTAAATAGATTTTCCTACCTTCCACTGCAAAAAATAGAAATATCCTTTCTAGGGAATGATGAGAAGCTAGTCCATGCATTTGTTTATTCAAGAATGGACTATTATTGTTCTTTACTAGTAGGAAGTCCAGAAACTGGTTAAAAACCTTCAGTTTAACCAAAATGCTGCAGCTGAAGTTCTGATGAAAACTACAAAGAGAGATAATATTTCTTCTACTTTAGCTTCCTTAAGTGTCCTTCTGTTAAATCTAAAACATAATTTAAAATCCTGCTACTTGTGTATAAAGCTCTAAATAACCAAGCTTCATCCTCTATCAGAGATGCATTGATGGTATTGTTCCTTATGTTCTTATTAGAGAACTTCACTCTCAAATAGTGTTTATAGTGTTTCTTGGATTTTCAAAAAGTAGATTTGGAGGCAGATATTTTAGTCATCAGTGTCTTCATCTGTGGAACAAACTACCAACTTTAGTCCGTGAAGCTGTCTTACTTTTAAGGCAAGGCTTAAAACCTTCCTTTTTGACAGAGCTTATAGTTACAGTGGCTCAGGTTATCTGGAGCTATCTCTATATATCCTTCTGCTTCAATTTTTATCTGCTCTCCAATTTTAATACTTTTTCAAAGCACTACACATTTTTCACTTTTTACATACATCATTAGAATTTGCACAAATGTAACTTCAGAAACTGTTGATAGTGAACAGAAGGTGCATGCAATGAAAATGTCAGAACCAGGACTGCTTTTGGTAGCTGATGGTTGATGTTTAAATATCTAAGGGTTTGACTGAGATAATCATGTCAGATATTTACTTTTCATTCAAAGAAAAGAGAGGTCCAATTAATTAGAAATTTGGAATTTCTAATTCTGCAAAAGCTTTAATTCAAGATGTAGTGTTGATTAGTAAAATACAAACTCTCATGCAATAATACACAATAATACTGTTTAACAAAAGGCACTTCATCAGTTTAGCTACTATCCAAAGAGCTTGCACTGCATAGCGTTCAGTAAATAGAAGATAGTCTGGTGTGAATCGATAAAAGCCATCAAACACCTGAGGGGTCCCCCAATTTTCCCACAAACCACTCCACCCCCTGGGTAGGGGGGGACAATAGTAGGGCATCAATACCTGCAATTGGGGAAAGAAGGGCAAAAAACAGTAGGCAAAGCACACAAGTGGGTAACCTCTCCTTCAGACAGCAAATGGACACACAATTGTTTGCATCAATTCAGTCCAATAGCAGATGGAGGACAGGAGGGGTATGGGGTGCCATTATGAGAGTATTAGTGTAGAAGGTGGGCACCAGAGAGATAGAAGGGTTGTGAAGGCTTTTAAAGCAGATAAAGATGGAAACACAGGGGGGATATAGGTGTTTTCAATTACCTCCAAATTCAGAGCAATTTCCTCCTCTTTCTGACCGCACCCCCCACTGCGAGACTGATGAAAGCTCTGAACAAAGAGGTGTGGAGACTGTGATTGTTTGACTGCAGGTTGGTGGCGAGAAGCAGGAGGAGGTCGGTTTTCATCTGGCTGCTTTGTTCAACCTTCCTCTGTCACCTTGCATCTTTAACAGAGGGGCCTTTTCTCTTTCCCTTTCCATTTTGCAAAGGACAGAGACTTCAGAGGGCAAATTAACTTAATTGTATATTGATAACCTTCATCCTGAGAGAAACTTACTTATGTTGAGTCTAAAGATAACATGCAAACTTCCACAAACATAAGAAATGCTTAGCCTGTCCAGTAGAACATTGGGCCTCAATTAATTAGGGTTCAAATTTGTTTTGAAGAGCAGCATAAAACTTGTGATCTCGCTGATCTAGAATGCTCTGAGATAAGAGAACTTTACTGAACTCATGACCGAGAGGTTCACATTAGCTCTAATAAATGGGAGGTGCAAAAGACGGAAAAGGTACAAAGAAGTGAGTGTATACAGTCGGCATTTTTTCAAAAAATATGTTGGATTCTTTGATATATATCTGAGGGTACTAAGCTCACATGGCAATTTTAATGGCACGTAAGAAAAACAGAATTCCTCTGAAGGTTAGTTCAAACATTGTGTGGAGGCAACCCAACAATTTTCAGCGTGAGTTTGTACATAGATATGTCTACGTTAGCACCGCAATGGATTAGTGACCCCTCACCTATTGACATGGGCTCCTTTAGGCATACAGGAGGATCACAATATCTTAAAAGCAGGAATCAAAGGATATCTCAAAAAACCAAAAGAATGTTCTTTAATTTCATTGTTTTAATGTCTTTCTACATTTTATCAAAAATAATTACACAAATGCAGCTCAGCTAAAAAGGAACCCCAGTGGTTAAAAAAAAAAAATCAGGTTATTAGATGGACTCAACATACCAGGACGCAGATTTCTCATCTTGAAAATATTGTATGCTGAGAGGCTTAAAATTTTAATCAAATCCAATCAAAACAGCTCCAAGTTAGTGCATCTCACAACTTCAAAGCCACTTATTGCAGGCATGCATGAACCGTTTGGAAGAAGAGAACAGTTTATACAAACCATGCTATGCCATCCTGTAGTTATCCATTACAACCCCCCCCCCACCACAAAAAAAATAAAATGTTGATCTAGTCATTAAATTAAGCATTCATTTCTGCATGTCCTCAAGTTCAGAGAAGAGTGGAGCAACTGAGCAAGGGACATGAGTGGACCACTTACAGATGTATTTTGGGGGCAAATGGATAAGATTTTTAAAACCAAAACCTGCAGGCAGTTTCACAAGGGCAACAATGTTGTGGGTTAATCCCATAAGTAGGCAGTAATATTCTTTAAGTTTTCCTTCATGTTCAAATATTTGAAAATGGGCTCAACTACCAGAAATGTTTGTAAGCATTTCCATCTTGATAGCAATGAATCTGTAATTTCCAAAGTGTATTGAAGTAATCTTTTCATTTATTGTACTGCTTACCTTTTATCAAATGGGTTTAGTGCCAATACTACTCCAGACATCCCAGATTCTATTCAATACTGCCACCTAGTGGACTCAGTATGCTACAGGAGACATGTAGCACAATAAAATGGAGCCTGATGACTTTAATATGTGGGATGAACAGGATACAGTAAAACAGGCAGCAAGTCAGGAGGCTGAGGAATAAGTTAAAAAAGCAACTGAACCAATAAGATAAAAATAAAACCATGTTTGTTTCTTTGTGAATGTATTTATTTAGAACACTGAAAAAGACAGGTCACAACAGAACAGAAAAACATTGACAGGAAAATTTAGGCCAGATCATCATCAACCTCCTCCTCAAACTCTCCCTCCTCCTCAGCAGTGGCATCCTGGTACTGCTGGTACTCAGACACCAGATCATTCATGTTGCTCTCTGCTTCAGTGAACTCCATCTCATCCATACCCTCACCGGTGTACCAGTGGAGGAAAGCTTTGCGCCTGAACATAGCTGTGAACTGTTCAGAAATGCGCTTGAACAGCTCCTGAATGGCTGTGCTATTGCCAATGAATGTGGCAGCCATCTTGAGCCCACGAGGAGGAATGTCACAGACTGCAGTCTTGACATTGTTTGGAATCCATTCAACAAAGTAGCTGCTGTTCTTATTCTGCACATTAAGCATCTGCTCATCCACTTCCTTCATGGACATGCGGCCACGGAAGATGGCAGCCACTGTCAGGTAGCGGCCGTGACGTGGATCACAGGCAGCCATCATGTTCTTGGCATCAAACATCTGCTGGGTCAGCTCAGGTACTGTGAGGGATCTGTACTGCTGACTACCTCTGCTGGTAAGGGGAGCAAAGCCTGGCATGAAGAAGTGCAGACGTGGGAATGGCACCATATTAACAGCCAGCTTACGCAGGTCAGCGTTGAGCTGCCCAGGGAATCTCAAGCAGGTTGTGACTCCACTCATTGTGGCAGAAACCAAATGGTTAAGGTCACCATATGAGGGGGTTGTGAGTTTGAGTGTGCGGAAACAGATGTCATAAAGAGCCTCATTGTCAATACAATACGTCTCATCTGTGTTCTCCACAAGCTGATGGACTGATAATGTGGCATTGTAGGGCTCAACAACAGTGTCGGACACTTTGGGAGATGGAACTACACTGAAGGTGTTCATGATGCGGTCAGGGTACTCTTCACGAATCTTGCTGATCAAGAGGGTACCCATACCAGAGCCGGTACCGCCACCAAGGGAGTGCGTGAGCTGGAATCCTTGCAGGCAGTCACAGCTTTCAGCCTCTTTCCTGACCACATCAAGGACAGAGTCCACCAGCTCTGCACCTTCAGTGTAGTGGCCCTTGGCCCAGTTGTTCCCAGCACCACTTTGACCTGCAAATTGATAAAAAAAATAAATAAAATAATTAACTTCAAAGGACTTAAATTGACACATGAAGTAAATTTCTCTGCAACATACCAAAAACAAAATTGTCAGGCCTGAAGACCTGCCCGAATGGTCCAGATCTCACAGAGTCCATGGTTCCAGGCTCCAGATCCACCAGCACTGCTCGGGGGACATACTTTCCACCTAGACAGAACAAAGAGCACACACACATGAGAATCGAGTACAACACCGGTTCATATAAACAGTACTAGGCTACTTACCAGAGGCTTCATTGTAGTAGACATTGATCCTGTCCAACTGCAGGTCACTGTCTCCATGATAAGTACCAGTTGGGTCAATACCATGCTCGTCACTGATAACTTCCCAGAACTGAAAAATTAAAAATGCATACATATTGGAGTGAGTTTTAAATAATTTATTTTTTTTATTGCCGCCATTTCCCGCCGTTGAGCGCGCGTTCTCCCCCTATTGGCTGTGCAAGTTATGAATTTCAAACTTCCCCACTACGTCACTAACGGTCCGCCCAGAAACTAGGCGCCATTCAAAGCGCGCTGCAAGTAGGCCTCAGTGGTTAAAAATATGAATCCGCCAAATTATTTTAAACATTCACCTTGGCTACATTGTTAATTTTCCTTTAGGAACGGCGATTAGGCGGAAAAAGATTTCGAAGTTCGCATAGTTAACCTTTTTAATGACCACTCCTTTGATCACATATAAAGAATGAATTATGACTTGAAGAGCTGATCATTTTTACGAAAAGCAAGTGCGCTGTATAATCCTGCCGCCATTTTTCAACCGTTCTTGGTCCAGGAAAAATAAATTTGAGAAAAAAAAAAAACATAATAAGACACTATAGATCGACAAAACCTGGAGATTCTAGGGCTCGCTATCGACAAAACCCGATACAGAGCAATTTAGTTTACTTAGTCATTCAATTACTGCTCAATTTGAAAGAAAAGGGGCACAGTGATATTCCCAGGGTGTGGTTACAGGGGCGCAGGAAGCACAAGGCAGAAGCTTTAACAGCTTAGAAAAGGTGTTCTTCAAATGTTAAACCTATTCGCAGTGTATATAACTTGCCCTTACCTTTGCACCAATCTGGTTTCCACACTGGCCGGCCTGGAGATGCACAATTTCCCTCATTTTCTCTGATAGCTCGCTGTTCCACGTCGACAAAGCCTGCTTGGATTTCCGTTGGTAACTGCGTACTAACTAGATCTGTTCTTCTTTTATTGAGGAATAGCCCGCCCCCGTTAAACCGCTATTGGCTATCTTCAATATGTGTAACTTACAGGCGTGGGGTTAAACCAAACACGCTTCGCACATTTATTTGCTATTGGACCAAAAAACTGTCAATCGGATTCATCTAGGCCCATGGTCCCTCCTTCCACACGCACACGTCACCCAACTTCCCCTCTCATTCCCTCCTCTCTGTAATCGAATGATGGCCGAACGGAAATGCAACGCGGCGAACAGAGTCTAGGCTTTTCTTTACCGCCTTCCAGGGCACAGATTAGCGAAACATAATAGTCATTTCTTAGTATTCATATTCAGTGCGTGGCTTAATTTTAAAGCTCCAAGGTCCAGTTCAGAGACCTCGATAGCGGAAGTTGTTGCAACAAGACTGACCAAACAGGCAGTACACAACTTCTGCAATAAATCAGCTTTGTTCTCTGTTTTAGCAAATATTTTATGTGTAATCCCGTGATCTGACAGTTATAAAGGACCAATTCTGTAATAGTTAAAATTACATAAGTAAATAAATAACTCATAAATATAATCCATTGCTGAAATTATATCTTGACATTTCAATTAGTGACCCAAACTTCCATTTTATTTATCATTTTTTTTCTTATTTTTTATTTAAAAATGAATATCCATAGTTCTTTACTTTTTATACTGAATTTTCCCTTTACTTATTTGGCGCAAGTAAAAGTATTGCTGTTTTATCCTTTTTTGTTTCTTTATCTTTTTTTTTGACAAACCAAAGATTTTTTAAAACGTTTTTCCCTCTGTATACTTGTCCAATGATTTTACTTTTATTTTAATGCCTCAAGTGCCAATACAATATAAATTTATTTTTAAATAAATTAATACATTTTTATTCAACCAAAATGAATGTTTCTGACAGAATCAACCCTTCTCATAATTGCTGAGCAGCTGTTTCAATGGTATTTTGAAGTTTATTGATGAACTTCAAGTCTGAATAACACTTCTAAAATATTCCTTAGTCACCCTAAGTGAGAAAAACATTCAAATTAGAAGTAAAACAATTAATAATAACATGAAGCACCACATAAATTGGCATGACTCATCCTGGATCTGAGAAGCAGCCTCTAAATGATAAGCATCTTGGTGAGATTTATTGTAAAAAGACTGTTCTTAAAACATATTTCAGTGAATAAAGATAAAAAGAATTATTACTCCTCTGTGGTTGTTTTCACATAAATCAGGTGTTTTCTGTGTATTTTTTCAACTTTTCTTTTCCTTTGCTATTTCCATCCTCATTCTTACTCTGTTTTTTGATATCAGACCTAAGTTTTCCTGGAAATTATTTGGTTTATTAAGGTTCTTCTTTAAATTGCGAGGTTGCCAGCACAGAAAGAAATATAGCTTTCTCTAATCTCTACTTTATAGATTAACTGAATTGAAATAAATTAAGTGATGGACTTTTCTGAGCCACATTACTTTCAGATATTAAAACAATGATTTATACTGGTCATGAAAGTTGGAATGATAAACATTCCATAGGCTATTTGGATAAGCGTGCATAGGAAATTGATGGATGGATGGATGGATGGATGGATGGATGGATGGATGGATGGATGGATGGATGGATGGATGGATGGATGGATGGATGCATAATTAGAGGTTATTTAATTTCCTTCCACATGGCATTATTACTACCATCTCTGCCTAGTGCTATTCTAACTCAGTCTGTCTTTATGATGCTAAAATTCAATTTAATTCAAAAATACTTTATTGATCCCAAAGGTACATTTCATAATTGAGAATATAACATAATATAAATAAATTATAATTAAACCCACCCTGCCTCTCACACTCTGGTGACAGTGACTTAACACCCTTATTTACAATTTTGTAACAGTTTTGCACTTATTGTAAACTGTGCATGCAGACTTATTCAACTACCAATAAAGCTCTCTAACTGCACATAAAATTTCAGCAGAATAAGGCCTTTGTCGCCATTGCAAGGTGATCTGCAAAGGCGCGGTCAGTATAATAGCTGTCAGAGAGGATTAGTCAAAACTCAAACAAATGAGCAGCTACTTTCCCTAGCTGTACGTTGGACTGGACTATTCATTCATGTGTCTGATATATTTGATAGTGAAACATTTGGAAGGGAAGATGAACACAAAATATTGCCCATGCACTATGCAGTGGAAGCAGTATGTGTGGAAACTAGGCCAGATAATCAAGATTATAAATGCTGTGTTAAATGATAATGTTGTTTAGACTTTATATTAAATTTAAATTCAAGTTTCTAGATACAATAATACCAAGACCTATCAGATAATCTCATTTCAGTGTAATTAACTTTGAAGTCTTTCTTTAGCTGAATCCTTTGTAGGGGATAGTCTTAGGATCTGGTCATCTCAGCTTATTTCGCTTGCTTGCAGAGGTTTTTCTTTGAGCAGAACCTAATCAATTATTCATTGTTTCTTCCTCTGAGGAGGATGTGTCTGTGTGTGGTGTAGGTTTACAGGGATGGTTTGAATCAGGTCATGAGGAAATTAATAAAAGGAAAATTATGTTAGAGAGGCAAAATATCTGTTTTCAGTAATGTGAACTAATCTTCTGTTATTATATATTGTACCGTACAGTGTTGTGATGATGGATCACGGTCAGTGCAGTTAGCTTGCAGCGTAAAATTGCATTGATCTACCTCTACCTTTTCTCATGATTCAGCAATTCTCAGGACACTGCAGCATTTAGCACTGCCACTCCCCATCACATAAATATTACAAATGTGGCTTGGACAAGCAGCAGCTCCTTCTGAACATGAAGCATGGCTTTTAAAAAAGGAGAAAATATCACTTTCAAATGAAATAGAAACATATGGTAAACAGACACAAGCTGACACAGTTATGGGGAATTCCACAATATTCCTTGTCGAGAGGAAGTCTGCTTTAAACCATTCTAGCAGGCGGAGAGTGGAGAGGATGGGTTAGTATGGCAATATTAGCACAAATGAAAAGTCTACTTTTCAATCAATGCCATGGCCTTAATGGGGATAATTAAAAAAAAAATAAAATACTCTAAAACATATTTTATGTTAGATATAATAAAGGATAATGTCTTACTTTTTAAGAAAGCTAAGTTGACAAATGACTCTAACTCCTAAAGGGCTAGTCTCCAGTTATAGTTTAATTTTTAATTTCCCTTTGGGAATAATAAAATATCTTTGAATTGAGTTGAATTGAACAGTAGTATTGGGCCTATCGTTTCAGATCTCTGATATTTTGACTGGTTAAACATGATCTGGATTATTCTACACTGAACAGAAAGTCTTTAAAGCACAGGGTGACCTTAGTGTAAGTTTAATTCTATTTATTGAAACAAACAACAAATACTGTTTGTTTTTTGTAAAGGTATTGTTGAAACACTATATTTTCTTATCTTCCATCTGTCCACCCATCCATCTTCTACTGCTTATTCTGTTGGTGCCTTGTTTTATTGTCCGCTGACCAAAGTATTTTATTTTACTACTTGCCGTGTATGATCCAGAATGCGTGATATAAAAATCCAATACTTAAAAGATAATGAAATAAAATAGTTACCTCTTGAGCTATAGCAAGCAGTAGTGGAAGCAGGGAAATGTTGTTTAAAACACAAAGTGTCACACTTCACATTTCAAAGGATGATTTAATGAGAAATGGGGTAGACAGAGCCTTTTTAATTTACCTTCTGTGCTCACTAGTAATAATACTTATGGTCATATTCTGATAATAATTATAGTAATGGACACTAACTGAAAAAAAGCCCAGAATACAGAAGGAGTAGCCACAGCAAGGTTCTATTGTGTCCAGTTGATACTGTGGTCATTGAGCTGTTGGAGTGAATAGGCATAGATGGCAACAGCTGGTCTCATTTCAGCAGTGAGAGGCACTGAGTAACTGCAGCAGGAACAAATCGGTCTGAATAATGCTTTCAGACAACACCTCTCTCTGACCATACATGAGGCCCCAGTTAAGACAATGTTTTTTTGTCTGACTCCAGGTTACACCCATGTTGCTTTGTAAAACACTTGGGAAACACAGACAGACAAAAAACTTTAACGAAATAACAATTCACTTCAGAGAACCCAGTAGCAGAAAGAATGCTCCAGATAGAATTATTTTTAATTCAGATTATTAATTATTCAGTGTCATTAAAGACAATACCTCCTCACACAGTAATTAAGCTAATAGTACAATCCTATTGTTATAATTCTGGATTACATTCACTCCAGGGTGTATTTATAATGGTGGCCAGGTGGGGGCCTTGTAACCATAAACATAGAAAGTAGTCATTGACCTCTATTGCCTATTCTCTAATGCCATGGAGCCAGCATTTAAAGCAATTCACCCCCTATAATTTTTTTTCTCTGCAAAACTTATAATACAGCTATCATAGACAATATATAGAAGTATTTAAATATTCAAGATGTTACTTAGTATAAGTACATCTTAACTGCACTTAAGCAGCTTTTTTTATATCTGTACTTTATTTGACTATTTATTTCTCTGTTAACTATTTTCCTTTACAAAATTCTTCCTCTAAACTATTTTGAAAAGAGAATCTGTCCAGTTGGAGTACAGCTTGGTCAGATAATAATACCAATAGACACATAGATAAAGACAGGGGCCTGGAAATTTTATTGAAATAATGGCTCAGATTCTGAGATGCAAGACATGGCCCATCCATCCCCTCTTTATTAGATATTAAGTTTACTTGTTTATTATATTTCAAGTTTTACTTCAATTTCAAGGCTAATACCAGAATTCTAAAAGCATTCAGCTGCTTATATTGGACTTATGTTTAGTTCAATTTATATCATCCTGATTTTTATTTGCTGCAAAACCAGTCTGCTTATTCTATGTTCCCTCTATAGGGAGCAAAAGAGAATTGTGTTTCAATTATATTTTTAGAAATTGTTGTCCGTCATCCATCCATCCATCCATCCATCCATCCATCCATCCATCCATCCATCCATCCATCACTGGGGAAAACTATGGTACTTATGGTGTGGAAAGTGATTGCACACTTGTTTGGTAAGTTAAAATTCTCAAGATTTTAGATAAGAAATGAAGTTTGGATATAGGTCTATAATGGACCAAGTCATCTGGGTCAAAATACTTTTTCTTAAGTAAAGGTTTAATTAAAGCTACTTTAAAAGCCTGAGGTATATATCCCTATAACCGGAATAGACTAATCACATATAAAATGAAGATGAAAATCCGAGGGAATACTTCCTTAAATAGCATGGTTGGAACTGGATCTAACATACAGGTTGAAGGCTATGATAAAGATGAAAGTTTGACTCTGAAAGTTCAACGGAAGCAGTCTAAACCCCGTTTAGATTCTACCTCAGATGCTGTCTCACCTTCCAGAGATGAACCAATTATATTTGGAGGGGTTTGAATTATTTTATTTTTAAAAGAATCAATCTCATAAAGAATCCATATTAATGAGGAGAAATATACCGCTCTAGCTTTATGAAGGGTCTTTTTATACAGCAGTAAATAGCATTTCCAGACAAGGTATGATTCCTGTAGGCATGTAAAGCACCATTTTCTCTTCAACTTCCAAACATTTTCCTTTAAAGTATATTGCTCTTTTTTAAACTAAGAAGCCAGCTTTCTAATTTTAAAGTTTTCTTTGTCAAAGGGCCAACATTGTCTAAGGCAGTATGCAGGGAACTAGCAACCCCATCCCAAAAACATAACTGCATTATCTGATAATGGTCTGCTAAAGTCAAACCTTCTTTTGGGGGAGAAGGACTCTGTTAAAGTAATCCTGAGAGGACAAGGTTGAGAGGAAATACTTTTATTCCTTTACATTCAGTGCCACATGTAATCACAGGGTCCAGAGTATGAAGATGAGAATGTGTGGGGCTTTTAAAGCATTTTGAACAAATTAAATCCAGTCTAAGACAGCATTAAATGCTACAATTAAGCTATCACCTTCAGTGTTGGCAAGGATGTTAAAATCCCCCACTATAATGGCTAGTACTCGAGTTGAGAGGGAATGAGGGGAGATGGCATTCCCTTAAATTAGCCAATAGAAGCAATACTGATTTTCTGATAAACAGTCTGTTTTATATAATAAATACTCTGAATGAATATTTGAAAGGTGAGTAAAATGATTCGATTTTATATGAGCGTATTTTGTTTTCAGGCTGAATGAATTTGAATTTAAAAGCATTTTTTTCAGATTTTGAAAATGATTTCAGATGTTTCAATTTAATTAATTGAATTCGAATAAAAAAATACTTGACTTGAAAGGATTCAGATATTCATTTGCAATGGTTTGTGATGTTTTGTTCCAAATCTTAATAGATTAATTGCAAAAAGATTTTCCAAAGTAAAATTAAAGAAGTGGCCTATGACTATGAAGCTGATCCCAGTGATCCCCCCAACCTGCATTCGTAAGTGTGTAGGGAGAGTGATAGCCTGGAGCATGAGGAAGATTTATCATTAGCTTGAACATACTATAATAGGTAAGATAAATACTATTTAAACCAGTCTAGCACTGTCAATGATTGGCATACCTGACATGTAATAACCATACCATGCACATTGCTTTAGGATAATAGACTATATTAATTAGGCTATGTATGCTCCAAAAAAAAAAAATCCTTTTTTTTTTTCTACAACTCTATATCTAACACTAAATGTGATAAGGACTCTGAAAACTGGTGTAAAAATTCAGAGTAAGGGCCTGGTAGATGATTCAAAGTTAAAAACAAGATTTTTTTTTGCTTTGTGATTTGGATGAGGGAAACTAAAGGTTAAATGTTCAAAAGAATTGTTACTATGAACTGGCTTTGGATTAATAAGTAAATCAGAGTGACAGATTGTTGCTACTCAGCGTCCTTGCCCAAAATCTCTGGGTATGCGAAGAGGCCTCATTTGTGCTCATACAATCCTCTTTCTATCAAGTTTCTGTAAGACAGCATAAATCAAATTATTTATCAGAAATCAAGTCATTATCTAACATACTTTTTGAAGAGAGATCTTATGTTGAATAAACCAGGTTTAATTGTTTTCACTTTTCCCAGATCGGTGTCATTTTAGTTTTAAATTAGATTATCATGATTTCTTCCTTTATGATTCTTTTCTAAATTATTTGATTTTGTTCATGGGAAAGACAATGTCTGGAAGGACTGAATGGGTTACAGTAGAGAAGTGGCAGCGTGGTATGTTAGAATACGTCTCTGCTTCCTGGTCTACACCCTGTCAGGGTTTTGGAGGACTAATAAATTTAGCCAGATTCCTGGAAAGAAGAGCACCAAAGTTGGATGGATGCCATCTCTCTGAATCAGACCAGGTTTTCCCCACAAAGATTATTAATGTAGCCCACATTATTTTCAGGACACCACCTTGACAACCAGTGGTTGAATGATGACATGCGGCTAAATCTGTCATCAACAGTCAGATCAGGGTGGAGACCAGTGAAAATTGTCCGACATTGTTTTGGCAAAATTACACACTTAGGCAATACTAGTTTTAGTGACCTCAAGTTGGTGTAACCGGGTAACAGTCTTACTGTATTTAACCTTATCCTTAGCCAGCAGTTTCAGGTAGGATTTGATGTCAGCCTATTTTAGCCACACAATCTTTTAGATCTTGCACAATAGAATGGGATGAAAGTGAAATAAATATTAGCTACTAGGATCTTTTTCTGAGATTTTTACATCTGCATTGTTTAGCTTCAGCAAATAAATACTTTCATTATATAGTGTCAATTTTTTAGATTTTACATCTTTCTTCTTTCGCTCCTCTCTCTTGCTCTCTGTGTCAGATGATTCCTCTGCGTCCTTTGAGGCCAGGGTGTCAGAGTTAGAATCCAGGCTCTAGGCTGTTGAACTAGCCCACCTGTTAAGCCACCAAGAACAGGGACTCCCGCACATAGTGGTCCTCCAAAAGTGCCAGAGCAGTCAGGTGATTGGGTAACGGTACGCAGAAAGTGTAGTCATGGATCTCTTCTCACTGCTGACCACCATCCTGTCCTCGTTTCTAGCTGATTTCTCCCCCTTCGGTGTACGCACCCACCGAGAAGCCCACTCTGGTAATTGGCAAGCTCCATAGTCGTAGAAACATGGGCAATAGAGACACAAGGGACCATAGTCAAATGTTTGCCGGGGGCCAGAACGGGCGACATCAAATCCTACCTGAAACTGCTTGCTAAGGATAAGGTTAAATACAGTAAGATTGTTATTCACACTGGTGGTGTAAGTTTGGCAAAACAATGTCGGACACTGGTCCCTCGCCCCTCTGATCTGACCAGTGATGACATGTTCAGTCGCATTGTCGTAATTCAACCGCTGGTTGTCTAGGACGTGGGAACACAACGTGAGATATATTAATAATTATTTTGGGGAAAGCCTGGTCTTATTCGGGAGAGATGGCATCCCTTCCACTTTGGATGGTGCAGCTCTTTTTCAGTAATCTGGCCGAATTTGTTATTCCTACAAAACACTGACAACCCAGGGTGCAGACCAGAAGCAGAGTTGTAGTTTAACAGACCTCTCTGCAGCTTCTCTACTGTTACCCACTGCATTACTCAATCCAGACAGTGTCTTGCTCATGACCAAAATCAAATAATTTAAAAAAGAATCCAAGAGGCCTAAATCATGATAATCAAATAAAAATAAAAATAATTCTACTGGGGAAAAAGTTAAAATGGTTAAATCTAGTTTTTTTTTTAACATAAGATCTCTTTCTTCAAAAAGTCTGCTAGTAAATTGCTTGATTTGTGGAGCTAGGGCTCGACCACTGGAAGGAGGAAGGAATTTTGCCTGCAAATGCAACTGTTCAATCAGAGATTGTTTGGCGAGTAATACGTTGAATTTAAAGGTGTTTTGGCATAATCTGGAATTGTGAGTGGATCAAGACAATGGCTGGTTGTAGTGGGGGGTGTTAGGAAGATGAAAATATGGATACAGGATGGTCTATGGTAGAAAATAGAAGAGAGGGAAGAGATAAAATTAAAAAGGGATTAACAGCTGGTAAAAGATCTCTTGAGGATGAGGAAGAACGAATTGAGACAAGAAAGAAAATAATGATGGAAGACTGTAAACTTATATTGAAATTTAAGGCTGGCAGGATATGTCAAATGGATTAAATAAAGTTGTTGGAGACGTGGATTTAGCTAAAGTCCTGAGGGATGGAAGCTTACTTATCATTTGTAAAAATGCAGAACAAAACAACAAGGCCCTAAAATAACAAATGGACATACTGCAAATGTTTGCAAAGGGAAACAGAGGTGTGGTAGATGTTGAGGTGAACATCTTTATGGTGAATGTGGAAATAATCCTGTTAAATGCTGTAACTGTGGAGGAAGTCATAGTGGAGCATATCAAGGGTGTATGGTAAGGAAAGAAGCAGCTGAAATCCAAAAAGTTAAAACTGATAAGAGAATTACTTATGCTGAAGCAGTGAAAGAAGTTAGAAAGAATGATAATGATCCAAAAATAAATTATTAAATTAAATTAAATTCAGTTTATTTATATAGCGCCAATTTTCAAAACACAAGTCATCTCAAGGCACTTTATAGTTCAACCAGATCATATAGTCAAATTGATTCAAAGTTTCTATCTAAGGAAAACCAGTTGATTGCATTGACTCATTGACTTAAATACAATCCCTCATGCTAAGCATGCTTGTAGCGACAGTGGAGAGGGAAAACTCACTTTCAACAGGAAGAAACCTCAAGCAGAACCAGGCTCAGTGTAAGCGGCCATCTGCTGAGGCCGACTGGGGTTCAAGGAGACAGAAGCAGAGAATACAAAAAGCAGCTGCAGGTGGCCCCGTCCAGGAAACACACAGCCAGGCAGATCGAGCTCCGAGCCAGCACCCATGCCAGAGGATCTAAGAGAGCACATCCAGCCAGTCACGGTCAGAGAAACAGGACTACACTGGAAAACAGGCCAATCTCCAGCATCTATAAACAAGGGTGTTGATGGCAGCAGCACAGCTGATGTTTCTCTCCAGGATGGCGTCACAGCCAAACAGGAACAGACAAGGCAAAGCTACTCTGAGGAAAGCACAGAGAGCAGAAGGTTAGAGATTGAACTGAAAGATTCAGCAGAATAGGAGAATAGAGAGAGAATGAAGCAGAATGATGAAATGGGGGTCCCTATGTCCTCCAGAAGTCTGAAGCCTATAGCAGCATAACTATAGAAATAGCTCAGGATAACCTGAGCCACTCTAACTATAAGCTTTATCAAAAAGGAAAGTTTTAAGCCTAGCCTTAAAAGTAGACAGGGTGTCTGCCTCACGGACTAAAAACTGAAAGGAATTATGAAAGGAAAAGAATGGCAGACAATAATCAGTGTAATGTTACATTAGAAAAGTTGATTCCTTTTCTTGCATATATCATAAACTGTTCAGAGCAAGCAAAAACTAAAACTGAAAAAATAAAAATCATAGTTAAGGCAGCTACAAAGTTTTTTAGTGTAAAAATTTGTCTTGGGAGGAAATCCATGATGAGCTCAGGCACAGTGAAGGATCTTTTTAAAATGAGGCTTCTCAAATCATCACATAATTCTAATATTACAATGGAACGCTTGCAGTTTATTAGCAAATGGTCAGAAATTTAAAGGCTTCATTAAAAATTTTTTATAAAAAAACAGATTTAATATGCATTCAGGAAACATGGCTCAAGCCATCAGTTTAGTATTCATGGTTACTCAATATTACGTAAAGATAGAACAAGTGGGAATGGAGGAGGATGTGCCATATTTATAAAGGAAAAAATTTAATTGATTCAGCTCCGAGTAATGTCAGATTTAGAATTTATTGCAGAAGAAATTTGGACAAATGAAGCGAATCTTAAAAAAGTGAATTATTACAATCCTTGTACAATGGAGAGGGAAAATAGTTTGGTGTGGGGATGTCAATGCACATAGCACTTTATGGGGAGATCAAGGTGATTAATGGAGGAATTTTAGAAGAGATAATTGAAAAAAAAAAAAGAATTGGTAGTTTTAAATAATGGGGTAGGTACTCGGGTAGACTTGGTAAGAAATAAGGAATCGGCTATTGATCTGACTTAAGTTTCTCAATCTATTGCTGATAATTGCAGTTGGGAAATATTTAAAGAAAACACAATGGTGAGTGATCATTATCCAGTTTTTACAAGGATAGGAATAGATATAGAAGAAGATCAGGTAGAAATTGAGGGGAGGTGGAAATTTGGGAAAGCAAACTGGAATAGTTTTAAAGTGATGAGTACGGTTAACATGAAAAATGTAGATATAAGTAAACCAATAAATGAATTAAATTTAGAAATTAGTAACTGTATTATTATCTCGGCCAAAATATGTTTTCCTAGAAGTAGTGGTTAAAAAAAAAAAAAGAAAATAGTTCCTTGGTGGACACCAGAATGTTCATTAGCAATTAAACAGCAGAATAAGGCTTTTAAAACACTTAAGAAAACCATTTGCTTCCAAAATCTAATTAATTATAAAAGGAAACAGGCAGAAGTTAGGAAAACTATAATAAATGCTAAATGGGATTATTGGAGGAAATATTGTGAGTCTTTGGGAAAAAAAATACTGCTTTAGATAGAGTATGGAATACTATTAGGAAAATGAATATTTTTTCCTAGTAATTAAAGATCCATCCATCCATCCATTTATCTGACACGCTTGTCCCAATTGGGGTCGCGAGGGGTGCTGGTGCCTATCTCCAGAAATATTATAATAGACAATAAAAGTAAAGCTGAATTATTAGTTAAAGGTTTTGCTAAGATACATAGTACAGAGAATGTAAATAATAAAGAAAAAAGAGGGCGTGAAATGACATTAAAGAGAAATATTGCATTGGTCAATGATGAAGAAGATTGTGAGGATTCTATTAACATGAAGTTTTCCTTGTTAGAATTAAATAAAGCATTGAAGAATTCTAGTAAATCTACTCCTGGGAAAGATCAAATTAGTTATAGTATGTTAAATAATCTTAGTGATGTGAGTAAAGAAATGTTGTTAGAATTGTATAATAATGTATGGGACGAAGGTGTGTTACCTGATATATGGAAAGAAGATCCTAATTCAGCTGAAAGTTATAGGCCAATAGCTCTAACATCATGTATAGGTAAAGTCATGGAAAAAATGGTAAATAACAGATTAATTTATTTTTTAGAATCTAAAGAAAAGATTAAGTCTTATCAATTTGGATTTAGAAAAGGCAGAAGTACAATAGATCCTGCATTATGTCTGGAACATGAAATTAGACGGGCTCAGGTAAATAAGGAGTGTGTGCTAGCAGTCTTCCTGGATGTGGAAAAGGCTTATGATATGTTATGGAAAGAAGGGCTATTGATTAAAATAAAACAAATAGGTTTAAGAGGTAAAATATATTGATGGATAAAAAGTTTTTTTAACTGAAAGATTTATTAGAGTAAAAATAGATGGGGAAATAAGTTCAAAATATCAAGTTGAAAATGGTACTCCCCAAGGTAGTATAATAAGTCCTATTCTATTTAGTATAATGATTAATGATATTTTTAGTAGTATAGATAAATCTTTTGGTGTCTCATTGTTTGCAGAAAATGGTATTATTTGGAAGAGGGGAAAAATATAGAGTTTTAAATAGGAAACTACAAGAAGCATTACAGAATGTAGAAGCTTGGGCTTTAGATTGGGGTTTTAGGTTCTCAACATCTAAATGTGTTGCTTTTACAAATAGGAAATTAAACAATAATGTAAATCTCAAATTATATGGGGATGTTAAAGAAAGGATGGATCAAATTAAATATTTAGGTATCTGGTTTGATAAAAAACTTACATGGAAAATACATATAGATAAAATAGTTGAAAAAAGTAATAGTTCAAAGAATTTTAAATATAATGAGATGTTTGAGAGGAAAAGATTGGGGAGCAGATAGGAAAGCATTAAAGACAGTATATATTGGACTAATTAGATCAATTTTTGATTACGGTTGTATAGTATACAGTTCAGCTTCAAGTAGTTTATTAAAGAAAATAGATAGAATACAATATCAGGCATTAAGACTTTGTTGTGGAGTGATGAAAACTACCCCGGTTTCTGGTCTACAAGTGGAGATGGGTGAGATGCCACTGGAGCTCAGGAGAGAACAACTAGCCATAAATTACTGGGTAAATATTAAAGGACATAATGAAATTCATCCTCCGTATGTTACACTGCAACCATGTCAAGAAAAAGAAAAGAAAAAAGTTTTGAATGGACAATTATAAATAAAGTAAAAAAAAAGTAGGAATAGATAACTTTGTAATCAGTCCTGTGGTTGTTATTCCTGCTATTCCATCATGGATCTTTGGACAGGCTGATGTTGATTTAAACTTATTGAGAAAAGGGAGACAGTTAGAAAAACAGGAGGTGGAAAGTTATATTATTATTAAATATTCAGAGTATATACAAATTTATACAGATGCTTCTAAAACATTAAATGATAAAGTAGGTATAGCATTTGTAATCTCAGATTTAAATATTATGAGGAATAAAAGAATAACAGATAAATTGGCAGTGTATACAGGTGAATTAATGGCTATCTTAATGGCTTTAGAATGGATTGAGGAAACAAAAGACAGGGAAGGTTTTAATTTGTTCAGATTCAAGTAGTGCATTAATGAGTATTCTAGAATTTAATTCAGATCGAGACAAGATATTATATTGGATATTTTTCACTCTCAGTTTTTAGGATTAGAAATGGTGGTTCTGTTGTTAAATTAGTCTGGATTCCTGCTCAGAGTTGGCGAGTATTGTTGGGATCCAGAGGCTTTTGCCACCAGAGGGCGCCGAGGATCCCTTCCTGAAGTTTGTACTTCTGTTGGGATCTGGGGGTGCTGTCTACCTTCCTCCACCAGAGGGCGTAGTGGATCTCCTGAAGCTGGAGCTGACTTCACCAGGAAGCTTCTCATGCTCATCAGGAGACCAGTAGACCAAGTGGGCTGTGGACAACACTCCAGTGCCTAACAGTGTTTTGCCAGTTATGGTTAGCAAGCCTGAGCCAACCTTACCTGCCTGAATCTAGACTATCCCTGTTAACCTGAACCTAACCTGTTTTTATCCTCTCTCCTTCTGAGGAAGAACCTGCTGTCTGAAAGCTGAAATCTCTGGAAGAGTTTCTCTGTCTGAAACAATACTGTCTGTCTCTGAAGAACTCAGGAGAGCTCAAACCTGTCAGTCTGATCTCAGAGTCAACCTGGGCTATCATACCTGAGCAGTGCCACAGACTGATTGACTCCATGCCACGCTCTGCATTGCTGCAGTAATACAAAATCAAGGAGTGCCCAGTCCTGGACCAGATTGCTGTACATCCTCAGAATCAGTTCTGTGTTCATACTTTCAGTTGGCCAACATTTCTGCAACCTTTGTTTTTATTGGTCTTCAGTAATATGCTAATTTTTTGCTGATATGATCCCAATTTGCCCTTTTCATTTGTTGTCATTTGTAATCACCATCAAATTAATTTTTTTTATTTGACACATGTACTGAAATATATTATTATCTATGTAATGTATGAATAACAATATACAAGTTTCACTTTAAATCACATTGTTACCTTTGACCTTTTTTCGGTGACGACGCACTTGCCTCTCGCACAGTCAGATAAGGCGGCTAACTGCGGAGCTAAAGGTAGCGAATATTCCACATTACACTGTGGCCGCTGCTAATTTGGCCCTAAGCAAGATCAACCATGATCGGACGGATGGCTATGTCTTCAGTCTGCACCGCCTCTCCAATGTCAACCTGAATAGACATGTAAGTGAAACCAAATGAGCCCCATGGATGATGCAGTATTGTTTGATCTAAAACACTGTTTACTCTGTGCTTTTAGTCTTTTACCATGTGAAAATTAAGCAAATTGACAAAAACTGTTGAATGGACATTACAGATACAGTTTTTCTGTAAATTAAAAATACATAACTTTTGTAATCAGTACTGTGGTAGGCTTGCTACTTGTCAGACAGCGGAAAACTTTGAACGTTGTATAATTTCTCTACTTTAGCAAAGAGTAGCGGTTTAAACGGAGGAAAGTATAGGACGCGGCGCGCCTTTCTCTGAAGAACTACTGAGCGGGAGGAGACAGCCAGGTGAGGAAAAGCTGTTCTTATCTATCGATTCAGTATTTTTATCATACAGACATTAGGCTGTTGTTCTTGTGTTTCCCTTAGCTTTGATTGTATGTCTCACAATTTTGTCATTTATCATTGTTCATTAAACTCTGAAAGCTATGTGACTTTGTTAATATTCTGTCCTAAAATGCGATAAGATGTGCCCTTTTTTTTTTTGAGCACCTGCCCCTTTAGTGGTCTCTGCACGCAGTTGTTCAAACATTACAATAAACCTTTGAACTTTCTTTTCCCCTGTCTCAGAGTGTGTTCTGTTGCATTTGGGCTGGATTCCTGCTCACATTGGTGTTATAGGTAATGAGTTAGCTGATAGTTTTGCTAAGAGTGCTGTAAAAAAGGATATTGATTTAAACATTAACATAAGTAACAATGAGTTAAAGAATATTATTAAAATGTATTTCAAGAAGAAATGGCAAAAACAGTGGGATAAAGGAGGGAATGCTAGATTTTTTTTTATAGTATTCAAAAAAAGGTTGGAGAATTAAGAAAATGTAATAGAATTAAAAAAGAAGAAGATGTTATATCTAGGATAAGATTCGGACATACAGGATTAAATAGTACTCTTAAAATAATGAATAAGCATAATACAGGGTGTTGTATTTGTGGGAAATTAGAAACTGTCCAACATATTTTTTTAGAATGTAACCAATATACTCCAGGAAAAGAGATGTTAGCGTAGAAGTTAGGCAGTAGGGGTTGTCCAAAAGTATCGATACTCAAAAGGTATTGATTACTGAAACGCAGTATCAGGATACAGATAGTATTCTCAGGCATAATACTGCCATCCTATTGTTCAGTACTGTCACCAGTTCATCTCTCTCAACTTGCCGTAATTGGGCGATCTCGCAAGCCCGTAATTTTAGTCTATCAGACTAGTTTGTTGGCTCTAGCGCCGCAGCTGCTGCAAAGATTTTGCTGCCTCCATGGCTGCTAGACCAGCTCCTATGTAGTGCAAAAATAGCAGAATTCTAAGGCAACGCAAATATTAAGGTTAAGAGGCTGAGCTCGTCAGATGATGATAAATAACACACATAGTTATGTATAATATATTAGAATTCTGTCTTGACTGTATATCCCTGTACATTTATTATCTATTACCTATTAAAATAATGAATAAAAATAATAAAGGGTGTTGTATTTGTGGTAAATTAAAAACTGTCAGTATAGATATTTTCCTTAGAATTGTTATCAAAGGTCACTCAGGGGAAGTAGATGTTGGGTGTACCATTAGACAGGAATAAAAATAAACTAGATATAAGGGAATTGTTTCATAGATTGTCTGATCCATACTCGGATTCATGGCCACCTAGTGTCTATGTACGCATAAGCCCCTGCCAACCGCCATTAAAAAAATAGAAGAAGAACCTGATTTGTGATAATCACATTTATATTGCTTTACAGATACTTGGCTGCAGCAAAGGGATTATGTGAGCATAAATGAGGCAACTCCTATTTCCTTCTATTTTTTTTTATTAGTCTGTTATTTAAATTTTCACATACCCAGAAATTCTGGGTGAGGAGGAGTACCAACAATCTTTCAGTCTGCCTTACAAAAGCAGTTAATAATTACAACTCTTTTGAACATTTATCCCTTAGTTTCCCTCATCCAAATTGCAAATCCACAAAACCTCTTCCTTTGGTTTCTTTGTATCGTCCACCAGGTACTTACTCTGATTTTCTAGATGAGTTTTTAAAGTTCCTATACGATTTGGATTTTGAATACTGACAGGGAAATCATAATAGGGGATTTTAACATCCATGCTGACATTGAAGGCAATAGCTTAAGTGCAGCATTTAATGCTATCTTAGACGCTATTGGCTTTGTTTAAAATGTGAATTGTCCCACACATTCTCATCTTCATACTTAGAACCTTGTGCTGACATTTGGCATTGAATTTGAAAAAATAACAGTATTTCTTCAAAACCCTGTCCTCTCTGACCACTTTTTAATAATTAGTGTCAGTGAGCAGTGCTACAGAGGGCAAAAGCTTAGTTTATTCCCCTTCACGGGTTGATTTTGTTGATGGGGTTGCTAGTTCTCTGTGTACTGCCTTAGACAACGCAGCCCCTTAGAAAAAGAAAAGCTTTAAAAATAGAAAGCTGACTCTCTGGTTTAATGCAGAGCTGTGCACTCTGAAGCAAAATGCTGGGAAAATTGCACTCTACATGCCTAAGGAAATCCTACGTAGACTGGAGAAATAGTGCTGCTGTAAAAGGAGACCCTTTGTAAAGCAAGAGCAGCATATTTTTCCTAATTAATAGGCGATAATAATAATCATAGATATCTTTTGACACAGTTGACAAAATCACCCAGAGCCATAGTTCTGTTGAACCGTCCACCCCACCTGCTCTAAGCAGTAATGATTCTCTGGGATTTTTTATAAATAAGATTTTATAAAAATTAAGATAACCAGACCTTCTAACTATGGTTGGTTTATGTCTTGAAGGTGAGGTAGCATATGAGAAAGCCATATAATCTGAACCAGGTCTAGACTTCTTTGATACAGTAGAACTTTCAGAGTTAGCAAAACTATTGTCTTCCTCTAAGCCTTCACATTGTACAGGTGCT
>JAGKQL010000047.1:1924779-1964171 GCA_018398635.1 Cyprinodon brontotheroides | reverse complement strand
GGGAGACTCAGTAATAAGGTTTACCTGAAACCTACACAGGCAGATCAATTGCTTGAATTCATTTCACATCACCCACTGCAACACAATCTGTCAGTTATCTTGTAGAGTTATTGTAGCCAGAAAATGACTTCCAAACCCCTACAGAGGTGAAACAAAAAGAACACAGCCATGTCAGAAAAAAAGGTAAAGTGTGTCGTTGCCCAAACTGTGAGCTTTTTAAACAACCAAAACAATTAGCAGTAATGACAACATTGTGTCTAACACAGGGGGAAAAAAACAAAACAGTGACATAGATGACAAAGATTTGACCATCCTAAAGACAAAACACTAAACTCAAAGCCGAGCATCGTTGTGTAATGCCGAGTGCAATGACAGCTCTGACTCCCGTGATCAAACAACCAATAAGATGCAACAATACAACTGCAACCCAAGGGCACTTTGACAACTACAATGGTTTCCTCCGGTTGGATTGTTTGAAACGGGTGAAGAAAAAGATCTTTGTCAAAAGAGAAATGCCAATACTGAACAGTTGGAGGATATTCTGGTTTTAGGAAAGACTACTGAATAGATGTCCAAATTTTTTCAGAAAATCTGATTGTCCAGTTCCCTTTATCTTAAGCCTGTATTTTGGTCACAGAACATTTATTCTTTTTTTTTTTTTGCTCCAACACCTTACATAGTTTGGACCTGTTTTTTATACCACAGCTTTGCCATTTAAAGGTAAACATGTCTAAGAGGAATGTCCTAAAATCAGCAGGATGTCGTCCATTTTGGGCAAAAACATCCTTATTGAGATGTTGTCAACATTGAACTCTTAGAGATTTTGAGCTATAAACTTTAGATTTGATTAAAATGCAATTAAAGCATGGTGGGTTAAAAGTTATCATACATTATCTCACAGCATAAGCTTGAGTGATGCTGAAATATTGGGGCGTTGCAACACAGGTCGCAGCTTTAATTCAGTTTTTTATTTTACTTTGACGTTCATTTTGGCAATTTCACAGATTTTGATCCCAAATCACCACTGGATTAAAATTCAACAAATCACCTAAAGGAATGTATTATATTTGCAGCTTAAGAGTTTTCTTTAAATATTGTACTATGTGCATACATGACAAAAACTCTGTAATCCAGTCTGCTGAATTTCTTATACCCTTATCTGTCCGTCAGAGCTGTCTATCTCTGAATAAAAGCAGACAACCTTTCAGCTTTATTTAAGATGCAAAAAACAAACAAACAAACAAACAAAAAACAAAAAAAATGGGACCAATGTTGAACGAGAGAAACCATACAGTACAGTTATTTGCACTTTAACATGGTAATACTAGGATGCCACCTTGTGGTACATTTTTGAATTTCTTTTTATTTTTCTTTTCAAAAAGAGTATTTGTTGATAGAGCATAGGAAGGACTACATTTGCATCAGCTTAGAACTGTCACTGTTCAATAAGCCATTTATGTGATATTACTGCTAAAGAGAAATTATGACATCAGATGGCATCAACTTTTATGTTACCAAATTACAAACTGTAGGTGTTTTGGTGATGTTGGTAGCTCAAATTCCTTAATCAGAACAACATTCAATAATTTCCTTCTCCTCAAAGAAAGTTTTAGGAGACAAAATAAAGCAATCTTGACTGGTGTAATATAGTTTCAGGTTTCAATGCAGCTTTTACAACAAGGATGAATTACACATTTACAATAAAGTTATTTTATTTCAGTTATGTAAACCCTCAAAAGGAAACTGTTGAAAATAATCATTATACTGAGAGGTACATGTTTCTGTAAATTTTCTTAATTTGGATAATGGCCTATGAATAATTTAGATCTGAGAAAAATGGATTCAAGTTAAACAATCAGAAGCAAATATGAATGCAACAAAATAATCCAAATGATTAGTACAACTTAGCCACAAATAAGTTTTGTGACTTGCAGTCTACAATTTTTTGGTCTCTTGAGCAACTTTTTCTTGCAAGCTTCCTTTTAACAGAAAGAAACGTCCTGCAGAACCAGGCTCAGTGTGAGCGGCCAACTGCTGAGGCCGACTGGGGTTCAATTAGACAGAAGCAGCCAGAGAAAAAGAAGCAGAGATGGATACTCTCACACACGGAGTTGAATAGAGCTCAAGAACTGTGACAGTTAGAGCTCCTTTCTAAGAGTTTTGGGTCTGATGATGGGTTTTTAAGCCTGGATTACAGTTTCTTCTTCTTTGTGAGGTTAAATGGCGGTTGGCAAATAACTTGAATATGCTCACCACCACCTGTGTGGAACAAAATGACAGTAGCTATTCTAGCTAATATATATTTACTTGCTATACTGTTATATCCTAAATATAATAATTAAATATCCTCTATCTTTATCTAATATAAATAGTATTTATTATTAACATTATCCTAAATGTTTATGTTTTATTCTTATTTGAATAAATAAAATTCTCTTGATGTACCTTTTATCTATCAGAATTGTTTAATTTTCTAATTAATATATTAATTAAATCACTTTCATTTGCTACAAAACATCTCAAGTTAGGTTGTATTATTAACACCTGAACTAATAACTAAATGCTCCTGTTCTTCCATCCATTTCAAACCTTGTAACTGTGTTTTCCTAACTGACTTTTTTGGGTCCCAAAAACAGTTTTAGCTCCTCTCGCAATGATTCTCATTATCATCTTGCTTGCATGCTTGGCCTGGTCTGCACAGTTAAGGACATACGCTATGAATAAAATGAGTTTCTCATGTATCAGAGGGAAGTTATATTCTCTTTCTCCTTTGTTTTGCTTTTAACCTGATTCTGTGCTTGATTCATTTCTCCTGTTCTTTGTTCTTGAACTCTCTTCACCGCATCTGCATAGCTTATATATTTTTTGTCATTTTAATGTGTTGAACTTCTTTATTTCTTCATCACCAAAATTAGTGTTGCTTCGGTGTAAGTTTGCCAAAAACACCGCGTCCTGTCTCCATCCCCTGATCTGACCAGTGACAGCAGGTTTAGCCGCATGTCGCCATTCAACAACCGCTGGTTGTCTAGGGTGGTGTCCTGAAAACAACATGGGCTACATTAATAGAGATGGCATCCTTCCCACGTTGGATGCCACAGCTCTTCCTTCTAGGAATCTTGCCAAATGTATTTTTCCTCCAAAACACTGACAAGCCAGGGTGCAGACCAGGAAGCAGAGTCGTAGTTTAAGACACCTTTCTGCAGCTTCTACTGTTACCCACAATTAATCCAGACAGTGTGTTGCCCACAGCCAAAACAAATCAATTAGAAGAGAATCCCAAAGCAGTAAATCATGATAATCTGATAAAAATAAAAACAAATCCAATTGGGGAAAAAGTTAAAATGATTAAATGTGGTTTATTTAAAATAAGATGTCCTTCTTGAAAAAGTCTGCTAGTTAACGTCTTGATTTGTGAAAATCACATTGATTTATGTTGCCTTACAGAAACTTGAGGAGGATTATGTGAGCATAAATGAGGCAACTTCTTCTAGTTATTTCAATTTTCACATACCCAGAAATTATGGGCGAGTAGCAACAACCTTCCAGTCTGGCTTAGCTGATTACTCCAAAGGTGGTTAATAATTACAACTCTTTTGAACATTTAACCCTTAGTTTCCTCATCCAAATTTCAAAAGCCACAAAAACCTCTTCTTTGGTTACCACTTGTATTGTCCAGCCTCAGGTCCTTACTCTAATTTTTGTGATGAGTTTTTAGAGTGAATGTTGAGAAAGCCAAAGTAGATCATCGTCCACTTCTTTAAAGAACCAGCCTAACCACGCTCCACTGTTCATCAACAGCTCAGCAGTAGAGGTGGTAAGCAGCACCAAATTCCTAGGGGGTGCACATCACAGACAACCTCACCTTCTACAGAAGCACCATAGAGAGCGTTCTGATCAGCCAAGATGAGAGGAGTAGTGAGAAGAGTAGTGAAGAACAGCAGAAAAGATCATCAGGGCTCCTCTTCCCTCCATAAATGACATTTCATCTCAGCACTGCATGTCCCGAGCGCGTAACATCATCAATGACCCCACACCCCCACCATTCTCCCTGCTGCCCTCTTGGAAGAGGCTTCAAAGCATCCAATGCAGGTCCAGCAATTTACTAAACAGCTTCTTCCCCACCGCCATCAATCAGCTGAACTGTTGAAAAATCATATCAGAGGTTCTGCATCCAAAACACTGCATAATTGTACCATATGTATTTAATGCTCTGAACTTCCATATGAATGCGTATTTTTTGCATCATGTTTTTTTCTCCCGCACTGTTTAAATTTGATTTGAAATTTGCAACACTCCAAGAAATGTCCTGAGAGCTCTACAAAACGAAATTAGACAATAAAAGTTGTCTCAGTCTAAGTCTACAAAAGTGCAGCCTTTAATCTTAGATTCTATTGCCTTTGTTCAAAACGTGAATAGCCCACACATTCTCATCTTAATACTTTGGACCTTGTGCTGACATATGGCATTGAATGTGAAGATTTAACAGTATTTTCTCAAAACCCTGTCCTGACCACTTTTTTTTTAGAACCTTCAGGATTACTTTACAAGGTTTCTCCTCCCCCAAAATAAAGTTTGACTTAAGTAGATCATTATCAGGTAGTGCAGTTATACATTTTAAAGAATCTGTTTCACTTTCTTTTTTTCTCTCTCTCCTCTGTGTCGCTGAGCAGTGCCGCAAAGGGACAACAGAGGTTTAGCTCATTTCCCTTCTTTTGTTGATTATTATGTTGATGGGGTTGCTGGTTCTCTGTGTACTACCTTAGACAGCGCAGTCCCTTCGAAAAAGAAAAGCTTTAAAAAAAGAAATTTGGCTCCCAGGTTAAATGCAGAGCTGCACACTCTGAAGCAAAATGCTAGGATACTGGAGAGAAAATGGCGTTCTACATGCCTACGGAAATCCTACCTTGTCTGGAAAAAATATTTACTGCTGTAAGAGGGCCCTTCATAAAGAGCAGCAGTTTTTTCCTCATTAATAGAGAAGAATGAGAATAATCCTAGATATCTTTTTAATACAGTTGCCAAACTCACCCAGAGCCATGGCTCTGTTGAACTATCCATCCCACCCATTTTTTTTTAGGAATTTAAGGAACAGCACTAGACTGGTTTAAATCATATCTATCTGACCAGTTTCAGTTTGTTCATGTTAATAAATCTTCCCCTTATTCCAGGGTTACCAGTAGAGTACCGCTCGTACACCCTTGCTTTCCCTTACAAACTGCTGCCTGGACTACAGCTGCTGTCCATGCCTTGTAAACCTCCCCATAACCTTAGAATGGGTTAATACATTACAGTTCTACTGTTCATTCTTGTTGTTGAGCATATTTTTCTATCACACTTCTTCTTTGAACTCAACCTTTTATTTATAATTTCTTCAGCTATTTTTTCATTAAAGGTCAAATGTCCTGTGATTAGTTACATGGATTGTACAGTATGCATTTTTTCCCTTGTTTTTCTTTCAGGTATCACAATTAAGAGCTATTCAGTCATGATAATGGACATTGTAATTTAACTTATTAATAAGTAACATCATCTCAAACAACTCTAATACCTGATTTGATTTAGAAGAAAAGCAAAATAATAATAATACCAATAATAATAATAATAATAATATGTAATACACGGTAATTCTCTCAAAATTAAATTTCTGACATTTTTAATGCAGTTGTCTTTTATTTGAAGCTTTTGACCTTTTCCCCAGAATAGTTATTTGACAATTCAGAATAATACAGTTAAAAAGATACCCCTTCTCCCCTTGTAATTTCTGCAAAATGATGTTTCAATCAAACCATGTGTAATGAGTTAATATCTATGTAGCTATGAATTATTTCATTCTTCTTGGTGTCTGTAGAAAAAGACTCCTTGTTGCTTCTAATCAATGTTTCCCTGTTCAGTTGCTCCAGTTTGTTGTTTCTTACTGCCTACATTTTTAAGACTGTATGATGGTATCTTTGAGAGAAAAAAAAAGTGGATACAAATGCAAGAACAGATTACGGGTCTACATTCCCTCTCACAAAAACATAGAACTGTAAAACTATTGATACATATTTCCTTGTCTCTGCAGTTTGAACAGTTGTACCAAATTCTCTCCTGTTTTACAGAACAGAAATTCAGAACAGAACATTACAGAACAGAAGTCACATGGGAGGTATCAGCTACTTCTTAGGCAAGACGCAGGTCTCAAAGTAATCTCGGACGTTCCCAGCAGGACGGTATTGTGCAACCACATAGACTTCTGGACCACTAGCGGCAAAGCCCACACCAAGCTCTTTGGAGTCTTTCCACACCAACTGAGTAAAATGTCCTACAGGATAAAAAAAAAAAAAAAGTGAGTGAGCCAGTCCTATAAAAAGACTATCACTTGCTATTTTCATTTGGTCATTTTCAGAATCTTTTCATTAATACCAGTATTGACATTTCTCTTCTAACAGAATAGTAATTTTTTACAGACCTATTTCTTAACCAAAGAAAAATTGTAAAAATCTTGAGCTCTTTCATACAATGTGACAAAATCTAAAATGCAAAGCAGCATGTCATTCACTCTCTCTCTCTCTTGGATTTGGAAAACAAAGGTATTTGGGAGGAAGGTGTTGTCCAAATCGTTATCATACATACATTTTAAATAGATATATGTTTATGATAGAATAGCAGTTGTTGAATGCATTTTCTTTTACCAGTTTTACTGTCGAACCCAGGTTTCTTGAAGTTATAATCTCGGATTTCACTGTACCAATTTTCTACAGCTTCTTTTCCTGAAACGGATTAGGAAAATGCAATGTAAAAAAAAAATCAGAACAGAACACCAGGTTTATTTGGCCTTTTATCATACATCTGTGTGAATATGAGGTGTTACTTTCAAATCAAATCCAGAAAAAAACAAAAAAATATGATGCACCTGTTTGTTTACGGGGTGGATCGCTGTAGGAGTAGAATATATTTTCTCCATCATCAGTTTGACTATGTTCAGGTTTGCGTTTTTGAAGTAAGTAGTTAGCCCATTCCTGTGCCTTTTTATTCAATTCGTCGTTATATTTCAGTGGGGGAGCACTATGCATTTCCCTGTATTTGTTATGGGCTTCCAGAAACTCCTTCCGGTAGGCTTCATCTGAATAAAAGTCATAAACAATCATACTCAGAGGAAATGGGTTTCACTGGTGTTGTAAACAAGAACAGCAATGAGGTAAATCATCTTAACAATTGAAGTCATTGGAAAAGAAAGCGCTTACCTGCCATTGTTTGGCTGTCAATAGAGTCTGAAAAGGAATGAAAAGCCAAGTGTACAAGATTCAGCAACAGTCAAATAAACCTACAAATGCAATCAAAGAGATCTAAATTTGTTAGGCAAATGTTTTATAAAAACCTCACACTCTAAATATTTGACAGAAAATAAAGACAAAATGTTTCAATGAGACTACCTTTCCCTAAATCTCACCTCTTTTAATCAAAAGGTGACAAAAGGTTACCTGGTGAAGATGCAGTGTCTTCTGCTGTGTTGAAGCTACTATATATGGACACAAGTTTAACCCAATGCTTTCTCACAGCTGCAAGTAGGAGGAGATTAACATGGTGCTGCTCCTACATATTTCCCTAGGAGTTAATCACACTTTTTTTTCGTACATTCCTCAGTTACTATATTGTCTGTCTGTCAGTTACGTTTTTCAAAACATAAAAGAGGTCAGGGTTTCAGCAATTCTAAATGTGTGTTGTCAAATGAAGAAAGTAAGAGAGAACTGTAATCTAGTCAACCACAGCATTTATTACATGTTTTGTACAGACATGCATGTCTCTGGGAAAACTATGATAGTTAGTTAAAACATGTCCCTCATAAAAACTCTTATCAGAGCCCCTTCAAAGCATTTTGCATTTTATTGTAGCTCTTTGATGGTTTTGATTCCACAGAACCTTACCAAATACTCCCTGTAGGATGAGGCACTTGCAGCTCATGTTTCAAATATTTATTTATTTTCCAGGTCAAGTTTGTTTTGGAAATGTTTGTATTACAGGTTCCATTTTTAACCTAGGAACACAGTATCTTAAAAGCAATTACTTGAGAAAGCAAAGGAACCATGAGCCACACCTTTTTCAAGCTGCACATTCCAAGAGAGACAAAACAAATAACAAATTCCAGAAAAAAAAAAAGGTTTTGTAATTTTTTTTTAAACGTGATAGATTTAACGTATGATATCCTAGTTTTGTTTCAATATGCAGTTTTAACAAACTCTTAGTAAAATCATTGACTCGTTTAATCAACTCTGAATAGGTCCAAGTTAAATCAATGTATTCAAGCCCATGCTCATTAATGTCTATATCCGAGGAGCCCCGATTTCAAGAGTCACCATGACAACAGGCAGGAGATCTGCCTATAGTATGCTACCAGAACTACAGGTATTAATGCTAAACAAAATAAAAAAAAATGTGTTTAAAGCCGGGCATACACTGTGCCATTTTCGGAGCGATTTTCCAGTCGTGCGCAAATCTTTCTATCGTGCCGACTTTCAGCCTGATCGTGCATCGTGTAATGTACAGGGGGTAACGAGGGCCGATCAGCCTCTCACGGCCACCTCCCTATCAGGAATCGGTTGGGAGAAAATCAAAAATGTTGATGATTGGGCAAATCGCTCAATGGGCATGCGCAAAAAAAGGATTCTTCTTTTTCTTCTTCCTCTCTCATGTAAACACAGAAGCGTGGCAGGGGATGCACTGATTGTAATTGAGTTTGTAGCTGCCATCATTTTGTTCCGCATGTCACGTTGTTGTCCATGGGAAAGATTGATTGACACAATTCTTTTTTGCATCTGTTTTTCAAAAAGTTTCACCAGAAAGCTTTAAGACTGTTTTTTGTGAGAAAAGCTGTGTAAATGATCTTTATTCCTATGGAGTTTATGCGGCCAATGAGGTATGACTTTTTTTTATTTGTATTTATTTGTGTAAACCTTTATATTTGTTTGGCGCTAATTTGGGTTTCTGTTTCCCTTCTTAGTTCTGATGGCATTTTGGGGCTAAGACGTGTCCACAATAAATGGCTCTTAAAACCAAAAGAACAACATTGAGCCTTGATTATCTGGAGAGGAGTAACAGAGTTCATTCTGTAATATTAACAGACCGTAGTAGCCACGTTGGTCAGCAATGTCTTTGTCCAAATAAATTGTTGCCTTTTCTTTTTTGCACTTTCAGCACAAAATTGCACAAACTGCCAAGGCAGCACGTTTCACTATAGTGAGCTTCATATTCCCCTTCTATTTGTTTGGCTTCCGGATAGATGAGTCAAAGCAGCTCCATCTCACTGCAGAGCTGAGTCTGACATGCTTTTTAAAGGGTACAGTGTGACAAGGTAGATCGCATGAGAGCCTCGTGCTGCACGTACATCGTGAGCTGTTAACTCACACTACAGTAGCTATGAGTAACGATTGAAAAAATCGCACAGTGTACTCCCGGCTTAAAAGAAAGAGCAACAACGCAACAGCTGCAAAGAAGAGGGACATTTATCAGCTGGACTGAATATATATTCCTAATATCTTAAATATATTTCCTCCTGGTTAAAATAATAAAAACTCCTACCAGTAACACTAGGAATATGGATGGAATTTAAATTTAGACATCCAGAAACTTTAGGATAAGATGAATGTCATTTTAGATACCCCAAACTGAAGGCGGTATGTGGTCCGGGGCCCTCTGTTAAGGGCTGTCCGCTCTTTGTATGACCAAAGCAGGAGCTTGGTTGGCATTGCCAGCAGTAAGTCAGCTCTATTCCCTGTGCATGTTGGTCTCTACCAGGGCTACCCTTTGTCACTGGTTCTGTTCATTACATTTATGGACAGAATTTCTAGGCGCAGCCAGGGACCGGAGGTTGTCTGATTTGGGAACCTCAGGATATCAACTCTGCTGTTTGCAGATGATGTTGTCCTGTTGGCCTCATCAAACTAGGACCTCCGACATACACTGGGGCAGTTTGCAGCCGAGTGTGAAGCGGCTGATGATCAGGATCAGATGCCTTCAAAAGTGAGGCCATGGTTCTCCACTGGAGAATGGTGGACTCCCCTCCAGTGCAGCGTTGTCAGTGATGTGGTTGCTGTATGTCATGTTGAAGAGGGAGCTGAGTCTGGGGGGCAAAGTTCTAGATCTACCAATGGATCATCCTCACATATGATCATGAGATCTGGGTAATGACCGAAAGGACAAGATCACGAATAAAAGTGGCAGACATTTTTTTCTTTTGTAGGGTAGCTGGGTGCACCTTTCGATATCGGGAGGGGCTCGGTTACCTGGGGGAGTTCAGAGTTAGGTCGTTGCTCCTCCACGTCGAAAGGAGCCAGCTGAGGGCCTCTGTTTCTCTGGCATCTGTTTCAGATGCCTTCTGGCATGTGTTCCAGGCATGTCCCATTGGGTGGAGTCCATGTGGAAGGCCCAGGACATGCTATAAGGACTATGTCTCTGAGCTTGCCTGGTTGTTCTTCAGGGTATGGATCGGGAAGTCTGGGCATCTTTGCTTAGACTGCTGCCTCCATGACCTGGCCACAGATAAGCAGAAGAAATTTGACCTTTTATCACCAAGCTGCTTGGTAATTTCCCAGTAGCCCTTTCCAGCCTTGTGGACGTGTACAATTATGTCTCGATTGTTTTAGGACAGCTCTTTGGTCTTGGTCATGTTAGTAGTTGGATTCTTACTGATTGTATGTGGTGGACAGGTGTCTTTATGCAGCTAACGACCTCAAACAGGTGGATCTAAACTAGGATAAAAAATGGAGTGGACGTGGACATTTCAAAGGCAGACTAACAGGTGTTTGAGGGTCAGAATTCTAGATGATAGACGGGTGTTCAAATACTTCTTTGGAGCTGACGATTTCAGATCTTTGGCCAATGTTTCTGTCACCCTAATTCCTGCACTGCTCAAGCCACCCCTGACAACACTAGCCTACCAGCTCTGTTCTGAGTTGTCAGCCAAAAACATTGTTCAGAAAGTGTTTGATGGAAACCTTTTTTGCAGCCTTGACTGTCCAGTTGTCGACAGTTTCCTTCAAGTTCGGCCAACAAAAGTAAATGCTCAGCAAATGGTTAAATACACTCCAATCATCCAACACACTGCAGGCACATAAATAGTGCAAATTCCAAAACAGACAAGCAGAACAACAAAGTGCAACATAAACAAAAACGCGGCAAAAAAAGGGCTGCATTCACAGAAAATATAATGACACGATCTCTGAAACACACACAAAATTGTTGCAACACAGAAAATAAGGACAAAATATAATAAAAAGTAAGACTAAAAATCGAAGTGTCTTTTGTAGCGTTTCCCCTTTGTCTAATGTGATTGTTTTTGTTTTGCACTGTTTTTAAATTTATGTGTTTTGGTGTTGGCATCACTACTGGACCATTTTTGACAAAGCCATGTCCTTTGATGAGGATTTGCATCTATCAGATGGTGTAATTTACCATCAAAGACAGCATAAAGCTTAGAGTTGGTTGCTTAGGCTGTTAGTCAATTTGCACAATTCAAGTAAATCCAGTAGGCCAGACCTTTGTTTGCATAGGCTTATCTTCTTTTCCATGAAACTGAATACTCCATAACAATTACCCTCATATTCATTTTGTGTGTTACATTGAAAAGCAAAATAAAAACAAAACTAAACTAAATTGGCCCTGATTAGACAAGGAGGAAATAAAAACAGCCTGCAGTGTTGGGAACAACTCTAAAGTCAACACAAACAAGCCTTTACCAAACACAGAGGCGGGCTTTCGGTTTTTAGATTCCAGCAATAGCTCTTCTTTTTACAAGAATTCTTAAGAAAAAATCAAAGTGGTACTGTACAGTGATTATGGGCTTTTGTAAGTCCATGATTGGCAGTTAAAGATAATCATGCCAACAACAACTAGAACAAGACGTGGCATGCATGGTGGTATTTCTCTGTAACAGAGCAGTCCTACACTTTGTATCAGAGATGTTTTTGGATCAAATGCCCCATACTACTTGCTCCAAATATCATGATATAAATTCTTTGTCTAACATCAAATATAAAAATTGTGATTAATAGGAATGTTTTGAGAGAATATGACACTCTTGAGGATTTATACCACATACATTTTTTCCTCATTTTATCATTCCACAGTTTACTTCAGGCGGAAATTGTGTTGGAAATTTAAAATTACAGACCAAACATAATAGCACACCAAAATATATGTGGGAAGAAGAATGTTACCTGTTGTCCATGTGTAGCTTTCACAAATATTTGGCCCTGCTGACTCAATTGTTTTAATGGGTTTAGTTGCGTTTTAGTCAGTTTTATGTTGCAAAAAAAAAAGTTAACCTTTGCATTTTCGAATAACAATCACATTCTGTACCAGACTGACAGCTCTTGCCTAGATACTACAATTGCTGGGTATAGAAATCTTTCATGCAGTTCATCACTGGTGTTTTTGATTTATAGAATTGAAATTATCTTTTTAATGAATCAATGCCCTACTTTATACAAAAATGTGTCACAAAAGTTGTGATGTAGTTGCAGATCTAGTTTAACATATATTGGTTAATGTAGCAGACAGAGAAGCTAACAAAATGTACAATAAAGGAATGGTTTTAAACATGCAAGGTTTCCATCCCAACTTCCTGATCTACTATGAATTATGAATTACATACAGAAAAAAAAATCTTCATTGTTTCAAAAAAGCAAAGAACAAAAACATTCTTCTTTCTTCTTTGGCAATTTTGGCTTTGTTTCTGAGAGTTTACCCCTCGGTTACTGTTGCTCATGGGTCAAAGTAGATTTAAATTCATTTTGATATAAAAAAAAAATACGGAGAGAACCTACATACTTGCCTTGCAATGCCATGGAAATCCAGACCTAAATTTAATGAATATGCTAACTAAAATGTTGAAATATTTAAAGGAAACATAGAAAATGTTTTAATGACAATACAAGGAAACATTTACATCAAATTTAAATAGATAGAAACGGGAACTATGACAAGGAAATATTCAATGATCTATGTACCTTTTCACCATGCTCTTTATCCAAAAATAAACAGTATGCAATGAAATATTTGCTTTGGATATAATTTAGGCATTCCTCTTGAGAAATTAAATAATGTTTAGTATAACATTTTGTGAGCTGGGAGAAATAAAAACCTGATAGTTAGACAAAGGGATTTTTTACACTTGGCAGAGGATGATCAGCCACATATAGTTTATTAGGTAGCGAGAGCAGGACGAGCCATATTGCTGATAGTGAACCATTGTTGTGGAGCATGAACATAAAGTGCAGACTGGGAGCTTAGCTAGCACAAAGACTCATATCTGCTTAAGGGCAGCTGGAAGAGCAGAGTTTGTCAGACTTCAGCGCACAGTAAGGGACGATTCCGGGATATTTTCTCCCCTGCTGCCATGATCCATCTGTGGTCATGCAGAATATGCACCCCTACACGCCAGTTGGGGGCATTACCAAACAAGAAGCAGCTGCACGGCTAATACTGCTTAGCTTGTCTAACAGATTACAGCACAATGATGCATTTTACAATAACTTATTATAAAATAAAAAAAATATTTTACTTAATGAAGCAATGTTTTTAAACAGATTATTTTGTTGCATGACTGAAAGACTTCTTTCATTTTTAGTATCGTACGTAACTCCCACCAGATTCCTTGCTCTGATATGACACCAGGAAACACTTTGCTTTTGTTATCTTACATGCTGCATGGAGGTAACCCTTCAAGTCCAACAAGGCATTCTTGTCTTGTCTTGAAATACCTACGCAGTATCAGGGGAGTCAACTTTAATTATCACTAATGAGAACTGATCAAGATTGGATATTCTTAAGGGATATTTTATTTGTCAAAGGTAAACGTTTGTGACATACTGAAGCCAATGTGCAATAATAAAGCAAAATATAACACAGGGTGGGAGCCAGTGGAGTCAAGCATAATACAGACAGACCACATTTAAGCACGAAACTCATTTTGCCGTTCCTAGTTTAGCTATGTGTAGCTCCTACACCTAGATATATGAAAAAAATGGTGAATCTTTTTTTCTTTTATTAGGGAACCATAATAAAATTCAGTTAAGATACCAAGCTCAGAATCCATGTGTAATAGACTGATGAAAATAAAAAAAGGATCCTTTGAAATCCCCCAGGTTTCACTGAGCCTGCAAACACCAAAGAGCCTCCACCGACAGCAGTATTAATTGGGGTATTAATTAGACCAATAAAGTATTTATTTGACCATTACAATCCGTGTTTCACATGCCTGTTCTTTATCTGGTCACCTTACAGTACCTTTCATCCCATGCCTTTTGCTTTCTGAGTAGTGTCATAAAATTGTCTGTTTTTCCACCTCATTCCTTAAATCCTACACAAGTTAAGTAGTCCTGAAGCCATGTTAGGAACCAGATTGCTGCAAAAATAGAATGCTATGAAACATTCTTCTCGGTTTACTGAAAACTTTCAGATGTGAGAGACTAGAGGCTTTCATCTGAGGGGAAAGAGCATTAAACATCCCAACTCAAGGCCCAACATGCTAAGCTGCTGAACACTGGATAATCCTCAGCTTTCCAAATTCGAGATTAACAGTGTTTACAGGTCAAGCAAAGTTAGGGAAAGAGTTTGTCATGTTTTAAAAGATCTGAGTTGACTCTTTAGCCAGTCACATTCACAACCAGGATACAGATTTAGGCAGTGTTGGACTGACAGGGCCTTCAAAGCCTTTTCTGCTGGCCTAAAATTAATGACAAAGACTAATCTACAATCATAACCCAAATTTTAATTTTCTTCTGTACAACTTTATTCATTTATATGGGGAGTGTTTGCCTAGTGTTTAGAGCACTGCGCTTGTGCTCTGAGAAGGTTGCAAGTACTTGGTACGATCCCCCTACCCTGCACCCTGAGCAAGACCCTTAACACCACACTGCACCCATGGCACTACCCAATGGCAGCCCACTTCTCCCCAATGAGTTGGGTTAAACACGGAGGTACATTTCTCCAGTGTGAGATCAATAAAGTTAAATTATTATTATATTATTATTATTATTATTATTATTATTATTGTTATTATTATTATTTATTATTATTCCAAACAATCCATTCTCTTAACTTTGTACCGTTTCTCTTGGCTGAGCTGCTAAAATGACTTCTATATGGCTATATATTTTGTCCTATGCCAGTCAAATCTGCCCAGGGCCTTCAAAATCAGCAGTGTTGGGTGAAGTTACATTAACAATGCTAGTTGAGGAACGCTTTCTTCAACCAATCAGATTTAAGATTTGCCACACTTGGCTAGATAGCGGGGCCACCCCTCCGTCAGCATTTTCTGTTCTCTGATTGGTCAGTTAGAGCAAAATGTTTACAACCAAGTTAAACTGGTGACAATCTGAAAAAGAGATAATCTGACCCCGAAGATAAGCTTTTAATGTTTCCCATAATAATGAGAAAGAAACTGTGTCACTTTTGTTAAACGTAAGGCAAGAAGCAATTGTAATATCAGATACAAAGTTTTATTCTACAAACCGGATTCCAAAAAAGTATGGGACACTAAACAAATTGTGAATAAAAACTGAATGCAATGATGTGAAGATGGCAAATGTCTATATTTTATTCGTAATAGAACATAGATGACAGCTCAAAAGTTTAATCTGAGTAAATGTAACATTTTAAAGGAAAAATATGTTGATTCAAAATTTCAGCAGTGTCTACAGATCCCAAAAAAGTTGGGACAAGTAGCAATAAGTGGCTGGGAAAAGGATATTGAGCATATAACGAACAGCTGGAAGACCAACTAACACTAATTAGGTCAATTGACAACAGGATTGGGTATAAAAAGATCCTCTCAGAGTGTCAGTGTCTCTCTGGAGCCAAGATGGTAAGAGGATCACGTATTCCACCATTGTTGCGCAGAAAGATAGTGCAGCAATACCAGAATGGTGTTGCCCAGCGTAAAATAGCAAAGACTTTTAAGTTATCATCATCAACCGTGCATAACATCATCAAAAGATTCAGAGAATCTGGACCAATCGCTGTGCGTAAGGGTCAAGGCCGTAAAACTTTACTGGATGCTCGTGATCTCCGGGCCCTTAAACGTCACTGCACCTCAAACAGGAATGCTACTGTCAAGGAAATAACAGAATGGGCTCAGGAATACTTCCAGAAAGCATTGTCAGTGAACACAATCCGCCGTGCCTTCTGCCGTTGCCAGCTGAAACTCTACAGTACAAAGAGGAAGCCATTTCTAAGCAAGCTCCACAAGCTCAGCCATTTGCACTGGGCCAGGGATCATTTAAAATGGAGTGAGGCAAAATGGAAGACTGTTCTGTGGTCAGATGAGTCACGATTTGAAGTTCTTTATGGAACACTGGGACGGAGTGTCATCCGGACCAGAGAGGACAAGGATAACCCAAGCTGTTATCAACGATCCGTTCAGAAACCTGCATCACTGATGAAGAGACTATGTAAATTGCATGAGTGCTTGTGGCATGGGCAGCTTGCATGTCTGGAAAGGCATCATAAATGCAGAGACCTATGTTCAGGTTCTAGAACAACATATGCTTCCATCTAGACGTCATCTGTTTCAGGGAAGACCCTGCATTTTTCAACAAAATAATGCCAGTCCACATTCTGCAGCAATAACAACATCATGGCTACGTAGGAGAAGGATCCGGGTACTGAAATGGCCAGCCTGCAGTCCAGATCTTTCACCTATAAAGAACATTTGGCGCATCATAAAGAGGAAGGTGCAACAAAGAAGGCCCAAGACGATTGAACAGTTAGAGGCCTGTATTAGACATGAATGGGAGAGCATTCCTATTTCTAAACTTGAGAAACTGGTCTCCTTTGTCTCCAGACATCTGTTGAGTGTTGTTAGAAGGAAGGGGGGATGCCACAGAGTGGTAAAAATGGCCTTGTCCCAACTTTTTTGGAATTTGTTGACGCCATGAAATTTGGAAATAACATATTTCTATATCTTAAAATGATACATTCTCTCAATTTAAAATTTTGATCTGCGATTTGTGTTCTATTCTTTTTTTTTTTTTTTAACTGTAACATGTGTATCATTTATGTGCTTTCAGGTATACTCATACATATATTGATGTTACATACATTGTACAAAGCTTACATGACTTCTCCAATTCACGTTTTCTTTTTTACAGAGTTTTTTTTTTTTTTTCCCCCCCTTCCTTCTTCCTTCCCTCCTTCTCCTCCCCCCACATTCCCTCTTCTTTCCCTCTTCCCTTCCCTTTCCCCATAGTGAACTTAAATCCCTGTATAAACATAACAAAAATAGGACCAAATAAGTATAATTACATTATAAAAGAAAAGAAAAAAGGGGATACCTTAACAACCAAAAAATGAAAATAAAAATAGATCTTTCAGATGAGGGGTAGGTACGGCATTGAGAAGCTAAAAGGCAACAACGTCTTCACTCAATTAATGTGACCATTCAAGTAGAGATGATCATTGAAGAGATCAATCATATCTATCTATACATTATAAAGGCAGAGATTTTATGTATGTCATAAGAGGTGCCCACTTGTGAGTAAATTTTGCTGAATTACCTTTTACTGTTAATAGAATCTTTTCCATCTTTAAGCATGATCTAAAAGTATTAAGCCACTGAGAAGTAGATGGAGGTATAGGAGACTTCCAGCAGAGTAAAATGCATCGCCTGGCAAGGAGAGAACAAAAAGCCAAGACCTCCCCCTGCAGGGGCGACAGATTAATTGAGGTCCCTGGAACTCCAAAAATGGCAATTAGTGGGTCGCTTCGGATCTGGATTCCAAAAACCCCTGAGAGTGTGGAAAAGACATAGTCCCAAAATGTTTGTAAACTTGGGCAAAAGAAAAATATATGACTTAAGTTGCAGGGAGAGGTCTGTTGTTCTTTCGGTTTGTGTGTCTACTCAAGAAGTCCAGCTTGGTTGCACAATAACCCAACTGGGTCAGAACTTTATTAAGATCGGCAGGTAAAACTACAAACCGCTCGGTCTGGCACCGCTGCTAACAACTCGGTGTTCCACTATCACACGTCCGTGTGCAACATACTTATAACAATAGTTCCTATTGTTACATCTCTTTTCTTTTCAAAATTAAAGCTACCTCCTGGTTTTAACATCTCTCCAGTAACATCTGAAGCTTTAACTGTTTATCGTGCATGACTTTACACAAAACAGGATTTGAACCAAAACAACGATTTTCAAATGCATCACAACGATTCTAGAGTAACATTCTCCATAACACCCATAGACAAAGAGATTTTCCTTTTTTTTTTTTTTTTTTTTTTTTTTTTTTTTTTTTCCATAGTTCTCAGGAAAATTTAGTGTCTTTGCCCCAGTATGTTGTAACACCCCCCCAAAGGCCATGAGAAACACAGTAACTTCAACTGTGTGAGAGTACATAGTCCTTATAGTGATGTGGGAACTGTACTGTACGACCTGCTCTGGTCGTGACAAGAGGTCGTCTGTCACTCATGTCTCTGGGAGTTGGATCCAAAACACGATGTGAGGAATGAACCGACCCTGAATGTCCATGTCCTGTAGCCTCCTGCTGGCTTGGGATGTTGATGTCCACTTCCATGGGGTCTCTGACAGTCTGTTCAGGAGCGAGTCTCAGGTGTCTGCGATTTCTCCTGATTGTGCTTCCTGTGTGTAATCGAACCTCATAAGACCTTTCCCCGATCTGCGACGTCACCTGGCCACACCTCCAGACTGTCTGAGGCGGGTATGGCTGTATCCTCACAGCGTCTCCAACTTTGAGAGGCGGTAGATCCTTTGCTGATCTGTTGTAGTAGATGCTTTGGCGTGCTTGCCCTTTCATGAGTTCTTGCCTGACTCGAGCAACCCTTGGTTTTAGCAAGCTTGGTTTCGTTGGTAATAACGTTTGTGTGCGCCGGCTAAGCAGTCTTTGTGCTGGACTGGTGTTTAGGCCCTGCGTCGGTGTGTTGCGGTGGTCTAGAAGAGCCAGATAGGGGTCCTGTCCAGCTGCTTTGGCTCTGATAAGAAGTCGTTTCGCTGTCTTAACAGCCGATTCTGCTTTGCCGTTACTTTGAGGGTAACCTGGTGATGAGGTCTTGTGTTGAAATCCCCACAGTCTGCTAAACTTTTTAAATTCTTGGGACACATATTGTGGGCCATTGTCCGATATCAACACATCTGGAATCCCTTGACGGGCAAAATGAGCTTTCAGTTTCTTTATCACCGTGGTTGATTTCGTGTCGACAAGATAATCTATTTCCCAAAAATTTGAGAAATAATCCACTGTGACAAGGTAATCTTTGTTATCAAACATAAACAGGTCTGTGCCCACCTTAGCCCACGGCCTGTTTGGGATCTCATGTGGGATCAGTGTTTCCTTTTGTTGTTTGTCATCCATGGACCTGCAGATGTCACACTTTGTTACATGCTGTTTGATCTGATCATTCATGCCCAGCCAGAAGACGCACTCTCTTGCCCTCCTTAGGCAACCTTCAACACCCAGGTGGGAAGCATGTAGCCTTGATGTGATGTCTGTCCTCATTGCATCCGGAATGAGTGCACGCTCACCTCTGAAAACTATCCCATGCTGGTGACTCAGTTCCTCTTGCATGGAAAAGTACGGCCTGATTTCACTGGGTACTTGTAGCTTGTCTTTTGGCCATCCCTGAGTCATCGTGTTGATAAGAAGCTGGAGTGTGCTGTCCTTTTCTGTGGCTGTCCTTATCTCCTGCAATCTGTCTGCTGCAATTGGTAAGTGTTCCACCATGTTGACTGTTTCTAGTTCTGCTTCCACATGTGTGTCTTCCTCAGGATAGGCTCTGCTGAGGGTGTCTGCCAGCACTAAATCTCTGCCCGGCACATATATGACTTCTATGTTGTATTTCTGTGTGCGTAGCATCATACCTTGTAGCCGTTTGGGAGCACTCAGTAGGGGTTTTCTCACTATAGTTTCTAGTGGCTTGTGATCACTCTGAACCGTGACTTTGTGGCCATATGTGAAATGGTGAAATCTTTCCAAGCCAAAAACCATGGCTAAAAACTCCTTCTCTATTTGAGCATAGCCTTGTTCCGTCTTTGTAAGTGCTCTGCTAGCAAAAGCGACTGGCTTGCCCATCTGCATCAGCGCTGCGCCTAGACCTGTGTCTGATGCGTCACATTGCAGTGTCAGCTCTTCCTCTGGGTTATAATATTTCAGCACAGGTGCATTTGCTATTGCCTTTTTCAGATTTTGGAACGCCTCCTCTTGTTCTGCATGCCAGATCCACACACTATCTTTGTGTGTCAGGTCCCTCAACACCTTGCAGTGATCTGAAAGATGAGGGCAAAACTTGGCTAAGTAATTAACCATACCTATCAGTCTTTGCACTGCTTTTACATCTGTCGGCGCTGGCATCCGCTCCACTGCTCGCACCTTCTCTGGGTCTGGTTTGAGTCCTTCTGCTGTCAGGCGGTGTCCGATGTATGTGGTCTCCTTCTGTTTCAGCCTGAACTTTTCCACATTCAGTTTGATGTTCTTTGCTCTGCATCGGTTTAAAAACTGCTCCAGTTTTCTGTCGTGATCTTGCTCCGCTTCCTCCTCTGTTTCTCCCTGTCCTGTAATCAAAATGTCGTCAGCTATGATGTACAGACCGGGCATGTTATCCAGCGCTTGCATCAGTTTTCTCTGAAATATTTCAGGGGCAGTGCTTATCCCCATTGGCATCCTCAGCCATCTATACCGACCGAATGGAGTGGCAAATGTAGTTAAGTAGCTGGACTCCTCTTCCAGCTGCACATGCCAAAATCCGCTCTTGACATCACACACTGTGAACACCTTGGCTTTCGACAAGTCTGGTAAGATGTCCTCTATAGTCGGTAATGGAAAGTGACTACGCTTCAGCGCCTTGTTCAAAGGTTTGGGATCGATGCATACTCTAGGTTTGCCATTTTGTTTTTGTACAACCACCATAGCACTGATCCAGTTTGTGCTGCATTCCACAGGTGTGATTATTCCTCTTTGCTGTAGATCCTGTAGTTCCTCTTTAAGCGGTTTCATCAAAGCCACTGGAACACGTCTCTTTGGTAACTGCACTGGCTTTACTGTGCTGTCCACCTCCATCTTGTATTTCCCCTCTAAACAACCATCTCCAGTGAACACATCCGCATATCTTGCCTTGATTTCCTCCATCGACCAAGGTCTCGTTCTGGGTTCTTCTGCTATCGTAACCACACTATCAATAGTCATGATGTTTTCATAGTGCACTTTAATCAGATTCATTGCCTCACTGGCTTTCCTCCCAATTAAAGGTGCTGCATCGTTTGCATTTACCACCTGGAACTCTAAGCGGTACAGTTTGTTGTTTCTTGGGTTTCTTAACTTGACTTTACATTTCCCTATGGGTCTCATCTTGCTTTTGTTGTACATGACTAACACACTTTTTGTCTGTTCTATCTGGATGTCTGGGTTTAGCAGGTTAATTGGGATAATGTTGCAGCTAGCCCCACAGTCTATTTGGAATTGGACTGTGTCATTTCCCAGCAGCATTCCTGCATAAAGAAGCTGAGAGTCTTTTTTAACTGTGTCCGTCTCTTTTACATGTTTTATGCCTTTATCTTCAGCACTCTCTGTCTCCACAGCATCCACTTTCTCCATCTCCATTACTGTTACACAGGAGATATCCTCATATTCATCACTTACACATTCTGTCATTATTTTACTCACATGTTTATGGCTTCTCTGGTCCATTTTTGCTTTGCATCTTGCTGCAAAATGGTTCTTTGCACCACACTTTGCACACTTCTTTCCAAATGCTGGACATTTGTCTTTCCTCTTCTCGTGTGTTTTCCCACAGAATTTACACTGCACTGTGTTGCTGTGTTTAAACTGGACCTGAGCTCCTCGCACTGCATGCACCTCTTCTGTGACTGAGCTGGTGATAGTTTTCACATTCTCTTTGGATAGTTCAGCGGCTCTGCACAGCTGTAGACACGTGTCCAGTGTGAGATCTTTCTCACGAAGCAGTCGTTCTCTCATGCCTGGGTTGTTGCCTCCACACACAATCCTGTCCCGAATGAGTGAATCCCTCAATGTCCCGAAGTTGCACGTTTTAGTTAGCAGTCTTAGCTCTGTAACGTAGCTGTCAATACTCTCGCTGGCTCCCTGATTTCTGGTAAAGAAACGATAACGTTCCACAGTCTCATTCACGCTGGGGTTACAATGTTCATCAAACTTCATGATAATGTCATCGAGCTTCCAGGCATCGGTAGCCGTATCTCCCATAAGCGTGTCCAAAAGGTCTCTTCCACTGTCTCCAACTAAATAACTAAACAGCTTTACCTTTTGTTTGTTGTTTGCGCCAGCCAGTGTTAAATCCACATACAGTAAAAAGTCGTCTCTCCAGCTCTTCCATGTCTTTGCAATGTTGCCGGAATCCAAGCAGAGCGTCCGCGGCGGCTTTAGCCCATCCATGTTGCGGTGTGTCGGTCACTCTTCCCGATAGCCGAAGCTAATGCTAGGCCACGCTCACTGTGCTGCTACGTCGCTCAATCACCGTGGTCCAGACCGAGTCCGCGCCGCTGCCACCATGTTTAATTCTTGTTCTTTCGGTTTGTGTGTCTACTCAAGAAGTCCAGCTTGGTTGCACAATAACCCAACTGGGTCAGAACTTTATTAAGATCGGCAGGTAAAACTACAAACCGCTCGGTCTGGCACCGCTGCTCACAACTCGGTGTTCCACTATCACACGTCCGTGTGCAACATACTTATAACAATAGTTCCTATTGTTACATCTAGTACCACGTCCTAACGGAAAATAATCAGATTGGACGGAGTTAGTGACAATACAAGCTTGAGGAGATGAATATAGTAGTTTGATCCAGGCCAAAAACCTCCCACCAAAACCAAACCTATCAAGAACGGCAAACAGGTACTCCCATTCCACTCAATCAAAGGCTTTCTCGGCGTTGAGAGAAATGATCACCTCCAGAGACGTGGGGGAATGAACTGGAAAAATTGCATTCAATACTGTACGAATATTAAAGAACAAATGACGACCTTTGATGAATCCATTCTGTTCATGTGAAATAATCTGAGGAAGCACCTTCTCAAGCCGAGTAGCAAGTATTTTAGCTAAAATCTTAAAATCCACATTTAAGAGCGACAGGGGCCTATAAGATTCGCAAGCAGTGGGATCTTTATCCTTCTTCAACAGGAGAGAGATTGAAGCCTGAGCCAAGGTGGGGGGCAACAGGCCACGCCCTAACGACTCATTATAGACCTCGAGAAGAAGAGGGGCCATCTTATCTTTGAATTTCTTATAAAATTCGGCAGGAAATCCGTCCGAGCCGGGGGCCTTACCACTCTGCATATTATTGATTGATGTAAAAATTTCTTCCAATGTAATGGGCGCATCAAGTTGGTCAGAAACCAATTTATTTATCCTAGGGATGTCAATATTCTGAAGAAAGGCAAATAACTCATCCGAACCGGATTGTAGTTCAGATTTATACAGATTACAATAAAATTTCTTAAAAATATCACTGATAGAAACAGGATAGGAAACGAGATTGCCTAATTGATCTTTGATTTGTGATATTGTGCGAGAGCTAGCTTTTCGTTTCAGTTGATGCGCCAGGAGCCTACTTGGTTTTTCTCCATGCTCATAAAAAGAGGCTCGAGATCGAATCAAGAGACGCTCCGCATCAGAAGTTGTTAGGAGATCAAGTTCAGTTTGAAGATCCAGTCATTGCTTCAGTAAAACGAGTGACGGATTAGTGGCATTTTGCTTGTCGATTTTCTGAATTTTTGATGATATTTCTGATATCTTAGCATGTCTATTTTTAGTAACATTAGCTGAAAAAGAGATAATCTGACCCCGAAGATAAGCTTTTAATGTTTCCCATAATAATGAGAAAGAAACTGTGTCACTTTTGTTAAACGTAAGGAAATCATCAATTGTTGATAGGACACATTTATTGAAAGTTTCATCTGATAACAAGAGACTATTAAATCTCCAACAAGGGCAAGAACGGGGCTTATTCATGAAGCTTATATCAAGGCTTAAAGGGGAATGATCAGAGATAATAATCGGATGGTATTCAGAAGATGTGACTCTGTGCATTAAAAAGCCATCAATAAAAAAATAATCTATACGGGAATAGGACTGGTGTACCTGAGAGAAAAAAGAATACGTCTTTGTTAATCGATTACGTGCCCTCCATGGATCTACATATCCATTTTGAGTCATAAAATCCGAAATAGATTTAGACATATTTGACTGCGTAAAGGGTCGAGATGAAGAGCGATCTAATACTGGGTTCATTACACAGTTTAAGTTCCCAGCTAGAATCAACAAGTGAGAGTCAAGAAAAGGAAATGTGCTAAATAGATTATTTATAAAATCAGGATTATCAAAGTTTGGTGCATAAATGTTCACTAATAAGACAGGGGTATGGAACAGAGTACCTGCAATTATAAGAAATCTGCCGTTCGTGTCTTGCACTACTTTTGATGCTGTGAAATGAACCCTCTTATTGAATAATATGGCTACTCCTCTAGCTTTAGAGTTGAAGCCCGAGTGGTAAATCTCCCCAACCCATGAATATTTGAGCTTGGACCAATGTCCATTCTGCAGATGTGTTTCCTGTAAAAATACTATATCGGGGTCTAGGCGCTTCAGATGAGAGTTTATTTTAGATCTCTTCACTGGACCTTTGACATTCCAACTCAGGAATCTAACAGGAGCTGAAGAAGCTTTCAAATCAACGGACATGTGACCAGTTGTTTATAACAGAAGTTGAAAGATATTGCCACCCCCTCCATCCCCAAGAAGGAACAAAAAAAAAACAAAAAAAAAAAACAGACATTTTCCCCCACCCCTTGCTTGCACTCTGCCCTTCCCCAAATGAAGGGACCATGCAGACTCCAACAGGGGCCACTAGAAAACTTATCCTTACAGCCGAACAGCGCAAAAAAAACTCCCTGTGATACTAGGCGAGTCCTGCAGAATCAGCAGAATCGAAAAAAAATTTTTTTAAATATTCAATATGCACTCTTCTAGGAAATCAACAACACCTACAGAAAACATCCAATATTTGAAATACACAAGTAAACTGCAACCATTTCGAAACAGTCCGTTTTTTCTTTCTCTCTTTTTTTTTTTCTGTTTTTCCTCTCCTACTTCCCATTTCTCCTTAATGTGAAAATATTACTTAACCAGACCAAACAAGGTCCCCAGAATGTGAAACAAATCTTTGTAATTATAGTTCTCATTTGGTAATAGACCCGATGTAGATATTGGCCTCCTCCGGAGAGGTGAAAACTCGCGTAGTTCCACCGTGGGTAATCCGCAACCAGGCCGGATGAAGCAAGCCGAACCGGACCCCCTCAATGCCACGGAGCCGGCGACGGCAGTCTGTAAAGGCTGCTTGTGCTCGGGCCGTCCTGACAGTATAATCAGGGAAAACGAAGATAGTCATACCGTTCATCTTGATCCGCTGCAGCTCCCTTGCCTTCGACGGGATTTTCACACAGTCAGTGTAGTAATGTAGCTTAGCTACGATGGGGCGAGGGCGTTCACCTGTCTTGGGTTTGGGAATCGGGATACGGTGAGCGCGGTCTACCAGCGGTTCCTCCGCAAAACCGAAGGCTTCTTTCAGCAACCGAGAGACCGCAGCCGTCGAGGCCGACAAAGGGTCATCCTCCGGGACTCCAATGATGCGGATGTTCTGACGCCGGGACCGGGATTCCAAGTCATCACATTTATCCTCCAACTGTGCCACAGTTTTAGTAAGGCTGTCTACTGTCTTCCGGAGGCTAACGATGTCATCAGTGCAGGTGGATAGGGATTTCTCCATCTCAGCAACCGTTACGTTTAGCCCAGTAAAACTCTCCTGCACCGCAGTGAGACCAGAGGACAGTTCCTTCTTGAAGGATAGCAGCTCGGATTTAATCGAGGAAAAACTTTCACCAAGAACAGCATGAAACTCTGCTTTAAGTATAGCGATAAAGTCCTCCCGGAGAGCCGCAAGCAGCTCCTGTTTAAGACTGCTGGTATCACTAATTGGAGCGGGACAAGCCACTGCTCCCGGCCCGGGAGACGACTCAGCACAGGTCGAGGACTCACCACGAGGACCCGGCCGCAGGTGGGACTGAATATAATTTCCTCCTTTAACAGGCTTCGGTGGCATTTTAGTATCCAAAAAAGAAAGATGGTGTTCACTGTATAGGTTACGTTTCGCTTGAAGTCGAAGTCGAGAAAAAGTGCCAGGTAATAATCGAACAAAAAACAGCTAACCCCGCAGGAGCACGCCAAGACACAACCTACTCCACCGCCATTCAGCCGGAAGTTCCATTTGTGTTCTATTCTGAATGAAATATTTGTTTTTGACACCTCCACATCATTGCATTCAGTTTTAATTCACAATTTGTATAGTGTCCCAATTTTTTTGGAATCCGGTTTGTATTTTATTTTCATGCTTTATGCAGTATTTTATCTAGTAATCAGATGCATATTAAATCTGAATGATGAATCTAAAAACGGCAGCTCAGAAGTTTGCAATGCTATGCTGAACATGTGCTACAATTTCTCCTGGCAGCACACATTGGACACCATTATAGCCTTTAGAGGCAACATAGTAAATCTATGTCTGAAAAGGTAAACAACTCCCCTGTAAAACGGATTGGAACATGGATTATTTGTGTCAGCTACTGACTTAAGGGAAAAAAAATGCCTCAGCAGTATATTATGTTTTATTTGCACTAAATATTTGATGTTGAATAGCATGTTAAGCTCTGTAAAGGTACACCTTATGAATAAAAAATAAATAAATAAAAAAAAAGAAAAAAAGTTAACTTGAAAGTATTCAGATTCATTTGAGTTTTTGTGATGTTTTTTTCCAGAGCTTAATTGATTCATTGCCAAAAGTTTCTCCAAAGTAAAATCAACAAGTGTCCTACCATGACTATGAAGCTGACCCCAGTGTAAATTAGTCCCTAACTATGTAGGGGAAGTAACAGCCATGCCAGTCCAGGGACTGACTGCAGTTCTACTGGAAGGTGCCTTGGTCAAGGTCAATGATCGGCGTACCTGACATATAACAACCATACCATGCACATTGCTTTAGGATAATAGCCTATATTTGTCAGGGTTTGGTTGTGGTTTGAGGACCCAAATGCACAGGCAGGGAGGCAGAGGTGAGTTTCTTGCATTTTTTAATTAATTAACACATGTAACAGAGGCGGGAATCCAAAAATCCAACATGAAAAATGTAAAACAAACCAGAACCATGGAGACATCAGGGGAAAAGAGCACATTGAATCAGGGAAAGGCGAGGAGTGATAAGGTAAGACGAAGTAAGACGACGTAAGACGAGGAACCAGCCCTGAGGAACTGCACAAGGAGAGTATTTATGGTAGACTGAACAAAGAGAGGACTAACTAGCAGATTGGGAGCAGGTGTGAAGAGAGCAGCCTATGAAGGAGCTAGGGAAAAGAAGACCAACACAAGAGGTCAGCAAATCAAAACCTAAGAAGTCAAACATTTCCAGTAAATACAACAAAAAAGGAATTCAAACAATTAAACTAGAAAACATGGAGCAAAGTAAAACATAACAGAACCAAGACTGTGACAATATTAATTAGGCTATGTATGCTTAAAAAAACAAAACAAAACAACTCGACTACTGATTTTAATTAATATTCATGTACTGTTCCCAATTCTAAAGAAGTTATATAAAATGTTGTGTTTATAAACAAAGCAAAATGATAATGAATTTAAATCAATCTGATGCTTAAATAACCTTAGTGTAGGACAAAAATTATATATTTGTGTTGCTGTGCTATGTTTACCTATTCCATAAAAGCACAAAAGGGTTCTGAATAGAAGAGGTTGTTTATTTTTTTGATACATGGTTTTTGTTTAAAATGCTGTTAATTTTACTTGTCATCTTCCACTTATCTGAGGCAATGTCACAGGAGCAGCAGTGTCAGCATAGACTTCCAGGCTTCACTCTCTTCAGGTTTGTTGGGGGGAGGCCCGAGGCTCTCCCAGGCCTGCCGAGAGATATCGTCCATATAGCATGTTCTGGGTCATCCTCTTTGTGATTTTCAGAATGTTTTCATTAATACCAGTATTGACATTTCTCTTCTAAAAGAAAAGTAATTTTTTACAGAACTATTTCTTAACCAAAGAAAAATTGTAAAAATCGAGCTCTTTCACAAAATGTGACGAAATTTAAAATGTAAAGTGGCATGTCATTCACTCTCTTGCTTGGATTTGGAAAACAAAGGTATTTGGGAGGAATATTTTATCATGCAAACATTTTAAATAGATAATTGTTTATGATAGAATGGCAGTTGTTGAATGTTTTCTTTTACCAGTGTTTTGCTTGAACCGAGGATCTCTGAAGTGTACCACGATTGTACAGCTTCTTTTCCTGAAATGGATTAGGAAAATGCAATGTAAAAAATCAGTAAAGGCATTTACATTTACCTTACATTTACAGTAAAGGGATTCACATATTAAAGGGCCTGGTACTCCATACTCCAGATCCACAAAACACATGTAGACTTGGGCAAACACCCATGAACATTCTAGAATCCTAAAGAGTTCCAGTGTTCCACGGCCAGGATGAAAACCACACTGCTCTTCCTGAATCCAAGATTCGACTATCCGACGGAAACCTCCTTTCCAGAATCCTGGAATAGAACTTAACAGGGAGGCTCTCAATCTGCAGGTTTACTAGGCTTAAGAGTTTGATTCCTCTGTAGTTGGAGCACACCCTCCGGTCCCCTTTTTTTAAATAGACGGACCAATACCACATTCTGCCAATCCAGGGGAACTGCTCCTGATGTACATGCAATGTTGCAGAGCCGCGTTAACCAACACAGCCCCACAACATCCAGAGCCTTAAAGTACTCAGGGTCAATCTCACCCATCCCTGGCACCTTGCCAGCGAGGAGCTTTTAAACCAGCACCAGAGATGGGAGAACCCGAGCTGGAGCTCCAAGGCTCTGCTTCCTCAGTGGAAGACATGTTGGTGGGATTAAGGAGGTCTTCGAAATACTCCACCCACCGACATATGACGTCCCGAGTCGAGGTCAGCAGCACACCACCCCCACTATAAATAGTGTTGGTACTGCACTGCTTCCCCCTCCTGAGACTACGGATTGTGGATTAGAATCGCTTTGAAGCCGTACGGAAGTCTTTCTCCATGGTCTCTCCAAACTCTTCCCACACCCAAGTTTTTGTCTCAGTAACCAGCCAATTGCCGCTTTGATTGCCGGTACACATCAGCTGTTTGTGGAGTCCCACAGGTCAATAAAGCCCGATAGGACTCCTTCTTCAGCTTGACAGCTTCCCTCACTGCTGGTGTCCACCAGCGTGTCTGAGGGTTGTGGCCGCGACATGCACCGACAACCTTGCAAACACAGCTCCAACTAGCTGCCTCAACAATAGAGGCACGGAACATGGTCCACTAAGATTCAATGTCCCCCACCTCCCTCGGGAAAATGTTCAAAGCTCTGCCAGAGATGGGAGTTAAAGTTCCTTTTCATAGGAGACTCTGCCAGACGTTCCTGGGCCTACCAGGTCTGACTGCCGTCCTCCCCCACCACCAGAGCCAACTCACCACCAAGTAGTGGTCGGTGGAGAGCTCTGCCCCTCTCTTCACCCAGGGATCCAAGACATGCGGCTGCAGGTCAGATGAAACAACAACAAAGTTGATTATTGAACATTTGGCCTAGGGTGTCCTTGTGCCAAGAGCACATATAGACACCCTTATGCTTGAACATGGTGTTCGTTATGGACAATCCATGACTAGCAACAGAAGTCCAACAAATGAACACCACCGAAATTCAGGTCAGGTGGGCCATTCCTTCCAAACATGCCTCCCCAGGTATTGCCATGTTAGCATTGAAGTCCCCAAGAAGAACAAGGGATTCCCCATGAGGGGCACACTCCAGTATCTCCCATAGAGACTCCAAAAAGGAGGGTAATATGAACTGCTATTTCGTGCATAAGCACAAACAACAGTCAGAACCAGTCCCCCCACACGTATAAAGAGGCAGGCCACCCTCTCGTTAACCGGGGTGAACCCCAACATACAGGCACCAAGATGAGGGCAACAAGTATGCCCTCTCCTGCATGGCGCCTCTCACCAAGGGCAACTCCGTAGTGGATGATTGTCGACCCCCTCTCAGGGAGACTGGTTCCAGAGCCGTAGCCATGCGTCAAGGTAAATCCAACTATCTGTAGTCGGAACCTTTCAACCTTGCGCACTAACTCAGGCTCCTTCCCTACCAGAGAGGTGACATTCCATGTCCCAAGAGCCAGCTTCTTCAGCCAAAGATCAGAACGCCAAGGTCCCCACCCTCAATTGCAACCCATCACACATTGCACCAGACCCCTTTGGCCCCTCCTACAGGGGGTGAGCCCATTGGAAGGGGGACACATGTTTCCACTTCGGGCTGTGCCCGGCTGGGTTCCATGGATAAAAGCCAGGCAACCAGGCACTCGCCAGCATGCCCTACCTACAGGCCTGGCTCCACAGTGGGGCCCCGGTGATCCGCATGGGAGACAGATCTTTTAGTAATCAGGCTCCTCTGTGGTGGAACTTCACCTACCAGTTTTAGTCCTGCTGAAGGCAGACACTCCTGTCTACTTTTAAGGGTAGGCTTAAAATGTCTCCTTTTGATAAGCTTATTGTTAGATTGGCTCAGGTTATCCTGAGCTATCTCCATAGTTATGCTGCTATAGGCTAAGTCTTTTTGGAGGACATAGGGGACCCCACTTTCCTCATCATTCCGCTTCATTCTATCTCTATTCTCCCACACTACTGCAGAATCTGTTAGGGCTCAATCTCTAACGTTATGCTCTTGGTTGGGTGCTTTTGTTGGAGATTGGCCTGTTTTCCAGTGTAGTCCTGTTTATCTGACCGTGACTGGCTGGATGCACTCATCATCCTCTGACATGGGAGTTTGCTCGGAGCTTGTCTGCCTGTTCTGTGTGTTTCCTGGACGGGGCCACCTTTTACAGCTGCTTTTGCATCTCTGCTTCTATCTCCTTGAACCCCAGTTGGCCTCGTTTGACAGATGGCTGTGCCGCACTAAGCCTGGTTCTGCTGGAGGTTTCTTCCTGTTAAAGGGAGTTTTTCCTCTCCACTGTCGCTACAAGCATGCTTATAGTGTGAGGGATTGCATTTGAGTCAGTGAGTCAATGCAATCAACTGGTTTTCCTTAGATAGAAAACTTTGAATCAATTTGATTGTATGATCTGCTTGAACTGTAAAGTGCCGTAAGATGACATTTGATGAGAATTGGCGCCATATAAATAAACTAAATTGAATTGAAAGAGCAATCATATCTCTGATATAAAAAGGAGCTAAACCATTTAAGGCTTATATAAAGGGGGATTTCAAATTCTATTCTGGATTTAACAGGAAACCAATGAAGAGAAGCTCGGATAGGAGAGATATGATCTTTTAATTACAGTTTGTTGACTTCCTGATTGTATAGACTTACAATAGTCTACCCTTGAACTAACAAATGCATTTATTAGTTTCTTAGCATCACCCCTGGACAGAATATTTCTATTTTTTGCAATATTCCGCAGATAAAAGAAGGAAATTCTAGAAACCTCTTTGATATGGGATTTAAAGGACAGATCCTGATCAAAAACAACACCAAGATTTTTTACTTTAATATCTGATATCAGTTTAATCCCATCCAAAAGAGGTGACTGACTAATCAGCTTCTTTTTCAAAGACTCTGGTCCAAAGACTGCATTCAGAAGCAGAAAGTTATCCAGGTGTTTATGTATTCAGGACATGCCTGTAATCTATGTAATGGCTTAGCTTCATCTGGATTTAAACGCAGATAAAGCTGGGTATCATCAGCATAACAGTGGAAATTTATCCCATAGTGTCTAATAACTACCGATTGGGAGCATATATATAGTAAAGAGAATTGGTCATAGTACTGATCCCTGTGGTACTCCACAGGTAACCTTTGAGCATGAAGAAGTTTGTCATTAACCTGAGTAAACTGAAATCGATCAGATAGATACGCTTTAAACCAGTCTAGTGCTGTTCATTTAATTCCAAGAAAATATTCAAGTCTTTCTAAAAGAATATTATGATCAACTATATTAAATGCAGCACTGAGATCTAACAGGACAAGTACAGATACAAGTCTATTTTCTGAGTCTATGAAAATATAATAAGCAATCTTCACCAGAGCTGTTTCAGTGCTATGATGAGCTGTAAAGCCAGACTGAAACTCTTCAAAAGTTTATTATGGTTTAAGTGACATCTAAAATGTAGGAGGTTATCAAAGGGAATACCTCACTCAAATAACCTGGTTGGAACAATGCTATCTAACATACGAGTTGAAGGCTTCCCGAATATTTGAAAAGAGCTGCTCTCTCCACTTAAAAAAACAGGTTAATTTACTTGCTATTTCTAATTTGAAAGAAATGCACTCAATAGGTCTTTGACAGTGAAATGGTTTGCTTATAAAGTTGCAGGAGTTCATGTAAACCTACTGAAACATGCTGTGAAGAGAAGCGGAAAGTGGTGTTTGTTTTGTTTATTTCTTTTTTAGACCGCTAAAATTTAATAAATAATGCATTCTCTGTATATAATCATTTACACAATCTGCAATACAAATATTTTTTTAACGAATAAATATGTATATATAATGTATATATAAAATACACTGTACATATAAAACACTGTACATACCCACTCGTCAGCCAACTTACTGTATTTATTCATCCTGTTTTAATCTACTTAAGTTTATTTATTATAATCCTTTGTTCGTCTGTAAGCTTTTTCAGTTTATTTATTTACCTCTGGCCTTACTAGTCCGATGTACTTGTCCTGTTTCGGTATAGCAAATTTCCCCACTGTGGGACACATAAGGTTATCTTATTTTATTACACATCTAATCTAATGGGCTCTGTTATTTAGGTGCTTTATATAGTGTTTTGAATAGATGTGTAAAACACTCAACCTTTCATCTACTTTGCAGGTCAACCCGCATATGAGATGATGGAGACTGACTCCAGGCTGGGCTCCATCCCTGCATCTGGCCACACTGACATCAAACCAACAGACACAGACCGCCCTTTAGGACGTGGTTATCGGGAACAGCTGAAAAAGAATGCCCTGCAAGCAACTGAAACGGGGCTCCATCAGGCTGATGAAATCCTTGAGCGACAGGATGAAGTTACACATGAGGTGACAGAGAACCCTAACCAGCAACAGACTAACATGCAGAAGGCTGCTGAAAACGTTGGCCGGCCAAACACCAAGGATGACACAGAAGGTGGTCGTCAGGAAGGACAGACAGAATGTAACCTGTGTGTGCTCAGGTGTGCAGAGATGAACCGTCTTTTGGAAGAAAACAGAGAGCTGCGGCGTGAACTTGATGAGCTGTGCGGAAGCTCTGATGGCTTCTTTGGAGACAGTAATGAAAAAGTCAAGTACTATACGGGTTTACCAAATGCTACAGCAAATCTTTATGGCTTTGTTTATCTTTCTGCTGCCTCTCGTTTCTTTCTGCAAAATTAAAATTCTCAGTCCATTTCAAATGCTTCTGTTAACCTTCATGCATCTGAGATTGGATCTGCCAGTTTAACACCTTGCTTATTTCTTCCATGTTTCACCAAAGACAGTGTACAGAACATTCAATGAAATGGTGTCATTTTTATATGCAAATCTAAAGCGTGCAATTGTGTGGCCAGATAGAGACACCTTGCACAAAATTATGGCTCATCAGTTTGTGGAGGTCTTTGGACATAGAGTCACAGTGATTATTGACTGTTTTGAAAATTTCACAGAGAAACCAGCTAATAAATGAATGCCAGATCAAGTACTGTTTCAACTTTATTCTTCTTTTTATATTCTTCTTTTCACACAAATAGAATTTGGCTTTTTTTAAAGTTACTTTTGAAAAATAATAGCAAAACAAATATAAGTTTCACCATCACTTCAAATATTAACAATGTTTCTGAAGTTGTAAAAATGTGTGTACAATAAAGAGTGGAGTTTGAAATTTGAAACAAGCGTTTATGAAAATGCAATACAAAATCTCAAATACATAAATAATGCAGAACAGTGCAAAAGCTTCAAATGTTTTACTTTGTCTTCCTCTCCCTCAGATATATAGCAGATTGCCTCCCCTTGTGATTAAATTAGAACATTTTATTTCCCTTGACTTGTTTTCACTGTGGTCTGTGGTCAGTAGAGATATTACCTAACAGGTAATATCTGTGAAGAAGACTGCAGATCCCAGTAGAAAACTAGGCCTGGGTAAAGTGAACAGCAAATACAGTGTGCAACTTCATCAATGTGCAAAAATTATGACAAGTTTTTTCGTTTCAGTCTGGATGAGCAGTGAGAAACTACTCTTAATAACTGCAGGAAAAGGGTCATCCGATCCTCCTGCTAAAATATACCGCCTTGTCACTGTAATAATAATATATATCGTTCCCTAGCAGCTTTAAAAAGTTTGTCTGGGTAGGGTATCCGCTCAGTTTTCTTGTTCTTTCCATTTAACTGATAATCCTCACTGCTGGCAGCGCTCTGCAGCGCTCTCCTCTTTTGTTTCTGCTGTTTTGTTTTTCTTCCGCTCACTACAAAAATGGCGCTTAGGGGGCGTAAGTCAGTCACATGACTGACAAAGACCGATTAAGATGAATTAACTTAATCAAATTAAGATCATACAAGAAGGCTTAAGTACACTGCCCTAGTACATGTTGCGTAAACAAAACAAAATATTATTAGTTATACTTACTTAATGTCTTTAAAGCATCAGTTTCCTAAAAAAATTAAAGTAACTCAACTTGTCAGATTTTACAGTGTGAAACTTCACCTTTGTCCAATGCTTCTGGCACCAAAGCCTAAATCCTGCACTGCTCAAGCCACCCCTGACAACACTAGCCTACCAACTCTGTTTTGTGTTTTCAGCCAAAAATATTATTCAGAATGTGTTTGATGGAAACCTTTTCTCCAACCTTGACTGTCCAGTTGTCAACAGTTTGCTTCAAGTTTGGCCAACAAAAGTAAATGCTCAGCACATGGTTAAATGCACTCCAATCATAAACACAATGCAGGCAGATAAAAAATGCCAATTCCAAAAAAAAAAAACAAGCAGGAAAACAAACTGCAATATAAACAAAAATGCTGCAAAAAATGGCTGTATTAACAGAAAATATAATGATGCCATCTCTGAAGCACATACACAAAATTGTTGAAACACAGAAAATAAGGACAAAATATAATAGTAAGACTAAGTATAGAAGTGTCTTTTGCAGTGTTTTTCTTTTGTGATTTTTTTTTGTTTTGCACTTGGTTTTTGAGTTTCTGTGTTTTGGTGTTGGCATCATTACTATGTCTGCTGATATTGGACCATTTTTGACAAAGCCATGGCCTTTGCTGAGGATTTGCATCTGTCAGACGTTGTAATTTACCATCAAAGAAAGCATAAAGCTTAGAGTTTGTTGCTTAGGCTGTTAGTCAATTTGCACACTTCAGGAAAATTCAGTAGGCCAGACCTTTGTGTGCAAAGGCTTATCTCCTTTCCCATGAACATTACATTCATTTACCCTGTTACATTGAAAAACAAAATAGAAACAAAACAAAACTAAACTGGCCCTGATTAGACATGGAGGAGATAAACACAGCCTGCAGCGTTGAAAACAACTCCAAAGTCAAAACAAACAAGCCTGTACCAAACATGGTTTGGTACAGGCTTGTTTGTTTGGTTTTTAGATTCCAGCAATAGCTCTTCTTTTTACAAGAATGCTTAGAAACAATCAGAGTGGTACTGCAAAGTGGAAAATGGGCATTGTCAGTTCATTGTTGGCAGTTAAAGATAATCATTTTAACAACTAGAACAAGAAGGGGAGTGGCGGCCTAGTGGTTACTATTAGAGTATATAAAATCAAAATTAAAAAAAAGTTGAGGCATGCATGGTGGTTTCGTCAGGAACAGAGTAGTCCCAGACTTTGTATCAGTGATGTTTTTGAATCAAGTGCCCCATACTGCTTGCTCTGAATATCATGATATCAAGTCTTTGTCTAACATCAAATCTAAAAATTGTGATGAATATGAATGTTTTGAGAGTATGCGAAGGACAAAATAAGGAATTTATGACAGAAGATCCTGTTAGATACTCCTAAGGATTTATACTACATAAATTTTTTCCTCATTTTATTGCTCCACATTTTCCTGCAGGCCACTATATTGCGTCAGAAATGTTAAATTACAGACCAAAACATAATAGTAAACCAAAATATATGTGGGAAGAGGAATGTTACCTTTTGTACATGTGTGGCTTCACCTATGTTTGGCCCTGCTGACCCAAGGGTTTCAATGGTTTTAGTCGCGTTTTAGTCAGTATTATGTTGCAAAAGAAATTACCTTTTACAATTTTGAATACCATCCAGTTTCTGTACCAGACTGACAGCTCATGCCTAGATACTACAATTGTTGGGTATAGAAATCTTCCATGCAGTTCATCATTTGTGTTTTTGATTTATAGAATTCAAATAATCTTTTTGTTTTATGAATTTATGCCCTACTTTATAAAAACGTAGGGCATTAAGATTCTGAAACGAGATGTAGTGCTAGTTCAACATATCATATTGGTTAATATAGCAGATGTTAGGATTCCATGTAGTGTGAGTTGTTTTTATGTTTTCTTTTGTTCTCCCTTTCCAACACTAGATGGTGCCCTCTCCTTCTTTGGGCCTCCTCGCACACCTGCGGCTCGTTGGGTCATCACCAGAGGAGTATTTGAGCAGCGGGCTGTCACTACCTCGACGCCACAGTGTTTGCAAATATTGGGTATTCTTGCCAAACTGAGATTAGCTGAGTCTAATTATTGCCTTGTCTCTCTGAGTCTAAGCTTTGCCTTTGTCTTTTGTTCTCTGGTAGGATGCCCTCCTGATCCACTGGATAAGCCTGGACCCTCTACCCCCCCTGGAAGGAATTATTTAACTCACATTGAGCAAGGTGAAACCTCCACCAGATCTGTTCAAGTCTGCTTCAGGAAAAACCCTGTGACAGTCCGTTCCATTGCTCCTCTGGACCTAAACACTAGTCTGCCTGACCGCCCTCCAACGAGTTCATTCATCTCTGAATAAAACCCCACATACTGGATCCTAAGGAAAACCCCAATCGTGTGTCCCAATTCTGCATATTACATGTCTCAGTCATATTTCCTATGGGCCTTGAGTTGATCATTGTGATCTCCCCTTCAGAGTTTCTGGTTCCGGTTCACAAGTCCGCTGAGGTTCAACTGAGTTTTACCCTACTGTATAACCTCTCACTCTATTTTTGTTAACCAAATAAACCAGTTAACTTTTACCCTTGGTTATCTGAGTGTGTTTGCATGTGGGTTAGGACCTTAAAGCCCATCATGACAGCAGACAGACAAGCTAAGAAAATGTACAATAAAGGAATGGTTTTAGACATACAAGGTTTCTATCCTAACTTCCTAATCTACTACAAATTACACACAGATCTATAAAAATGTAATTGCTCCAAAAAAGCAAAGAACAAAAACATTCTTCTTTCTTCTTTGGCAAATTTGGCTTTATTTCTGAGAATTTACCCAGTTACTGCTGCTCATGGGTGAAAGTAGATTTAAATTCATGGGGTTTTGATATAAAAAAAAAAATACAGAGAGAACCTACATAATTGCCTTGTAATGCCATAGAAAACCAGACCTAAATTGAATGAATAGCTAATGAAAATGTTTGGCTCTATTTAAAGGAAACAGAGAAAATGACAATACAAAAGAAACATTTTACATCAAATTTAAATAGAAACGAGAACTATGAGAAGGAAATATTCAAAGATCTATGTACCATTTCCCCTGGCTCTTTATCCAAAAAATAAACAGTATGCAATGAAATATTTTGCTTTGGATATAATTTAGGGATTCCTCTTGGTAGAAATTAAATAATGTTTAGTATAACATCTTGTACAGCCAATCTGAGCATGAAGAAATACAATCCCGATAGTTAGACAAAGGGATTTTTATGCTAGGTAGAGGATGATCAGCCACATATAGTTAAATAGCGGCGAGAGCAGGTGAGAGCCGTACTGCTGAGTGAACCAGTGGCGGCGACCCATAGGGGCGCTGGGGGCACCTTCCCTCCCTGATAAGAAGAGAGAAACTGTAAAATATATTTTTTTTAAATTAACATCCATAAATGTCAGTTTTACTCTCTCAGAGTGTTTAAATATAAGCAAAAAAATTATATAAACTACATTTCCCTATCTACTGTCATTAATTTGTGGATTTCCACAGATTGCAGACTCCTACCTTCTCTGTTCTTGGGGCGCTGATCAGACAGACCCACATTTGTTGCTGAGAATCTGTCAATCATGTACTATTGCTAGGTGAATTTAATGGCCAATCAGCAGCGCCTCAGTAACTTAATGGTCTTGGGGGCGCCTGAAATTTTAGTACTACACTTTAACGGGCTTCTGAACCCAAGCGCAGGTGCAGACAAATAAAGGGAAGATGGCGAATGTAACGAGGCGAGATGCAGCTTCCACCAAGTCGGTGCGAGATCCTTATTTATCTACCCGGGTTGCAAAAGAACATCCCTGTTGTAGGATATGAAATTTCATGTCATGGGTTATTGTGACTGTGACTGTGACGATCCACATCCTCTTAACTTTGGCGCCTACCACACACACATTCCTGTTATACTGTCTTTGTGAGGACCAATCCGCTTGCGCTGAGCCAAGTAGCTCCATTAACTTAACACACAAGCTGTCCTGGTTACCTGCTGGCATATTGAGGGTGCACACTTAGTATGGCAAGGGGTTGCTTGATGTGTGTGTGTGTGTGTGGGTGTGTGTACGTGTTTGTATGCTATGCGGGGACTTGTCATCTTCAGTCTGGTTGCGTCTGCATCTGGGTTCAAACCCAGTTTGGTGTAATTGAATAAGTCAATGAATCTGTGTAAAATAATAATTAAGTTGTAAAAATTATTTGTTTTTGTACATCAATTGTTTGTGGAGGTAATATATGGACAAAACTGTGATTTATGAAAGGAAAGAAATCAGAAATATAAGAGAGCCTGAGGTGGGGGGCTTTAACTATTTAATGAAGGGGGCTGTGGGAAGAAAAGCGGCAATTTTTGTTTTTCTGTTTCTTTTGTTACATTGTCTGGTAACTGGAGGGCGGCTGAGGCCCAGAGTATCTTGTGGCCATGTTTAGTTTCTTTTGCACCCTGTTTTGAGTTTTTGAGCACAATAAATCACCAACACTGGTAATCCCACTGAGCCTGGATTCTTGGAGGCCAAAGAACCCCGTCACAGTGACCCAAATCATCACTGTTACTGTTATGTATATAGTAAATTAAATCATTACTGTTAAATTGTATGTATTGTCCAATTGTTTATTTGAATTCTTATTCCGGATTAGTTGGAGACATACACTAGG